>WSYQ01001163.1:0-371698 GCA_011426435.1 Lysiphlebus fabarum
GAACAAGGTCTCGATCGAACCGTAAAGATAGTTATAGTTGTATTATTTTTTTTTTATTTTATATTTCCTTTTTTTTTTTTTACTATTGAGTCACACACAGACTTGAGAGTGTACTTGGTTCAGTAATAACGATAACGATTCATCGAAATTGTTATCGAGGGTCCCATGGATTATTTGCCAAAGGTTCATTGATCCTAACTTGACATGTTGTTATTTTTTTTTTCATTATTTAAACAATACATTGATCAAATAAATTTTTATTAAATAAGGGTAGTTTTGAAATTAAAAATACAGAAATCATAATTCAAAAAAAAATAAATTAGAAATTCTTTCTTTCTCTTCGTTCATATAACCATGGCACAATATTTTCTTTTTTTTTTCTGACCAATTTAAGTATATACAAATAAATATTTTTAAATATTTTTTTATTTTTAATTTATTACTAAATTTGCGAATCAAATATTTACCAAAAAAAAAAAGTGTCTATAGACATCTTGATTATATTATGAAATGTCAATTTATCCTTTATTTCATAAACTCGTATGAGCTTAAATAATATTTGAAGTAGTTAAATCATAATTAATATGTGCCAGGGTTATTACCATCATTCACATTGGATAATGATTTGTTTGATTTATCATATATATAAACAAATATATATATAATGATGAACAACTCTCACTAAAATTTTACTTTTTATTTCATTCAGTTGACGCTTTCAATTATATATATTTTTTTAAATATATATAAAAGAATTTTATGTCTATAAATATATGTAGAAAATATCATGATAAAATGTTGTATAAATAATTGAATATTTCCAACACGTTATAGAGACATGGTAATTGCTAAGGATATTTATAAAAAACTGTTGGAAGTTGATGTCCTGCCAGGACCTTTGATGAGATCATGCCAATCTAACACGCACACTTCATGTCATACTATAAATCAATTTATTTATAATAATAATAATAATAATAATGATTTTTTATTTTTTTTTTTTAAGTAATAAAATTATATAAAAATTTAATTATATTGTTAATAAATATTTTTACTTGCTCTTACATGATTTCAAATAATTTAAAATAATAAAAGAATTTATTTAATATTTTTTTTAATTTTTAAAATTGTTTAAAAATTGAAAATATAATAATAAATTTTTAATAATTCAATTGTTTATAATAATAAAGTTTTAAATTAAGTTATTAAATAAAAATTTTTCATTAAATTTAAATAGTATATCAAAAATCCATTAAATTATTATAATATTTTCCAAAAAAAAAAATTATAAATAATAAAGAAGGTAATTCCATGAACAAGTAAGTAATTCAATTTACAAAAACAAAAATATTAATATACTAATATTTTCTCTCATGATGGTAAAATACTTTCAAGGTTTTATAGTTATTATATAATTTTTTTTTTTTCAGATAAATATAGCACAAATATTTATCAGAAAACTGATCTTGTGTTTCTATAATGAATCAATTTTAAATATAAAATTTTAAGAAACAATAAAAATGCATGTTTAAGAAACAAGAAATAAATAAATCATATATATAAATTAATTTTTTTCAACATGTTAAATTGTATAATTATAATATTCAAATGATGAAATAGGTCATTGACATTTATCCATCAAAATAGACATTAAATCAGTTTAAATTGATCTCGCTTTCATCGCTCTGATGTGAGAGAAATGTTCACGGTTATACCGCTAAACATTCACATAAATTTAAAAAAAAATAAATAAATAAATAATCAAGTGATTATTGATTGACATATGAACAGATATACTAAGCAGGTATATTTATATGTCAAAATAAATAAATAAAATATTCACACCGATAAATCTCAATGCACAAGTTCATTATTGTATTTAAATTTTACTTTTTTTTTTTTTTTATTATTAACATATATATTTAAAAAATAATAAAATTTTTTATATTTAAAATGAGTTCAATACCAAAAATAGTCAATGATCAAGTTATATTGTATGTATTTATGTCATTTTAAATTAAATATATTCACAGTATAATAATATCTGATCATGAAAACAACGGTTTAAAGAAAGCACATTTTGTTGACAGTAAAATATCAACAGGTACATTTTTAACATGTTTTAAATGATTCGATCACGGAAATTTTAAAATATATATATACATTTAAATGATAAGTATTATTTTTTTTTATTTTATTTTGCTTTTTTATTATTAAAATAAAATAACAAAGTATAAGTAAGTCAGTATGTATATTTGATAAAAAAGTTAAATTTACAAGCTTAAGGGATTTTGTTAACTTACTGACTATTTATTTTACTGTTAGAATCGATGAATGATAAACTCGGTAATATCACGATATGGCACACTGATACAATGAATATTTTTTTTTTTTAAATTTAAATTATTTTTATATATATATATTATAAATAAATACAACAAGTGTATATTATTGCTTCAATAATAATTCATGTATTTTATGATATCAAGATTTTGTTTTTTTTTTTTTGGTATTAAAGTTTGTAAAAAATTTAATATTCATTTGACCGATATT
The DNA here is from genome assembly GCA_011426435.1 of Lysiphlebus fabarum. Lineage (NCBI taxonomy): Eukaryota > Metazoa > Arthropoda > Insecta > Hymenoptera > Braconidae > Lysiphlebus > Lysiphlebus fabarum. The sequence goes on from WSYQ01001163.1 coordinate 2,554, forward strand.
TAAAATTTATTTATACTTCCGTGTGTTATTTTAAATATTTAAAATTTATAAAAATAAATATAAAATAATATTTATATATATTCTCACATTACTATTGATTAAAATTAATTGTTAATTTAATTAATCATCATTATTTAATTGTTCATTGTCATTTGTGAGAACAACAGATTGTTTTTTTTTATTTTTCATTTTGTTATGTGTTCAGACAGGTCCAACATGTGACTTTTTTATCATCAAAAAAATCTTGCACAATTTTTTTAATGAGCAGTATTATTATTTTATTAAAATAAACTCTAAATTTCCAGTTACTTTTAGAGTTCAATGTCTGATTGTTATAAATATAAATATATTTTTTTTTACATTTTAATTAACAAATGTCTTCCGGATCATCTGTATCATTTATTTAAATATTTATAATTATTATTAGCCGTTATGATATGAATATTTTAAAATTTAAATTTATCAAATGATCGATGTGTTATATACAATATATATTTATAACTAACTCTAACTTGAAATTGGAAAATTGATATTTTTATTTATGTTTATTTATAATTTAATAGTTAAATTAATTAAGTAATTAAATTTTAAAATAACTTTTAAATAATCAAGTTATTTTTTATATAATTGGAAAAATTAATTATATATTTTTTTTTCAATTTATAAATAAATTGTAAAAAAAAATAAAAAATATATATATATAATTGATGGTATGAAATAAGTCAGCTTCAATTAATTCATTGTAGATTATATTTAAATACAGATTTAGACCAGACAGTTCTTAATTTAAATTGTAAAAGATATTATCAGAAAAATATATCAAAACTGGTCCGACTGGAGTTAGATCGATAATTATTATTAGAGTTTGAGTGTGTGTATGAAAATTACAAAAAAATATATATATATAAAAATAACTAAAATAAATAAGGAAAATGTAAAAAAAAAAAAAAAAAAAGGATGTCTTGGACTCTTGGATAGCTCACCAACCGGATTTGATAAAACCCGTTGGAAGCTGCTTTAACGGGGATATATACTCTCTCATCGAATATAATATATACCCCGTCGTCTTTATTCAATATACGTTTGGCATAAAACAACTACTATAATCATTGCTCATTCCACCGTTTCAATGTTTATCCACTATTTGACATGGAATTTGTTTTATTAACATTGACGTATCGTTCATGTGATTGCACCACGTTACTGGTCTTCACAATTGTGTAACATATACACCCATCATCATCATCATCATTATCATCATCATCATCATCATCATCATCATCATCATCATCATCATCATCATCATCATCATCATCATCATCATCATCATCATCATTATCATCAACTTTATCCCCTGGGGAAAATTATTCTTCAAATTTTTTTGTTTGTATTACTATATGCTCATTATTCTAACTTTTTTTTCATATTTCAAAATTATTTCCACCAAAATGTTCAAAAACCATTAATGAATTTTAAAACAATATTTTGACTATTTAAATAATTATTTTTCTTAACTCATTTGATCTGATTCCAAAAGTTCAAAATATAATTCAAATCAATTGTTGTTTATAAAATTTAAACTGCAATTGTTTGTTGAATAATTTTTAAATTAAAAAAGTTTAACTCACTATAAAGTTTTTTAATAAAAAAAAAAAAAAAAACAATTTTAAATATTAAAATGTTTATTTTATTTTTTCAATATATTCTTGACATTTAAAATTCTATTCAAAAACTTTTCATAGTACACATATGACTCAATAAATATTAATTTGTATATATTAAATTTTTACAAAAAATATAAATTCATAACCAATGCCAAATATGTTGATGTTAGAAAAAAATAAAAAAAAGATATATAGAGTAAAAGAAAACTTGAAAAGTGAATATAAATAATAAAAAAATAAAACAACTTTTGTGTTATTTATAAAGAAGAAAAAATTAAAGTTGTTGTTGCAATTGGTCAAACAAGAATTATGTACATGAAAGACACTGAGTACTGGGAGTATCTATAAATACACTATCAACTTCATCAAAAGTACCACTTTTTTTTTTTTTTTTTTTGATCAATCAAGCATTTTAAATATAAACATCTTAGAAATTACAACTTCACGATATTTATATACTGAGAATTTTTTTATTCCCATGAATATAAATTTTCTTATTTATTAATTTATACTTTGAACAAAAAATTATGTAAAAAATCAAAAACAATCAAGCTTTATTTTTATCAACGAAATTGATAAATCATTGATGACATTTTGTTTTTGCATCGAAGTCAATTCAATTGAAATGTCGACTTATTGACGAAATAAATTTCGACAATTGGACCTTCAAAAAATGATAATTATTTGAATATTTTTCTACACATTTATAAGACAGAAAAATATTTTTCATTCAAATAACTTGACATTTAAACTAATCTATTCAACAAAAAAAAGTAATATCATATTTATATAAATAAAAAAAAATCTATATATTAATTTAAAAAAAAAAAAATTAATTTTCAAGAATGATACTTATATATACATTGAATATTTATTTGACCACCAGGAGTTTGCATACACTGCGTGATATCAACTTCACTCACCAGGAAGCAATATCAGGATAATAGATTTTTCAAACAAGCCGGATGAAGAATAATATATAAAATAGTATATTGCATCAACAAGAAGGGTTAATACAAGGGTTACACAAGCTCTGCATGTTCAAGGACGATACAAGTAAATAATTGAGAGAATAAATTTTTTTTTTTATTTTTTATTTTCATATCTATCTTTGAAATTTAAAAATTCACATGCAAGAAAATTGTAAACAGATATTTTGATAAATCCGTAAATTGTTATGAAATATTAATTGGCATATGTATATGAAAGTTTATACTTATATGTATTTAATAAACTAGGAAGTTTAGTCAGAAAATTTCATAGTAAAAATAAATTTATTTCAAGGCCATAATAATATTTGATATATAATTATTATATGCATGAAATAAATAAACAATTGATGCTACTGCATTAAAAAAAATTATATTTTAAATTATATAAATAAAAAATAAATAAATTTTTATACAATATATGCGTCATTGACATAATTGCAAAATATATATAAAAATTATAAAAATAAGATGAAATAAAAAACAACTTGTGGTTTTTTTTAAATATAAATAAAAATAATATAATGAGAATAAAAAAATCAACACATTTACCACGCTATGATAATTTTACCTCGCCGATAAAATCGGTTAATAAAGTAAGTGTTTATATGTTTATTTATTTATTTATTTATTTTTTTTCTATTAAAAGAGAGACGACCTTTCTGATATGAAGACAACAAGTTATTGCAATGTGATGTTTTGTTAATATCGGTGCCAGGATCATTACTAGAATTGGAATTGAAAAATATATAAAAATATATTGCTATTGTTGTTATTAATTTTATTTAATTCTTTTTTGCATAACCGGATGTGAAAATTCATGTAAGAAATATATCTGCATGTAAAAAAAAAAAAAAAAAATAGTAAAGGCCAAAGTCATTGACGAGATGAATGATCTGTCGATTAAACATTGATCCGGTCTCAGAATTTATAAATAAACTAGCAACAACAAATTGCATGGCTTAAAGGCATTTGTCACTTTATACTAGGATTACATATTGTACTCAATGTATTTTTTAAAAATAAATATATTTATATAAGTATATTAAATATACATAAACATAAAAAGATTTAGTTGAAGAATGATTTGTCTTTGATAATATTTCAATGAATCATTGCAATTATTGAAATTTATTACATGATTAAATCGAAATTTGAATCAACTTTTTTCAAAAAATCAATCAAAAAATGAATTTCTTTATAAAAATAAAAGCCTATTATTAAATAATATTTGTTAAAGATTTAAATTATAATAAAAATTAATTAAAGTTTTTTTTTTTTACAACAACGTCGCAATCAATTGATATTTAATATGTAATATTAATGAGTGCATATATTTCCAAATAAATATTAATATATATATATTTAAAAAAAAAAATAATAATATATAATAGTCCTTGACTTGGTATTCGGCTTCTTTAGGTTCTTCAATAAAATATAATAAAAAATAAATATATTTATTTTTAACGATCGTCTCCAAAGTGAGAATGACTAACCGTCAAAAGAATGTAACATGAGACTGATTACAAAATTTTAAACTTTAGACATAATTATAAACGGTCATCAGCCAAAAAAAAAAAAAAAATTATAAATGCATATACATATAAGCAATGAAATAATATATGTATATTTTTAGTTAAAAAATAAAAATAAAAATAAATATATTTTATTTTATTTTTTAAAAATATATTTTACAGTTGCGATATTTGCAAATAAGTCAATGACCTCTTGGTGTGACAATATGTGATGTGATGACTATTAGAGTTGGTACATAGAATTATACAAAAAAAAAAAAAAAAAGAGTAAAAAGTAACACACTTGTCCAGGTGATGGTGACAAACGAAATAAATAAATATAAAAATTGTTTGTGCTAAATGCAAGATGAAGCGGAAGAGAATCCATATGGATACAAAACAAACTGGTGTTTTATTTAAAACCCTGAAGTATTATATAGATATATCTAATATATATTATTTATTATTTATTTTTAAAACATATAACTATTTTTTTATTTTTTCTATTTTCTTAACAATTGCATGTGTTGTTGATGCAATGTTCAAGATCCAATGTATTATTTTTTAAAACACTAAATTCTTTTGTATTTTATTATTATTTTTTTAGTATAAGATTGGACTTTTTAACGGATGTTTTGGAACACAAGAATATTCAATGTATAACTACAACTAAAAAATAACAAGATAGACTGATAAATTGAATGAAAAAAAAAAAGCTTTTTTTTAAACAAGAGAAACAAGGAATGGTGTGACGAATCAATTGCGACTATACCAAGTCAATTGATAAAACAAACCAACTATATATAAATTTTTTGTTTTTCATTAAAAAAATATAAAAATAAATAATTAAAATTTATATAAATTGATACTTTGATAATATATTATTTAATTGTATGATAATTTTTATTATTCAATTGATAAATGCGTTTATAGTATGTGCAAGTTTTAGTGTGTATATATGTACAGAATCGAAATAAATAATAATAAAAAAAAAAAAAAGCTTAAACAAAAAAAAAAAAAAAAGCCCTGGGCATACACACGTCATGATCCGTTACGCGTGCCCGTAAAAGCAATCGCACGTTTTGAAACATGAAAGAAATTGAAAGAAACCCAGGACAACAACACACACATAGACATATTCGACGACATGGTGGTCCCGGCGGCACTTTACGATCCAAGATTTAAACGTGATGTTCTCGCCGTCAATGTTACCTTCTTCTCGTCGTTCACCACGTTAATGTTGTATATTTTTTTTATCTATCATCATATATACGTACATACATAAACAAATTAAATTTACCTAAATAAAAAAAATATTATTTTGTGTATGGATTTTTAAAATAAGTTCTGATTACTGTTATATGATGTACATATATATGATTGAAATGAATAGTTGTTTATATTTAGACATTTAATCATTCTGTCAAAATGATAAACGATTTACAAAAAATAGTTTGATCATTTGAAAATTAATATACACCTGTATTTTCATCAGCTGTTGTTTGAATTTATTTTATTTTTTTTTCAAGAAATAATTATTTTGATTTTACTGATTGATTAATTTCCATGTCATTTTTATTTATTTTAAAATAAATAAATAATTAATATTATTTTTTAAACTTATAGTGGATATATTTTTGTAAAATTTAATGAGCATAGTATGTAATCAAATTTTTTCTTATCTCAAGTGGAAATTAATGTCAATTTTTAACTTTAAATCTCACTTTGACCCATCGAAATTCAAATTAGAAATATTCAAATTAATTGAAAATTTTACACAAAGTATTGTAAACGATATACAAAAAAATTTAGTCATCGAAAAATCAAAATAGATAAATAATAAAAATTACTAAACTTACCCTTACTGAAGTTGATAATGATAATCCTCAGCTTGTTTCATCAACACTTCCCACATAATCTGCAACATAAATTAAACAAAAAAAATTCACTCTGTTGTATATATCATTCAATTTTCCATATATAAAAAAAAAAATGAGAAAATACAAGTTAAATTCTAAATTTGATTAAATGATTTTCAAGGTATAGAAATTTGAAATCAAATCAATTAAATTTTCCCCTGGGTAAATTTAATAAAAACTTGTTATTTCATATACATAAAACTACTTATAATCCAATAAAGGATTAAAAATTAAAACAAAAAAAAATCAATATCAATTTTTTTATCATCAAATAAGTCTTGATGATACTCAACCACAGCTAATATTTATAATTAAATAGACATTTAGTTTTAATTACCTTGAACATATATAATCATTAAAAATATTCATATAAATATATATGTTTTGATGATTACCTTAGTTGGTAAATAGAATGACTTATTAATGCCATTTAAATTTTTATATAAAAATAAATAGATATTTTGTTTTGATTAGAGTGTTAAAACATGTTTTTATCATGTTGTATACATATATGTATATCAAATATAATAAATATATATCCTGATGACTTGGTGCAATGATGATTCATATTATATATTGTTATATGTATATAGGTATAATTTTTTTAAGGAAGAAATGTAAGCATAATATATATTAAAAAATAAATAAAAAAAATGTCTTGAAACATCGATAAAGACAAAGATATCATCGTCTATAAATATCTTTTGATCTTTTTAGCCTTTGGCAAGGACGTAACTCGTTGTTGAGAGAAATATAAAGTCTACAGAATGATCATTCGTTGCCATGTTTTACCATCACACAAATAAATACGTATATATATATATATTTATACATTTACAAATACACTATAATTTAAAAGTTATAATTTTGAAGATTCACTGGTTGAAAGCTTGATGGTTGTATTTTTTATATATATGTATTATTGTATACGATCATTTTGACCTTGGTGTTTTTAAAATTGACCAATACAAGGTTAATATACCTGGAATGGTATTCTGGATCTACTATCAATAATTGTTATTAAATTAGCCAATTCAGAGACATAAAAATATATATATTCATAAATAATTATTTTTTAAAAAAATTGAGTCATTTACACTGTTTAAACATAACACTAAATATATATTTCAAAATTTTGTTATCAAATTAATTTCGAAAAAATATATCAAAAGAATAATACAGATAAAATATAAATGAAATAAATATATATATTTACCGAGAATGTTTATTGTTGTAAATATTTTTTAAATTATTTAAGTATTTATTTATTTATTTTTTGTTTTTTTTGAAAAACAAAGTATAAAGTAAAGTTATTTGCTTGAAGCAAAGTTATTATCATAGTAGACTAAGAATATCACCCTTGTCAATGTGTTGTTAAAATAAAAAAATAAAAAAAATGCAGTGAATTTCAGGGCCAAGTTTAATATCATTGGCGAATATTTTAAAATAAAAAAAAAAAAAGGTTTTTTTACCAATACCTCAACAAATGGACCATCTATACGGCGGCTATTCAAAAAGACCTTAATTCTTCGAAATATATATATGTCTCACCCAAACACTATAAATTTTTTTTCCCATTCTAAAATATATATATTTTTTTATTTTTAAAAAATTTTTTTTATTATAATATTTTCTTTATATTTAAAAAAAAATTTTTTTCTATCCTTCATCAAAATACCTTGAATATCAAAAAAATAATTCACAATAAATTTAAACATATTTTTCTTTTAACCCTTTTTTTTTAGTCATTATTATTATTATATATATATAATATTCACCTTCTCACGTCTGGTCATCCTCACGCCTCAGGCATTCACAAATAATTACAATGAATTTATATATAAATATAATATTTATATAATGTATGTGACGGTAACGAATCAAAAATATATATCTACTATCAATTTAATTTATATATTTCTCACAATATCAATATATATATATATATAAAATATTATTATTTTTATTTTAAAAATGCATTAAATTATTTTATATATATATAATATGATGTCATTTATATTTTTACATCGATTGATGACCTGTTGTGACGTCATTCAATTGCAATTTTTATATATACTATTTATTTATTTTTTATAATAATTTAAAAAAATTCATACACGTGTATTTAACACAATAAAATCTATGTATTTTTTTACAAATCATCCTTCAATTTGATGAACGTAAAATATATACAAGTACTTCTGTCACAAACTCACTGATTTATTATCTCTTTTAAACTTTACAAGTTTTTTTTTTTTTTTTTATTTGTAATTTAATAATATTATTATTATTATTTTGAATTAATTTATTAACTTAATGTTTATTTTTATATTTTATTTTCAGTCACATGTGTGCAACAACATCATTTGGATCCGGCCTACATATCAAAAAATAATGGATAATAATTTTTTGTTTATTTTAATTATTTTTTTTTCTTTTAACAATAGTATATACATATTGCAAAAAAACATGTACAAGGTAATTTTTGCATGAATGCACCGGTTTGAGAAAATGATCCTGCTGGAATAGTGTGCTGGATGATAACGGTGTCCTTGATGCACTCAACAAATCATTTTACAAGCAAAACGAATTGTTTATTTATTTTTTTTTTACTAACACATTGGTCCAGAGAACACACAATATTTAATGTTGATGAATTTAATGGTGTTTATTTTAAAGTCATCGTATTATCAACGGCATACATAAGATTTTATCTACAATTTTTTCTTTTTTATTGTTAATGAGAATATGATGGTTATTTTATTTTATTTCTCCAGCAAATGTATTACTGTTTTATCTGTTTTTATTTGGGAATGATTGATTATTTAGTTGATGAAATAATTATTGTTAAAGTTGGTAATTTAATGATGAATAATTTTTCAAATTTTATGTTATTTTTTTTAATAAATTTTGAAGTTTTAGGTTTATTTAGAAAAATTATCCGTCATGTGGCTAGTCAGTTGTATATATAGTAATTGAAATAATTTAAATAATCAAATTATTGAAACTTAAAATAAAAAATTTTCCAGAGCTTTTGTCTGTTGATTTTTTTTTCTTCAAAATTTATTGATGATTTGTACAATCAGGGTTAAAGAAATACATCAAAACAAAATTAAAAGACTATATTAGGGTTAAAAAAAAATGTCATTCAACTTTTAAATTTTATATTTGTATATTTTTCAAATAAATTCTATTTATGATTTATATGTTATTTCTTTGTGTCACAGCGAGTTATGAACATTGTATGAGTGGCTAAAGCTCAAGTATAACGTATTGAAAATATACAGACAACTGTAGTAAATATATTTATATACATAAAAATAAAAAATAGAATGAGTAAGCTAGACATCAAGTTGAGAATTTCCTAAAAGGAATATTATATTAATGCAAAATCGTGACAAATTTATGGTGTACTGGGTTCACGTTGTTTGAGAGTTTTGCCTTTTACTCGTCTTTTCAGTGATGGAAGAGGATCTTTTGAATATTGATGACATGAAATCCTCGGTATAAAAGAAACGCTAAAAAATGCAATAATCTATAAGCTAATTTAACATTTTTTATTTTATTTTTATTTTTAAGCATCAAAGAAGATGAATTTACGTTTTAGACTTGTTTCAGAATTAAGTAACCAGACATATGTTGGCTATTTTTTGGTTTATAAATTCAAAAAAATAAAATAAATAGAATAAATATATTTAATTTTTTTAGAACTGTTAATTCGTCGTATATAATATCGTTGATGAGAAATTTAACTGGTATTTAATTCAATCAACGGATGTAGTCATGTTTTAAAAAATTTTATGAATATCAAGATAAAAGATATCTCAAAAACTTCTAAATCATTATAAAAGTCTGAATTAAATTCATACGGATATTCGGTTAATTTAGCAAAAATGAATAGGTCTGAAAGTTTTGAAAAAAAAAAAAATTTTTTTTTTTTTTATTTTATGATATTCTCATGGTTTTAATTCTTGTAATAACATGTGCAGTAATGCATTTAAAAGATTAGAAACTTTATTATATTAAAGCATGAAAGAAAAAAAAAAAAAATTAAATTAAATTAAGGATTAACTAATTAAAAGCACATGTATTCCACGTAAAAAAAAAAAATGCAAAAATGATTTTTTAGATGCTCAGAAATATTGAACAAAAGTTGAATATATTTTTCATTTTCAATCCAATGATCCATTTACCTAGATTCTTGGAAATTTTTGCATCAAAATTATATTTTTACCACAATAATAATCATGGGAATTGCCATCACCAACATCACCATCATCATCATCATCATATAGCACTTGGGTAGAGTAATTTTGTTGGTCGTTTAGGCACGCGCTAGACTATTTCAGTGTTGTCGGTAAAATACAAAAAGAAATAAATTGTATATTTATTTAAAAATCAAATGCTAGACAACAATCAGCAAAGTCCAGCTTTAACCAACCAGTTGAATCAGTTCAACAGATATATGTATATATTTATTGCATTTTATTTTTTTTTGTATTTAATTTTTTTATTTGGGATGATGGTCATAAAATACTTATGGTATATTTAATCTAAGGACACATATGAGTTTTAGTTGAATTTACCCGCAACTTAAAACACACTAACACAAGTTGTCTGCCGTTATAAACTTCCTACTCACAACTCTCTTTGATGAGAGCTCCCGTTCTTCAAGGTCAAATGAACTGGTTGCTTTTATTTTTTATTTTAACCTTTTTTTTTTTTTTTTTTTTACTGCTCTAGATTTATATTTATTTATTTACACTGGTTTTCATTAATCTCACTGATGATAGTCATGATTTTGATTTAATTTTTTATTCAAATGTTAAAAAATTTTTAAAAAAATGCAAGTTGACCCCAATTTTTTTTTGTAAATTTATATATTAATATACACCTGTATTTTCATCAGCTGTTGTTTGAATTTATTTTATTTTTTTTCAAGAATAATAATTATTTTGATTTTACTGATTGATTAATTTTCATGTCATTTTTATTTATTTTAAAATAAATAAATAATTAATATTATTTTTTAAACTTATAGTGGATATATTTTTGTAAAATTTAATGAGCATAGTATGTAATCAAATTTTTTCTTATCTCAAGTGGAAATTAATGTCAATTTTTAACTTTAAATCTCACTTTGACCCATCGAAATTCAAATTAGAAATATTCAAATTAATTGAAAATTTTACACAAAGTATTGTAAACGATATACAAAAAAATTTAGTCATCGAGAATCAAAATAGATAAATAATAAAAATTACTAAACTTACCCTTACTGAAGTTGATCATGATAATCCTCAGCTTGTCTCATTAACACTTCCCACATCATCTGCAACAAAAAAAATACATTCAGTAAACAGTCTACTAAATTGTAGAATATAAATTCTGATCAAGTCTACTCATTTTTATCATAAACTCCAAAAAACAATAGTAAGCTACCTTGACTCAAAAAAATTACCCTTAATCATGTGAAACATTCAATCAAGTATAATAATATATTATAATTGATAAAAATAAATTAAAATAATCGTAAAAATATCCAAGTTTTATTCACCAACTTGACAAAACTGGTTGACAACTCAACAACCACCGCAGACACCAAAAAAATAAAAAATTATAAAACAAGAAAAATCAATCTGTGGTATAAAAGCTAGCTGCAACAAAATTATATGACAAAATTGCCTTCTCAAATGTCATTTTAATAAAAACGAGTTCAGTTCTATATTTAAACATCAACCCATCACTACATCTCACGTATAAGACCATTTCATATTATCTTTTTAATTCAATATTCGTCTTGCAAAATATTCAACATCACATCTCATAAACCTTCAGCTTCTCATACTCTTATGAAAAAAAAAAAAAAAGTATTTTCATCTTCTCCTTTAATTTGTGTGTTTCAAATTTTTGATGTTCCTCTTATATGTAAAATTTTGAGTTCATTGGACTTTTATTGCGGAAGCCAAGATATTCCAGTATACTTTTGCGATTTCAAATACCAGCTTGATACAAACTGCCTGTTAACGCCTTCTTAATTTTTTTTTCAATACCATGTACATCCTTTTATCTCATCACAGTCATTATTAAACATTCGGTAAATTATATATATATATTTACTTATTTATATTTAAATTTATTTATTTATTTTTTTTTCCTCATTCCAAATTCCTTTCAACACATTTTTATATTTATTTATATTTTCAAATAATCATACATGCCGTTACACTTTTTAGACAAGGACCTGTATTATTTATTTATATTTTTTACCTGTAAATTAATTAAAGGGCAGTTTTAAACTTTTAAAATTTCAATGATACTGCAAGAAATGATAAAAAAAAAACTAAAAAATTTGGTAGCTATATTTTAAAAAGTTGTAATTGTCTTAACCGTTAGTTGAACAAAAGTATATATGTATAGAGATACACTTTCTATTGATTGTATATATATATATGTAAAAGAATAATAAACAAGAAAAAAATAAATGAATAAAAAAAAATTAAAAAAAAATTAAAAAAATGCGTATGTAAAAAATTGGAAGTGGTATTTAAGTTTTTGATGTGGATCTCTTTAAAATTATTAGGTTGTTACAGCAACAGAGCACAACGATATTCACTCAGGGTCCATTGACCGAAAGCTAACCAACATGAAGGCACCATGTCTTTAACTCTTTTGCTTCTGATGTTTTATATATGTATAATCCAGGACTCTTATAGTTGTCGTGTGTTTGATATTTATTCTTTCTTTCTTTATTTCTATGGGAATATAGTCTCTTGAGGATGAGCAAACTGCGATTTTATTATAATCGTGCAAGTGCCAAGGTGGTCTTCTATCTTTTTAGTATTTATCATCTTTTTTTAAACATGAAAGAGCATGGATTCACGATGAGACATGATGAAGAAAGAGGTCCTTGCCTCCTTAATGGCCACCAATTTTTTTTTTTTTTTTTTAACTTTATTTTTTATTTTAACGACTGCACGTGTATTTTGTAACTTTTTTGATACAAATATCTTTTTTTTTTTTATTATTTGTTATATAATTGAAAAAAAAATATATTATGAATTTATTAAAAATAATATTTATACTCCGTTATTGATAAAAAAAAAAAAAACATAAATAAATGATTAATTTGTTTTTAAAAAAATATGAAAATTGACGATTATATATCATATAGATATTTATCAATGTAAATTGAATTTTTTATTTTTTTTTTTTCATTATTTATATTTTTTTATTTTTTAATTTGATGTCAAAAGTCAACGACCACACATCAAATTATTTACATCTAACAAGCATACAAGTGCTACCGTTAGGTGATTCTTACACCATAAGACTAATTACTTTTAAGTATATTTAATTATTAAAAATAAAATAAATATATTTTTATTTTATATATATAAATAACTAATGATAGAAAATTTAAAAATTAATATTTTTTTATTTTTTAATTTTCTATAGACAAATAGATATTGTGCAATGCTGTTTTTTGTTTATAAATGAGTCTACTTGTTGATGATGAAAAATATTCAATTCAAAAAATTTTTTAACAGATTAACCGTTAAAAATGCATTTAGTCTTTTTTTTTTTTTTAAACATACTTGGAGTTTATATTAATAATTTTGATATTATCATAAACAACGTGTCAATTGATGATAATTAATTTTTTAATTTTTTTTTTTTTGAATGTTTTAGTATGTATACCAAGTACTCTTGTTATTCTTGGATAGTACTGAAGGTACTGAGTAGGATAAATCTGGCGCCAAGAAGACCAAAGATTGCCCAAGCGTAACAGAAATATGCAAGACACATATTGCCCGAGGTTAACCAACGGTGCGTCTAATCCAATACCAAGTTAAACATGCATTTAAATCACCAAGATCAAAAATCAATTGATAAATTTACTCAAATAATTTACTCAAATTTTTTTTTTTTAAATTAAATTTTTTATTTTATTTTTTATATTTTATTTTGTATTGAAATGTGTTAATCGATTTATTATTTTTTTTATTTTTATAGTTTAAAATATTTTGATGATCATCGTATGCGTGTTATTTAACGTTTAATTTAAATCTTGATTTATAGATTAAATCGATATTTGCAAGTACCGTTTTTTATATATAGTCTATCTTTAGCATCAATATAGTTTATTTTGATGAGTATTAACGGATAAATTATTTATCAATATATTTAATTTTAAATAATTTTAATACTTGATATTGCAATTATATATCATTAAATATATCATAATCAAAATATTTTCCATTCAAAATATTTCAAAAATATATTAGTAAAAATTGAATTAATTACAAATTTATTCAAGATATATTATAATTATGTTATCAATAATATATTATGACAAATTTAAATAACAATAAACGAATATTTCAAGCATAATATAATATTTAAAAAATTGAATTTGAAATATTAATTTAATTGACTCATTACGACACAAATAGACAATGACTAATCAATTTATTTCAATAAATAAATGTTCATATAAAATAATGATAAAATTCTAATAAAAAAATGATGTTGATAAGGATTAAATTTTTATGGTCAATCAGCTAACGATTAGGGATGTTTTCAATCAATTAATTAAGGATAAATCGATTTAAATTAAAATAAATTTAAAAAAATAAAAAAAAAGAGGAAAATTTATGTTCTGGCTATTTTAATTATTACATTTAATCGTGATAAAAATTAGAATCATGATTAAAAATAATAATTATATAAAAAAAATAAAAAAAATCACGACTTTAAATATTTCAAAGAATTTGACAGGGTGCTATCGACTTCCTGTCAGTGTACACCAAAGAATTTGTACTTCCTTTATTTCTCACTTTTATTTTTATATATTTACTTTTATTTTTTAAAGTTTTTCTTTTATTTTTTTTTTTTTACACTTCTCTCGTACATTGTCGGCACGATCAATCTTTTAAAGAGGGTTCAGACTAGCGAATTATATACAATGTACATTTATTTTTTTTATCTTTCTTCAATTCAACCACACTGGTCAACACTTTTCAAACTTGAATAAAAAATTTAAAAAAAAAAAAAACTTGTATTTTTTAAAGTTTTTTAACTTTAGCTATTATTTTTCTTTCAATTTCAGTAAAAATATAAAAAAATAATATAAACCAATTGCAATTATTTATTATTTGTTATTTATTTTTTTTATATAAACATTTTATTTATTTCAAATACAAGATAATTTATAACATTTATTATTAATAATAAATGAATCAGGAAATAAAAATCTTGGAATTTTATTTACGACTATTTATTTAATTATATTGTTTTTTTTTTTTTTTTAAATAAAAAAATATTAACTAGAATATTGAGCAATATGAATAATAATTTCAATACGGATTTTCCTCATAAAAATTTAAACTAATATTTGAAAAAAAATAAATAAAAATAAAACAACAATTATAAACAATTACAATTAAAATTTTATAATGTTGAAATTTTTTTAGAATTAAAAAAAAAAAAATACATTAAAAATTGTAAGAAAAAAAAAAAAAAACATTTTGACGTCTTTACTAATATAAAAGACATAACTGTAATATATTTTTTGGCAAGTCAGTATTATCTCAATTTTATATATTAATAATATTTTTTAATTTTTAGCAAACTCATACTGAATGAGAAATATAAAATTAATAACGCCAAGAGGCATTATTTCAAGTACATACATATATAACTAATTTTATATAAAATTAATTATGATTATTATATTCATATTTTTTTTTTTTTTTTTATCTGATTAATTCATTGACTTGTGGTTTATATAAAATAATAAATATCCATAAAGTTATGTATTTTTGATCGATACCCAGACGTATTACAAAAAATAAAATTATGAAAATATAAAAAAAAAAAATGAATAAATAAAAAACTACCTGTAGATTCATAATACTTAGTTACAAGGATATTCGTAAATGAATATTTCGTGTAATCAGTAACAAGACCATGAGATAGAAAGGCAACTTAACAAGCCAGTTATTGTTGCCATTACATTTAACTCAATGAGATCAAATGATTTAACTGTGAGATGGTAATGAATACCTGAGTGAGTACTTGAATGTACTTATTTCAGATGTACCTTCAGGGCTAACAATAAAATTTTTTTTTTTTATTCATCAAACACATCAGAAGCAATATCGATATAAATAACAACTTGATGTGATAAATAAAATTTTATAAATATAATAATATACACATTATATGTTTTAAAAATTTATATATAAATTGATAAATTTTTTTACAATAAATTATAGGAAATTTATTTTATCATTTGATCACATTTAAAAATAAATAATAAAAGCTGTTAAACTTACCCTTATTACAAGTGATCATGAAAATTCTACAAACTTTTTCTTCAGTATTTTCCATATGATCTGCAATCAAAAAATTTAATCATTGTATAAAAATTATTCAAACAAAAAAAAAATATATTAAAAATACAAAATAAAATTTTACAAAAATTATATATTTAAATATATTTTTTTGATTAACATTCATGATGATGCTAGTAATGCATGATGATGAAATAATTATCATTGGATCAATTAAATAAAACACTATTAATGTTATTTATTTTATTATAATATGATGAGTATTTGCTGATCAATGTGATCAACAGCAACAGCATCAACATCAACATCATCAAAAGAAGATGAATAAAAAGGAGAAAGGAATATTAAAAAGAGTGGTAGTACAGTGGCAGTAAAAGTCCTTGAACTCGTGATCTTGGCACAAGCAATTGAGTTCGGTGAACCAAGTTTCTTTATAGTTAAAACTTTTTGTATAAATAAATATATATATATATATAACTAAACTTTTTATCCATGGATCATTGACAAATCAATAAAATAAATCAACATTTTTTTGTATTTTAAAAAATTATATATAAAATTTTTTGAGAAATAAATAAATAAGAATATTTTATATTTTTTATTGTTTTATGTATGTCTTATACACTAAAAATTTTATTTGTTTTTTTTTTTACTATTTTGATGTATATATATATATATATATGAATTGCAAGGTGGATGGCATAAAATTTACTGAATTGGAACGAAGGACGTAGTTACCAAGCCGTGAAACTATACAGACATGAAAAATATATAAAAAAAAAAAAAAATATAAATAAATAAACTTTATACCTCAACAAACTAATGCAGCTAAAGTTAATGTAATTAGGCTTATGAATCTTACAAGTTAAACTGAATGAATGATGGGAATATTTTTATATTTATATTTTTCATATCTGTATGACAATTTTTTTGTTTATATGTGAATAAATTTTTAAACTAATAATAATGATGATTATTATATAAACCGGAAGACACTTTTATTCTCGGTCATTATCCTCTCATTATTTTCATCAAAACGTAATACTGTCCTCAAGGGATTTTAAAAATAAAAAATTTCTGATTTATTTTTTTATAATAAAAAATAAAAAAAAAATTATATAAATTATTATCAAAAATTATTTTTAAATTATATTATTAAATTATTATTTAATAAAATTTTAAAAATTATTTTTATGAAAATTTATAATTTTTCATGTAAAAGAGGTAAATTAATAGTGAGGTTTTTTACAAAATTAATAATATTATCTATCAACTTATATAACAGGTAAAAGCTTTATATGTATTTTTAATTAAATTAACAATTGACATGTTCTAGCTAACTTTAACTTTATCGATTAATAAAACTTTGAATTTTTTATATAAATTTTTTTTTATCATTAATTTTCTTTGATCTTTATATAATTGGAAATCTAAATCTCAAACAATTTTTTTTTTTCTTTATAAATAATTTTAAACATTAAATAAAAAATATATACTTTGTTATTGACATATATTTTTTTTTTACAATATTACAAAATTATGTAAATTATTTTAATAATATTATTAAATTTGAATTTATATAAAACATTATTTGATAGCTATTATTGATCATTCACGATTTGTAATGACAATAGAAAAAAAAAATCACGATTAACAAATTGAGAAAAAAAAAAGGGAGTTTTTATATTATATCTCTTGATAATACTGTGAACATTTGCCTAACATTTACCCAATTTCACTAGTGTTCAATGTGGCACGTGTTAAACAGGGTCCAACAATGTACATATGAACTACACATAATTTGGGAAAAAAAGGGGCTAAAAAAAAAAAAAAAAATGACGTCACGTACATATTAAACTGAATTGTCTGTATGGTGACCAATAAGCCAATATATACAGATGAAAATGAAAATCATCAAAATGAGGGGTGATTTATTCGATCAAAGGAAACATGTCCAACAAAACAAGAGATTATTTCATTTTTTTTTTTTTTTTCCTTTTTCAGGTTTCATATTTTTATATATATATATTTTTTTTTTTGAATAGAGCTTTGGATGAAAATATGAACATGTGTATAATTCATGTGACTCATGACTCAAGGGACTTTTTCTCAAGTTTTTTTTATATTTTTATATTTTTTTTTTGTGTCATCTTTTTTTGTATTTTTTTTTTTTTTTTGCAAAGAATATATACACATTTTTCTTTATGCTATTATTATTTTTTACAAAAGATAAGTATTATCTCTCAAGTTCAAATACTGTACCAATGTATTTTTATATAAACTTTTATGGTGTACAAGTGTATATATATATGTATGTATAAGGGGGAGGTTTTAACAGCTTCATCTCCCGTACTTTCACCTAGCAACGCTATTGATTTCCAGCTTCCTTCCCTTATATATTGCTTTTGCAGCCTTAAACATGTTTTGCTAAATAAAATACATATATGTATTTATGTTATATATATTTATTTTTTAATTCCACAAGTGGTCAATTATGCAGGTATTTTCTATTAATACACAATGATCAAATTGATATAATAATTTTATTATTATTTGCAAATATCAAATAATTATATATATAAAAAAAATATTTAATAAAAAAAATGCTAGTATAAAAAGATAACCAATAATTATATTTAAATAATTATAATATTGCAAAAATTAAATTTAAAATAATAATAAAATTATGTCATTATAATCATGAAAATAATGTTGATAAGGGTTGTTTTTTTTTTAATAATTTTTAGTGATGACTGGTGGTTAAGTATAGCTATAAACTTCCAACTAAAAAATAGGGATGTTTTTGGGTTCAAACACCGGTCATCCCTATCATGTGTGACACCAAGTGTTAATGCCAAAAATTTTCTACCCTTTGAAAAAGCTCAAAGTATTTATTTTGATAAAAAAAAATAATTTAAATTTCTAATATATACCAATTAAAATTTTGATTTATTGTTAATTATATAATTTAAATTTTATTTATTTATTTTATATGATATTTTATATCTGTGATTTATCGAAAATATTTTATATTTAAATAATTTAAATATTTGTTTATAAAATATATATTTAAAATAATATTTAGTTTTTGATAATACTTATCAAATATAATAAATTATATTGTTTATTATCTAAACAACTATCTAAATTCAATGTATATTGTTTTTATCAAAAAAAAAAAAAAATTTTTAAAAATTTAATATATTTGCACTGATTCAGAGATTCAATAAACCCCGACGTTAATAATTTCAACTTTTAACCACCTAACTCGATCGAATGGCACGCGCAAGTTTATTTACATAAAGATAACTAAATTTATTATTATTTAAAAAATAAAATTATATTTTTTATTCATTTTTAAATTGATATATACTTGAGGCTGTATTCTAAACCACCGTGAGATTCCACCGGGGGCGGGGCTGATGGTGTTATTATTTTTTTTAATATATCTTTTTTTTTTTTTTATTACATATTTTCCATGCATATAATATGGTGATTTTCAAGTGCAATTTACATCTTCAAATAAAAAAATAAAAGGTGTATACTGTATATACGCTTCTGACACAAAACGGTAGTGTGCCGGTTTGCATATTATTTCCGGGTTAAGTTGTGTATGCGTATATATATATATGCGTTGTGAGTTATCGATTAAACAATAATAATATCTGATAAAAAAAATAAAAAAAAAAATATCTTAAAATTACCTCAGTTCATCGCAAGTTATAGAAGTGAAATACAGTGTCATTGTAATTTATATTTATATTTATAAATATAAATATATATAAATAAATATAAATAGTATATAAAATAGTTTTTATATATATATATTATGAAATAAAATAAAAAAACAATATATACAAATCAATAAAATTAATAAATAACTTGTTAATAATAATATAATATCAAAATAAAAAAAAATAAAAATATATAACCTTGATAATGATATATAAAATAAACAATTAAATAAAAATAAAAAAATGATGTAATATCATAAAACAAGAATGATATGCATCATTGCCAAGGTGATGAATGAAAAATAAGTTGTAAGAATGAGAAGTCAAGTGTATATATAAGTTGGTGAAAGTGCGACCGATTCGTGGTAGCAGAATACACCTGAAATTGAGAGTTATTTTCATCATCATCATCATCATCATCATCATCATCATCATCATCATCATCGTTAAACACTACATTATATATTTCCTTTCACCTTTCTCCAAACACTTATAATATTATTATTTTTTATCTATATTTATTATATTAATCTACTTTTATTAAACTGACAATTTTATGGGTCTTCATGTACATCAAATACATCAACGATTTACAACATAATATTCAGGTCAAGTTCAATGTCTACCCATACATCTGGTTATATCACTAGCATAAATATATATATTATATAATTTTAAATTATTTATATTATATAATAATTTATTTTTTAATAATCAATTTAATATATTTTATTAATTATTATTATATTTTTGATATTTATTTAATAGTCATTTGGGTATATATATTTATAAATATACCTCAAATAATTATTATTATTTTATCACTTGAGTACTAAAATTATGCAAGAGCCATTTCACTTTATCCTACAAATATATACCATAACTTTAACATATGTATAAATGAGAAATTTTTATTTTATTATTATGTACAATGTTATGTGTTTTATCCTCAGCTTCTGTCGATTATGTCAGTGTCAATGGCACCAAGAGAAAACACCTCTACTTTATTCATTCTTTTCTTATATATATATATATTTAATTTTTTTTTTTTTGAAAAAAATGTGTAAACACTTTGCTTTCTATGTCCTCGACTATAAGTTCGCTGAACTGAATTTTTTTAACACCAAATAGCTATAATAATTAATATTAAATTTTTATTTGTTTTTATATTTTTTAAATTATTTTAAATATTATTTTGAATTATTTACAGTTTTTTTTTTATTTTTTGTATAATCCTTGTTTTTATTTATATATTTATTTGTTTATTAAAAAAAATATAAATAACATTTTAAAATTCAAGATAATATGTAATACATGATCCCGGAAATTTTTTTTTTATTTCATTGCGACGTAAAAATTATCATAATTATTGATTGAGATATGCGTGATTAAAATTATTATATTAAAACTTTTGATATTTTTTTTTCATTTTATTATTAATTTTTGTTTTTATGGGAAAAAAAAAATAAATAAAAATTATATTTTTATGTCAAATATTCACCTGTGATTGTGTAATATGATAATGATTTTTAAAATTTTATGTATTTTTAGTAAAATAATCATTTGGGATATATAATTTTCAAGGTTATTTTATGAGACAAATGGACCACACAAATCCCTTCTGATTCTTCATATATTGCAACATGTGTACTTAAATAATTTATACATATTTTATTTTTTTATTTTATATTTAATATTTGTGTTAACCCACGTTGTAAAATTTGCACGGTAATTTTATATATTATATATCCGCGATAAATATTTATTTGCCCACATGATTTTTTCTTAGAATGTTTTGATTAAAATTACTAAATATTATATTATTTCATTGAATCATGACGTCATTGGTTTTATCCAATTGAAACATCCCTTTCGTCATCAATATAAAAAAAATTAAAAAAAAATCTTTACATAAAAATTTTAATATTTCAATAATGAAAGTAGTCAAATACAGTTCATTTTTTTTTTTTTTTTTTTTTTTTGACTCACTTAAATGTAATAAATCCAAGTACAGTTTTGATAATTAATCATCAAAAAAAAAAAAAAAAATAATAATTTTTTTTAAATAAAACAAAATATGAATTATTAATTTGTTAAAAATTTATATTAGTTCATTAAAGTTGACTTAAATATGTATATATGATAAGAATTCAAGGTAAAAAAAATACTAAAAATAAACTGTAAATTTTAAATATTATAAATTAATAAAAAATTCACATTTTTTAAAAAAATAAATCCAAAGGATAAATGAATAATCAAAAATATAAAAATATATATATATAAATAATTTAACGCGTCAAAGTTGAATTTCTACTAGGACAAAAATAAAATTAAAAACCTGATCATTTTGATAATCCTAATTACTATCAACATGAAAAATAAAATAGTTTCTCTGATTTTATCAGAGTTATGTGTACCAAAAAATATAGAAAAAAAAAAACAAATATTTCAAAAAATGAAAGAAATAAATAGAAAAAAAATCATACATGTAGAGGTAAAAAAATAAAAAATTACAAAGTAGTGAATGAGTAAAAGAAAAAAATGTAAAAAGTAAAGAATTGCAAAGTGGTGGTAGGACCCCATCAAGAAGTAAAGAAGATGATACAAGAGAATAAGATGAGATAAAAAAAAGGAGTAAAAAAGATAGGGTCTCTTCTCGAATAATCATCAAGGTATCTTGCTCTTTTCAGCATCTTGCGAATCAGAAAAGTAAAGATGCTTCGTGGTAAAGAATGAAGATCATGAATCAGGGGGGAAACAATTTATATACATAAAATTAAAGAGGGGGAAAAAACGCATAGACATCAACGGGGTCCAAGGTATTTAAGGTACCGTGAACTGATGGCGCACGAGTAGTACACTTCTGTTAAGTGCGGCGGCGTGAAATAAAATACCGCTTGCCCTATGATTTTTGAAAAATAGAAAAAAAAAAAAAACAAGTAAAACAAAAGGAAATAGATAAAAAATATTATCATTTTATTTTATTTATTTTTTTGGTGCAAGTGACAATTATATTCAATTGTTTAATAACAATAACTCTGTTGTGTTATTATTATCGTGATTAATTTTTTTTTTAAAAAAAAGGTGAAAATTTTTTAATTAAGGATTAGATATATTTTTTATTAGGTTTTTTAAATAACGACCCCACTTTTAAATCTCCCACCTTAAATAATAACCCCCCATGTAATACGTGCTGCGCCCTTCTTTGAGTACAGCCTCCCCCGCTTGCGCATCAAATACCGGCATCGCGAACGTTTATTCGTCTCGCGCGCTTCTAACAAGTCTCACTCGATCGCCGGCTTCTGTACCGACGACAACGAGATACAATTTTTTTTTTTTTTTTCAACAAAAAAATTGTTTAAATATTAAATTAATTTTTAATCATAAAAGTTATTAATATTTTATAATATATTGATAGAAAAAAATAATTAATAATAAATATATATATTTTTTTTTCTCATTATTTTGATAAATTTAAAAAAATATATATATATATATAAAAGAGCTTTTTATTATTAAATTGGAATTATTTATTATCTTATCTGAAAATTCTAATCGGTGAATTTTCAAGTGGATTAAGTTTTTCAAGAAAAACAGTAAGCTGAAAATTTTTTTTCTAAACGTTCATCATCAACTGAGATATCTTAGGGTAAGTTTGCTAGTTTTTTTTTTTTTTCTTTTTGAAAAAAGAAAATTATAACATTTGAGAAATAAGTGATGGCAAATTATTTTTATATAATTTGTAAATTGTGTGATATTTTTAAATTAAAGTGGTTAATTTAATATAAATTATTAATTTTTTTTTTAAACTCAAAGTGATAGTCAAAATGTGTGATTTAAAAAATTAATATCATTTTTGAAATTTTATTAAATGAGAGTTTAATTGAATTAACTGAATAATAGGTCTCAATCATTATTAAAAAAAAATTATTCTCAGGTAACTTTGCGTGACGGGCCAAATCGAGTAAAAAAAAAAATTTATTTAAAAAATATAATATTACGTATACAAATGATTTCGAAATTGGCTATATCCTTTGCGGAATTCCTCATAATTTCAAGGTTAAATTTAAAAAAAATTTTTAAAAAAAGATGAATATAAAATAAAAAAATTTCTTAAACAAGATATGATTTTTAATTTCTCGTTAAAATTTAAAATTGTGATTAAATTATAATTTTATAAAAATTTTTTCAATGAGTCAAATAATGATCGAAGAGTTGGCAAGTTTATAATTCTTGCGTGTCCAGTTTAAAAGATAAAAAAAAAAAAAAAAAAAATCTCAATTTAATTTTTATTATTATTAAATAAACATAAAAAAAAAAAATTACAAAATTTTTATCCTCATCATAGTCATTGAAGTGTCCCATCAAATATTACCGGTTTAAAAATAAAACACAAAAATAAAAAAAATGATAAAGCAAATATAATTTATTGAAAAAAAAAATAATAATAAATTCTAATTACTCTTGTGGTAATTATCGATTTATAATTAAGCAAAGGTATGAGGTCCCATTATAATATGATTTAAAAAAAAAATATTCTTCAGATCATGACGATGGTAAAATAAAATGGATTAATGAACGTCGCAAAATTGCAAAGTCACGCGATCAAAAAAGGCAAAAGGGTTTTAGAAAAAGTAAAAAAAAAAAACGTCAAGATATACTTTTTATTATTTGATATTTTTCTTGAGTTTGTTGTCGTGTGTTGGCAATGCATATACACTTAAAAGTATTGTAAGGATATATAAAAGAGAAAAAAAAAGAAAAAATTCAAAGACAGAAAATACGAAGGATCAAAAGCTGGGAGGCAATAGCCGTGAAGAATCAACGGACGTTATAAGATCGTGCTGGTTTGCAAAAAAATGAATTAAATAAAATATAATAAAATATTATTAATAAAAAATAAATAATAAAATTTCAAAACTCATTAAATATAATTTCAACGGAAATGATTAGAAAAAAAATTACTTAAATTAACAAATCATTAATTTAATTTTGTCTTTGTTAGAAAAAAAAAAAAAAAAAAAAGATTTAAACTTCAAAATTACTATTAAAATATGTTGAATACAAATAAAGTTGTATCAAAATTTATTTGGGTGTCTGGATTGAATTTTTTGTCTACATTTTTTAGTAGTTCATTGAACTTGAATATCAAAGTTTTAAATTTTTGATATTTTATAAAATTTTTGGATGATAAAAAATCAATATAACTAAGAGTATGTATTTTGAAATAAATAGATGTATATTTTGTAAACTTGTGAGAATTAAATTTAGATGATTTATAATAGTGTCAAATGCATTTTATCTGGTCAGCCGTGCCCGTCGATTAACCGACAATGACTTTGTCTGACTACATACACACGTACTCACTAAAAAAAAAAAAAAAAAAATTAAAAAAAAATACAAAAAAGAAGGAAACAGAATGGCATACAGAACGCAGCATGACACGATACGTGCAAGGTATTTATAAAATCGTGGGCGAAATATCGATGCCGTGATTTTAATATCTGCCAACAAATTTTTTTTATATTGAGGGCAACATTAATTCACTTTATGCAAAAAAAAAAAAAAAAAAAATCAGTTTTTCCAGTGACATCAGTAATAGAATACAAAATAATATTTAAAATAAATTTGTAATAATTTTAAATTATCAAAATAAGTATGTCAAAAGAGCAAGGACATTATGCCGTTTTTTTTTTTTTTTAAATGAAAATTTTATATATTTTTTTTTTCTTGAATGAGAGTATACTTGGACACTTGCTAAAATATTCATAAAAAAAAAAAAAATTACACAGTTATATTGACATAAAATTATAAAGATAAAAAAAAAAAATTTATTTAAATAATATAAAAAGGAAAAGCCAAGTTATAAATTATTTACAGTGTCTTTTTGAGTCAACAAACCAGAATTCCATATCATAAAGTTATTTCAAGTTAGTAGTTCAACATTTTAGCAATTGCCCTAGTTAATATATAAAATATTTAACACAATATTTTTTATTTAAAAAATTAAAAACTTGTATTTTAATTATATATATACCAAAAAAAAAAAAAGATGAAATAATATTTATAATATTATAAATATAAAAATGATATTTAATAAAAAAAAAAAAAACTTGCCAAGTATTACTTGAACAAAAATACAAAATAAAATTAAAAAAAAAAAAAATTCTATGTGCACTTGACCAAGACCAGTAACAGGTTTACCTTGCTATATATTATTTTTATTATTATTTTTTTTTTTATTCTTTGAATTTATATTTTTACCCTGAACTTGAGTTTACTATTATTGCCACATATCAAACCGCATATTTTACTCAATTATTACAACAAGCATAAACATATATATCGTATGAAAAAAAAAAAATAAATATTTATCAGTACTATTTTTTGTTATTTCACAAAAAAATTAGATGAAAATATATTTAATTTAATTTTTAAAAAAATATATAAATAAAAACAGTGAATTGCATTTTTTTATGGATATTTAATTACGTAATTGATGGGGATGATAAAAAATTCACACAAAGAGTGTAAGTGTGTATGATGGATGAAAAATAAAATAAAATAAAATATAAAAAATGTAAAATTCCTTACAGACATACAATACAAGTTTGTGGTGAAGCATAAATTTTAAAACTGGCGGTTTTTTATATATATGCTACTTTGATATACTGAACCAGTGTGTATATTTGTCTGTGTCAGATATTTATATATATATATATTTATAAAATATATATGTATGTAAAAAAAAAAAAAAAAAAATTTAAAAAAATCGGCAACCGGTAACAGGTTGCTGGACCACGAGTGAGTAATGCATATATATCGTCTGAGACTTGCTGAACTGGCCATTCAAAAAGAATGAAAAAAAATTAATTTTTTTTTTTTTTTAATAATATTTTATATGTCTATAATGGGTGTGTCTTAAATCAACAAAATTTATACATGTCAATACATACAGTGCATGCCTGTACTTATCAGTAAAATCTAAATATATATATATATATTTTTTTTTTTTGTTTTTTAAATAATTTTTTTTATTTTATTTATATTCATGAAACATGTAATTTTTTTTAAGTAAAATAATTACATGAAAAATAAAATAAGGATAACAATAATATTATTGCTTAAGAAAAATATATAAGTATATACTTTGTTAAATAAATAAAAAAATTTTAAAAAAAAATCATACAACCCATCATGCGGAAGCTAAGAAATTCCACAAAGTACTCAGGGAGTACCGCAAGGGTAAAAAATAAAAATTAATTCCCATAGTCATAAGGTACATTATTTTCATTTAAAAATAATTCATCATATTTGTTTATTATTTATAATTTTTTTTTCTCTTTTTTTTATCTATTTTTTAAATTAAATAATAATTTAATAAAAATTAAATTTAATAATATTATCAATTAATTTTTATATTATTTAAAATTTTCGTTTTTTTTTAATTTATAAAATTATATTATTATTTATTAATACATACATATTTTATTAACCTTTATATATAAATTTATACGTATCTTTATTTAAATTATAAATAATTTGTAATTTGTTATTTTTATTATTTTTAATAATCCATTAATATTATTATCATCATTTTTAATTATTCGTAATTATCATAAAAAAACACCCAGTAAAATATATTTAAAAAAAAAAATGATTAAAAAAATTAATAATAACCATGGACCCCTACAGGTAATTTATGCAAAAAAGATATATGAATGCAAGTTTGCATGATTAATCTTATGGTCAATGTAAGAAATAAAAAATCTACCCTCTTTTTTTTTAATTTTACCCTTTTTTATTATTATTATTTATTTAAAAAAAATATTATTTTTTTTTATTCAACTTTGAGTTTCATCGTATCGTGTCCCTAAGGACAGTTATAGGATTGCTATCTACAAATGCTCAAGTCTCTTCTAGCATCATCGATTATCGCTCTTCCGTATGTACATATAATATATATACATTTGTATGTATGATACTAGTAAAATCACGAAAGCATTCAATTTCAAAAAAATAAATAAAATATATATATGCAGTTCATTTTATCATTGGATTAATGTTTATAAAAAAAAAAAAAACATAAAAACATAAAAACTTTTGTATATATATAATTTATAAAACGAGTAAACTTATTGCCAAAAAAAAAAAAAAAAAATGACAATAAAAATATTATGATAAAGAGAGTAATTTAATCATTAAATTGATCTTTTGATAGTTTAGTACTCATAGTTGTTTGTCTTTTATAATATAATAACGGTAAAATTATAAAACCACGATTCTTATTTCGTTAAAAAAAAAATTAAATTATATACAACACGATTTGATAATTAGTCAAACAGTTTGTCGCGTATGTTTTTATAATAATTGAATACATATTTGTTTATTTAAAAAAATTTATTTGTAATAGTTTATATGTTTATTGAATTAAATATAAACAATAATACATAAAATATTTTGATGTATTTAAATATGAAGATGATAAATTAAGTGTTTGAAAAAAAAAATATTAATAAATTGAATATATACTAAAGTTAGAAAAAAAAAAAAAATATATATATATATAAAGCTTTCCCACCGAATATAACGGCATCACCTTGTAAAGATAAAAAGAAGGGAGGGCATCATCATCAGGATACATCGTATAGTTTGCTCATTACACAGAAGATCGTTGGATTATTATAGCAATTAGGAAAAGTAGGGAGGATTATAGGATGTAAAGACTTTGTCTTTTGTATATTATTCACTGTGTTTTTTATTCAATTTTTTTTTTTATCTTTATATAAATATATTTATTCTAAAATTTACCGTTTGTAATTTTTATAAACATATGATAAATTTAAAAAAATATTACATTTTTTTTATTTTTTATAAATTAAATATCATAAAATTGATTAAATATATTTTATATTAAATAATACATAGTTTTATGATTGAAAATAAATTTATATCTTGTATATTAAAAAAAAAAAAAAAAATTATTGATAATCATTCAAGATCAATTGATATAAAAAAAGGGATAAAATAAAATAAAAATTATATAATAACTGACAAAAAAAAATATTATATATAAATTAGATAAATATATATTATTTTTTTAATTTTGTCTGAAAAATTATTAGTTTGATCTTTTGAAGTAAAAAAATAAATATAATAATAAGATAACAAGGAAAATTATATTGAAACGCAATTTACACAAAAAATAAATAGGTAAATTATTTTAAAATTTTATCCTTTATATTTTTGCAATATTCTTGGAAGATATTAGAGTTTTGTAAGTCATTGGTTGTAAATACCATCAGAAACATGAGTTATTTTATTTTTATATAAATACCAAAGAAGTTTGACGAGAAGAATAGTATCTAAAGAAAAAAAAAAAAAAAAAAAAATGATTTTAAAACCCTTTTTTTTTTTATTTCTATCATGTTGCTAAAGAGAAAAGAGTAAAATTGAAAAAAATAAAATAAAAAGAACATGATGAGTTTTTACCTTGATGAAGACCATTTGTAAAGTCTCCATAATAAGATAGTAAAAAGAGGAAACAAGCTTTAAAAAAAAAAAAAATTAAAAAACTCAATGTATAAATAATATAACACAAAAATATAATTCTACATCACCCTAATATTGTTAATTTATTTTATTATATGCATCTCACGTGAGCATATAAATTTGTACATAAAAAAAAAAATTAAGTTAAAATAAAGGAAATGAAAAAAAAAAAAAAAAGAATTTATTATAAATAATATATATAAAGCTTGATTATAATTACACAAGTTTAAATTTTATATCTCATGTTGTTGATTTAATTTTAATTATATTTAAATAGTTAATACATTTTATTATTTTTAATTTAATAACATTCAAATGTAAACTATACTTGATGATGTTTGGTGTTATTTTAATGAAATGGTGTGATAATGAGGACTAGTAATTCAAGTACACACATAATCCAAAATCAGTATGTTGGATGTTTTATAAAATAACCTCGTGACTTGTAATCATGATAATGAAAAAATAATAAAAAAAAAAAAAAAAAGTTGAGGCAGTGGTACTGAAGAATGTCGGTCGTGGGGTCCAGGTGTATAAGACTTGTTGGTATATAAAACTCTATAAATAAATAGTGAGAGTTCCAAGTAAATAATAAAAAACAATAAAAAATATATATATGTATATATTGTTGAGGTGAGTACAAACATTTGTGTTCATGATTCAATGTATACAAGGGAGGAGAATTTTAAGTATAAGCAAGTTAGTAAAAGGGAGAGAATGGACAAAGATCTGTTAAAATAATGTGGACAGTGAACCGGATACAGTGACCAGAAAATAAACCACCCAGTTGATACTATTTAAAAAATAATATACTTCATCTTGTAAGCATGTATACTGGTTTTTGTCCTCAGTAAAATAACACCAACAACAAAACAAACAATTCCAACAACAACAGCAGCACCAGTTGCATTTTGATAATATCCACATAAGACAACTTGGTACCTATATCACCAATGAGTGAGAACAAACACGTTCAAGGTGTAAAGGTTACCACCATCATTTATCCTTGATCAAATATATACAATCTTATTTTATTTTATTTTATTTTTATTTTTTACTTTATTTATATTACCAAAGTATTTCAACTAACAATAACTATTTTAAAAAAATTCAAATTTTATTAATTAAAAATGTAATTTAAAAATTTCATTCAATTATTTTAAAGATTATTTAGTTTTTTTTCTATTTTATTTTTTTTTTTTGTAAAGAATATAATTTAAAAATGAAAAAAAAATTAATTTAAAAAAATCAAATGCATCTAACTGCATGTATCAAGACCAGTTTGTTTTTTTTTCAACTAAAATACCGTAAACAGTGACAAAAAAAAAAAATAAAAATGAAATAAAAAAATTTTTATATAATAAAAATGTATATATACTAGATCAATTCTGTGGTTGTCTATAAATTTAACTTAATCATGTAACAGGTGTGCCATACTAGTCTTTTGATATATGATTGCCATTGAACTTTTAGCAAGAAAAAAAAAAAAAAAAATTTATGAAGAAGAACTTTTATGTTATTTTTTATTTTACATATAATTCTTTATAAATTTCATGGTTTTTTTTTATTCAATTATTTGTTATTTAACTGATGTATAAGATTAATATTTTTGTGGGATTTTACGAGTCTTTAACCTCATGCAGCCTTGAACTTGCAAAGGTGCCTACTATTGTACTTAAAAAACCATTAGCATGTCTCGAATTAAGGCAAAGTATTCCTACGGTCCATTCACCTGATCATCATCCCGTGAAATTCATTGTAATTTACAGGTGCCCAAAAACGGTACATTTTTTTTTGTGTCTTTTTTTCTTAATTTTTTGACGTCTGTATGCTTGTCGTTGTTTTTTAAATCTCTTTTCTTTTTCTTCTCTTATTCTTTTGGAAGATATAGAAAGGGTGAGCATCTTGAATTGTGGACAGTTTTTTAGACAGCAACATACACAAAACGCAAATCATTGCAAAATATATTAACAGTAAAAAAATAATAATAATTGAATTGAGAGCTTTTTTTTTTGTCTAGATAATTAAATTTTATTTAACAAAAGAAAACTTGAATTATAACAAAGATAATTATCAAGTTGATGAAAGAAAATTAAATTATATGTGAGTAACACTTGCAAATATTAGCTTGTTGAATTTTCATTATCATGTGAAATAAATAAAAGAATAAAATATGTGGGTGGAGTAAAAAAAGGGAAAAAAATAAATGCAGGATTCAAATGACCTTCTTGTTTGTTACCTTCAGGCAAAATCTTTAGTAAAGAATTAACATTTGAGTTCGATGAACGATAGGATACAAGACCATGTTACTGGGCAAATCGATTTTTTTTTTTTCAAAGAAACTGATATTGCAAACATTCAACTTAATTTTTTTTTTTTTTTTTATCACTTTTTTTTAACAAAAAATAAAAATAAAAAAATTATATAACCGTTAACTTTGAATAATAATTAATCCAAACTACAGCTGCTTTGCATAACGGCTCATATCCGTTGTATGAGAGAATTATTATATTTAAACTTATGATGACTAAAGATTAATAATAAAATAAATTTATTTATAAAATTATCAACCTATATAATTGTAATTTACTTTTTAAAAAAAAATAATATCATTTTTACTTTTTAATTTATAAATTTTTATATACTAAAAAATTTTAAATGATTATTTTTATTTTATTATTATAAATTATTTAATTTTAGTTTAAAATTTTATTTAATTTTATATATGCAAGTAAAAATTATGTGTAGATTATTAAAAATAAAAAAAAAATAAAATAATAATTTTCATACTTTGTTGGTTACAATGGAATTAAACAAGACTTATTTATGATGGTTAGTGAATCCGATGGGAAAATGAATTTTTATAAAAAAATTAAAAGATAATACAATGATTATGAGAGTGTAAGTCACGGTTACAATTATGTAATTTATTAAAATAATTATTTAAAAAAAAATATATATTATTAATTATAGTATCAGTATCAATTATTTTTGATGAATATATTTAAAAAAATTAAAACGTCAAAGTTGAATAGAGATAACTTGGTAGGTGTGTATAATAAATTTATATCTCTGACAAGATCAGTGATATTTTAAATCTATGTTGTTAATAAACATAAAGAAACATATTTAAGATACAGATCAGTTTTTAAAAAGGCTAAAAAGACACACATGTTATCACTATAATACCAAATCAACCAACAACATTAAATAATTAATGTCATATTTTAAAAATATATATATTATATATTTTTCTTTAATTATTTTAACACTTTTATTATTTTAATAACAATTATAATCAAAGGAAGTTACATCCGGTAATAAAAAAAATATTAGTTTATTTATATTTTCAAATTAATTTTTATAAACATAGCTTAGTTCTTTTTTTTAAAAAAAAGTTAATTTATGCAAAAATAAAAAGTAAGATGATCTTGAATTTAACACGCAATTTTAATTTTATAAAAATATTAAATTTAGTCTACCTGTTGCATGAAATTAAGTTAAAAAAAAAATGAACAAAATAAATATATATTTTTATATTATATATTATGAATCAAAGTCAGTCAAGCAAAATATACTAGATCATGCAAACATTTTAAAAAATAATAATTACTACTCAACGCTTTTTTATTTATAAAAATTATTCAAACAAAATACTATTTATAATTTTCTTTTATATAAAATCCCAAAAAAAATAAAAATAATTTATAATAATATATATATTAAATAAAATTTTGATATATCATTTAAATTTATATTAAAAAAATTTATTTAAATTGATATTTTAATTTAAAAAAAAAAAATATGCAAGTATAATTATTATTTTTTATATCTAAAAATTTATTAAATATATTAAATTATGCAGAAGATTTTTTAAATAAAAAAAATAATAATATAATATATGAAATTTTTGCAATGAGATTTTGATGATGATGGGGTTTAGTGTATAGTAAAAAATAAACAGGCGTGCGACCGTCATGAAGATGATGCTCCCGCTAATTGTCATAATTGACCGTGGAAGAATTCCCAGGGTCATATATGTATACCTGAGCTTAAATTATTATTACAACTATTTTTAAGTAATAAAACATTCAGTAACCACATAAGTATACAAACTGAATAAATAAATAAATAAAAAAATTTTTTAATAGAAAATTATTACTTTTTTTTTTTTTATAATTTATTTATTTTTACGTTATCAATTTTGTTGACTTGTTTGTATGTATATAAATATATATACCAAGTTGACAACTCAATCAGTCAATATAACGTGATGTTGATTGAAAGGAAAGAAACAACACAGATCGGTTAAAGATATATTATATATACAAAAAGAGACAACATTCTCATTCGTTGAATATATAAATAACGGTTCTAATTTTATTTTATCTTTTTTTTTTTTTTTTTACGATATATATTTAGTTGATAATCAGATTTATGTGTTGACATAACATTTCATTTTATTTGCATTAATTTTGATGTTCACATGTTGGCACTTATTTAAATTGTTAAATAAAATTAATCAGTTTTTTTATAATTGACAGCATGCGTTCCGCACAATCATGACATTTAGACATCAAATTAATGTTTTTTATATAAAAAGAAAATAAAAATATATTCATGTAATAAAATTGACTAAATGTATTTGTAATTTTATCATAAATATAATTGTATTTTTTTTTTCATTTTATTAATTTTAGTTAAATGTATTAAAAATTGTCTTTTATTTTTTGTTGTTATTTTTATATTTATACCTGAGGCTAAAAAGTCCATCAAAGTACCTTGAATTTCTTGTGAATCAATTAGAGTCAAGCCGCGAAGTACATGAAGAAATTCCAAGGTACTTCTAGGCAATAGATTTTATATGTGTATATATATATTTTTGCAATGCCAAGTGAGTGCAAGTCCCTATGTTACATTACTTTTACTATATATATACTCGACCTTCTAGTGAATCAATTAGAGACTACCTGAGAAGTAGACGAGTGCATCGCACTTATACTGATTATTTTATTTTTAATTTATTTATTCATTTTTTTTATTATTATTTAAATTTAAATTTATATATTTTATTTTAATAAACAAATGAATATATAAATTATTAGCTATATATATTTGTTAAATAATTTTTTATAATAATTAGAAATAATAAATTTAAAAAAAAATATACTTTCACTCTTTCTATTATATATGCAGTTATCTAAAAATTAAAACCGTTATAATTATGGATGACTTTACTTTCAAGATCAAAATGATAATTTCCTTATGGTTACAATAATTATTAATTTCATAATCAATACTTGCACTTGTATATATTAATAAATATATATATATTTTTTATTTTAAATTTTTAAATAATATCAAGTTTATTGATTAACAGTTTACTGTTATGTTAATATATATCAATTTGACAATTTATAAATTCTTTAGATTAATATTAAATTACCAGTTAAACAAGTTGGATATATACACATGAGAATATTTATAAAATAGAAAAATATATACAAATAAACATGTCTTGCAAAGTTGAAGTAATACAAATTAAATACGAAACAAAAAAAATTTCAAAATATTATTTAAAAAATTATGCAATATTTTATTTAATAAATATATGCGTATAAAAAAAAAATAATTATTTAAATTTGATAATGATATTTTTAAATTTAAAATAGATAAAAATGTTGAGGTAGGATTTGTTGGTTTTTTTTTTTGTTATTTTTCATCAGATTCTGTCATGATAAAAAGTGACACTGTGATACTAACGAGCTTGCTGTCGCTTGTCCGGGTCATTTCACCAGGTCACATAGACAACAGATAAAAATAAATTTACTTTATATATATTCAGTACTCTTTAAAGGTACTGCCCACGTTTTCTACTTTTTTTTTTTTTAATATATATATATATCTGCGTTTGCAGCGTGAAGAAGGACCGGGTGTCTCTTTGTATCTTGCCGACAATATTCACTGTATGCTGGATAACGCTTCCGGTTCGTTATCCATTCATATATATATATTTACTTTTATTTTATACATATATATTTAAAAGTCTGAGATGAAAATTATCAAAAAAAAAAAAAAATGTAATATATATTCTCCTCACACTTTGCTATCATATAAACTACTTGCAAAAAAAACATAACAATAATAATAAAATAAATAAATTAATAAAAAAAAAAGTATATAAGTATAAAATTAATTTACATATGACAAAGTATTAAACAATAAATAACAAAACTTTATATAAATCAAATGTAAAATAATAATTTTAATTTAATATGTATATAAAATTATTATTAATTTTTCATATTAATTTATTATTTTTTATTTGCATTTTATATTATTACTAGTTTTTTTTTTTTTTTTTTGTTTTTTGTTTAAATTATTAAGATGTTTTATAATGTTTTATCTAGCCAACATTTGAATTTAATAAAACATGACATTTCCGTTATTGTAATAACGGAAAGGTGTGAAACTCATGTGCACATTCCCACGCCAGTATAAACCAGCTTTATTCATTTATTTATTTGGTTCATTCGGACAAGAGTATTCTGAATTACCCGAGATAAAATATAATCAAATTAAAATATGCAATTATAAATTTTAATTTATTAAAAATTATTATTTATATATTTGTTACAGGATAAGGAAGATGACGAGGTTGATTGCCGGTCATTACCGGCCTGGAATTATTCTTTGGCTGTTTTTTATTTTGACATTATTTCATATTGCAAATTCTGGTAAGTTTTAAATTTTTTTATATATATAAAATATAATCAGTAGTCCCGTAAAAAAATTATTATTATTTTTTTTTTTTTAAATAAAATAAAATACCAGTAACATAGTTGACATAATGACGTGTGTCTCGATGGTGATTTTTTTTTTTTTACACTACAATGATTTTCATCTTGTCTTTGTCACGCGTACCCGACACGCTTAAACTGATGGACAATGAAAAGTACCACTTAAATTGCATATTTAAACACAAAGTAATACTGTTTTATAAAGAAGCTATACATATATCTACAAAGTATATACGTAAAATATTACATTTTATTTATTTATTTTTTTTAAACTAAAAAAAATATTTTTAAAAAAATACCTCCCACATGAAAACTCATTTTATTTTTTATTATTTGTTATCGATTCTTGTAAATTCAAGTATTGTACAACGACATTCCATACAGTATATCCATTAAAGGTATTGAAAAATTTTTTTATATTATTTTTTATTTCATCATGTTGTCTTGTTTAGATGTTAACTCTCTTCCTGAATAACACAGTATTATTTTTTAACAATTCCTTAATGGATATCTAACGCGTTATTCAATGATTTTTCTCATGATTCACCTTTCAACTAAACAAACAACGAACCAACAACTCCACCTGGACCTGTTACTCTTTGTGGTATTGCCATGTATATTATATATATCCCGACCTGGGACACTATAGCTTCTGTTTAAGTCATAGCCGGTTTTCTATATAAACATCATCAGGGTTAAGGACCCCTTTTTATAACTCAATAATTTTTTATTTATATATATATACAAACAACTTAATGTAAATCTATATATATACAAATATATCAATTATTATATCTATATTTAAATGATGTTAATAATTTTAATATAAAATAAATATGCATAGTAAAAAATATATAATGTCACTGACCGAGACAACATATATATTATAATTCTTAAGCTCATCAGAAAATCTACACCTGACTTTCTTGATTATTTTCTAAACTAAATATTTATTTACAAGATTTATAAATATGTTTTTTTTTTAACATCTTGTTTATTTTTTAATTTCGTGAGAGTGTTGGATTAAAACGGTAAATATTTATATAATCGCGTATAAAAATAAATAATACTGACTGATTAATTATTTTTTTTTTTTTTTATTTTCTCGTCATTTCCTTTTTATTATATTACCGGATAATAGTTATAATAATAATGTATTTATTATCATTAAATATTAATTATTTAATTATTTTTTTTAGAAAATTAAGTAACAAGTTGAATGACATTGTTTTATTTTTATAATCAAGGTTATATTTATATATGAAAATTAAATTGAGGATATACTGATATGCATATAACATTGTCCTTGTTTAAATGGACAAAATGTTGTTTTTTTTTTTTCTGCATATTCAGTATATATTAATTCCAGTACTTCAGGTTACTTTGTCAGGTCAATTGCGGTCATAACGGAACGCGTGGGTGCAGCATCAGCATGACACGGATTAAGCTTTTGGCATCGATCACCCATAAACATTTACTCAATGTTTTTACTTTTTTTTTTTTTTTCTTGAATATCATTCTGACATAATTTATAGTAAATTGAGTTTTTTAAAAAAATAGTACTTTTTTTTTTATGTATGAGGTCAGGAGGAAAAATCAAAGAAAAAAAAAAAAACAAATGTTTTAATGACAAAAAAAAAAAAAAAATCTTATAAAGTAGGAACAGTTATATGTTGACCATCAATGGACCAGTTAACTGGATCATTTCCCTTAACTGTCTCATCTCCCTTTTTTATTTATAAATTTATTTATTTTTTTTTAATCTCGATTACTTTTATGTTTTACTTATAAAAAAACATTTTACTCTATCATTTTTTTTTTTTTGTATAAAAAAAAAACAAAAAATAACGAGAAAACTTTGACTTCCTCGTTGGAATTTCATGGATGATGTAACTTAACTATGAAAGTGATGGATGAAAAATTGTTTCACGCTGTATATAAATGTTAATGTTATTCTACTATATACGACTATCCATTACAGTCAAATATTTTAAATATAAAATTGATTTAAAGGCCTATTATTTAAAATATATATACAAGAAAAAAAAATATAGTTAAAATGTTTTATATTTATAAATTTATTTTTAAAATATGAAAAAAATTTATAGCTAATGTAAAATAAAATTCCTTGACATTAGTAAATAAAATATTTTAAAAAATAAATAAATTTTTTTAATTTTATTTGTATATATATTTCTCAATTATATAAAAGCTTATTAAATAACCACAGAGTCAATGTTATGAAATCATTGACAACGACCTTGCCTCCACTCGCCAAAAGTTCATTACCATCAACCGCATTCTAAAGTACACCTTAACATTTTTTTTTTATGCCTTTCTTTTTTTTTTTTTTATATATATATTTCTAACTCTGTTTCATTTTATAATTTACTCACACTTGATTTTTTTTTTATTTTAAATCGCGTGCCCACAAATATATAAACTACCTATCACTCGATGCAATTCACGAGGCCATAATTTTCTACTGTCTTGTCATTCAATTGATCATTCCAATGAAAATTAAATATCAAATTTAAAAAAAAAAAAAACAAATCTTAGAGAAAAACCGGAATTTATATTTAAAAAAAAAAAATAAACACAAATAATCTCAGAATCCAACAGTAATTTACAACGTACCAAACAGGTGGACCAATAATAAAAATAGCAATTCATTCGAACAACTTCTTGAATATCTTGAACCTGTTTGTTTTTTATTTTTTATTTTTATCAAATAAAATTACATAACTGCAAAAAGAAATTTTTTAATCCTATACCGGTAATAATTTCCGGGTTTTTAATCTCATTAAATAAATGTATAAAAACATTTAAGAATTTAAAAAAAATTAATATCCATCTGATTTGAATTAGCAAGTATATTTTAAATTTGTTGAGTAATGATGGGTCAATTAATTGATGCGTTAAATTGAATTTTAAATCAATGAATGTCATTTAAAATACGTTGAATATATATATACATATTTTTTTTTTTTGGTAAAAAAAAAAAAAACAACCATAAAAGGATTAATTTTTTGAAGGTCAGTGACCGATTCTACGTGTAAAAGACCGTTACAGTAATTCTTGATGGGTCGTGCCAAGGATTTCAGAATATTGCCATCACATTATCACGCGTAAATAGCCACATTACGGTTACAACTATATAATCCGGATCTGATTGGCTAGTGTCCATTGAATTTGTTTTTTTATTTTATATATATAAAAAAAAAAATTTCTCTATTCTCATCTATATAATTTTTTTTTTCAATTGTTTTTTTATTTATTTATTTTTTTTTGCTTTATCATAGTTACAAATCGTTGATCGAGCAACTCGTGATTGACATCAACAATGAAATTGAATCGATAACATTACTATAATAAAAAAAAAATAAAAAATATATTTAAAAACTGATCACGAAGTATGTTCAAAACACGGTAAAATTATTTATCAAGAAAATTCTAAACACACGTGTATATATTTGTTACATTCCTCAGTTTGCAAAACTTGAAATATGAAAAAATAATAAAATAATAAACTAACCAGTAAAGATCGTAAAAAAAAAAAAACTAGTAAAGATTGTGAAAAATTGCAATTTATATTTATTTATTTTTAAATATATATAGATAAATTATTATTGATTTAATCAATTTTATAATCAAAGTTTATGAATGGATTTATCAAAGAAAAAGATTAATATTGTCCCACATAATATAGTGATGATGATGATGACACCGTGACATCTTGTGAACATGTCAAGGGTTTTATTTAAACGTGAAGGCTTTTACATTCATTAGACAATGAAATAAGCAAATATTAAAAAAATAATAATAATAAAGACAGCAATTTATTTATTAAGCTGTTATTGTGGTTCCCAGTAGAATTTGGTTCATTGGAATTTGTCTGCAAGTTTATCGTCAAATGCAGAATGCTGATTAGATACTAATAAAAATAAATAAAAACACTTACCAACTTGTAGTTTTTTTTTTTCTTCTGAGTCTTGTTGATTTTTCAATGTACATGTTTCATTGTATTACGTGCTTAGGAACGATGAAGATGCAATAACGATGAAGTTTGTGAGCTGCAATTGAATAAATATAAACGAGACACGAATCCAGATGAATAAATACACTTCACAATTCATATGTATCAATTATTCACACAAAATGATACTTTGAATTTTATATTTAAACAATAAAAATAATATTTAAAAAAAAAGAAAAAAAAAAAACACTTTCAAAAATTGTAATTTAAACACTTTGCACTTTTATCACGAATAGAAAAATTTTTAGCACTCTTTCTTGTTTTTTTTTTTCATTTATTTATATTTGTTTTTTTTCCTTGTTTATTATTTAAAATTATCAATTGTCTATCACCCTTCCTGTAATAAAAAAGAAAAAACATATCAATTAATGAAAAAAAGAAAAAAAATATATAAGACAAAAAAGAAAGAAAAAAAAAAAAAAACAAACAAATGGAGAATTTTATATATATACTGGTAAAAACACTTTAATTTCGTGATATTGTTGAAAAAAAAAAAACATTATTATACAACTTTGGGCGTTGAAGACTTGATAGAGGGTTGATTTTACAAAAAGTCACAGAATGCCGTATGGTGCTTTGACTCTGTGTTCACTTGTTCTCAATAGAACCCTATTTTTTTTATATTTTTTTTTGTCTTTTTTACCCTCTCATAAATATATATAGAATTGACAAACAATTTTTTTTTCTCCCATCAGTATTTACTGAGATAATGAAACTATTGTCACTGATTTTATTTTTTTTTTTAGCCCTTATGTTAATATTTATTTTAAAATTATTATTAGAGTAATTTTTTTTTTATTAGAATATTAAATAAATTTAATTTTTATTTACAGCTCCAGTATACGAAGATGATACAACAGAAATTGCTGAATATGGAAGTGGTATGAACAAACATTGACTTGTACTACTTAATAGATTTTTTTTTTTTATTTTA
Source organism: Lysiphlebus fabarum (assembly GCA_011426435.1). NCBI lineage: Eukaryota > Metazoa > Arthropoda > Insecta > Hymenoptera > Braconidae > Lysiphlebus > Lysiphlebus fabarum. Next base: position 44,054 of record WSYQ01001163.1, read on the forward strand.
AAAATATTTGTAAAAGTTTAATGAATAAATTAATATAATTAAAAATTTATTTTATATAGAAACAACTGGATGTTATTACAATTTTCAACATTATGAAGAAGGAGATAGAATATTGACAAATGAACCATGTTTAAATTGTACGTGTCACAATCGAATGCTTATGTGTTACTTAAGAGTTTGTCCATTCACAAAAGCAATAGGTCAAGATTGTAAAGTTGAAAAAAGACCAGATCAATGTTGTCCAGTAATAACATGTCCTGAAGTACCAGTACATTTATTAACATCATCAACAACAAATTCACCGTCAATTGATTCAACTGAACTTGGTTTCCATGATAATTATGGTTGTAATGTTGATAATAAATTTTATGCTGATGGTGTACAATTACCAACTGATCCAAATAATCCATGTGAACTTTGTTATTGTATTAGAAATAAAACAACATGTCTTATGCAAGAATGTACATTAAGAGTTGCTGGTTGTCAGCCATTATATCATCCAGGTATATGTTGTCCAGTTAAATATGATTGTGATTATGAAAAACCACTTGAAATTGAAACAACAACACCTGGTTTAATTATGACAACAACAATGACACCAATTGGTATAACAGCTCAATGTTATCATGATAATAATGTTTATAATGATGGTGATTTAATTGTATCAAATGAAGCATGTCAACATTGTTATTGTTTCCATGGTGATATTGCATGTGCTGTACAAGATTGTGGTGCACCAATGGAAACACATGGAAAAAATTGTACTGCATTGCCACCACTTAATGGTGAATGTTGTCCAACCACGTACCAATGCGGTAAGAATAATTAAATTTTATTAAAATAAATTAATTTAAAAAAAAATAAAATAAAATAAAAAAAATACAATTTTAATATTTGACAATGTAATATAAATATAAATAATATAAATTTACTTTTTTTTTTTGATTATATTGTTGAAATTGATATTTTTTAATTAAAATAAAAAAAAATTTATTTATTTTTTTTGTAGATGACGAGGCTGGATTGACTGAAGGTGAAACGCAAGAGCCAGTAACATCAATTGATAGTGAAACAATAACAACTGAAGAAAATGTAACAAATGAAGAAAAAGAAACAACACAAAAACCTAATGAAATATTCCCAGGTGCAGACAATGCAATTCCTGATGATCATAAACCCGTTACTGATTCTGATATTGAAATGCCAGTTACAGAAGTACCACAAGTTAATATTATGCATGATAAAGAATCAGAAACAACTGGAACATCTATCGAGCAAATAACAGATGCACCAATTGTATCAGAAGAAGTAACAACTGTTAAAGAATTATCTGAATCAACTGAAGGCACAATTGAAAATCAAAAACCAGAAGATATAACGACTAGATTACCTGTTATCCCAAGTGAAAGACCATCAGTTGCACCTCCAGCAAGAAGCGAAGATCAAATTCCATTTGAAGGTGTACCACCACTTGTACCAGGAGATATGTCAACAATGTCACCAAGTGAAGAAATAAAACCAACTGAAACAATTTTACATGATAACAATGAAGTGCCAAAAGGTGATGAAGAATCTAAACCAATAGATACTACTGAATCAGCAGTTATTCCAGAAGAACCAACAACAGTTGCAAGTCAATCAATTAGTGAAGAAAATATGACAGAAATTGCTCAGACTGAAGAACCAGAGAAAAAATTATCTGAAAGTGAAGTCTCAACAACAGAAATTCCAAAAGAAGAAAAACCAGAAGAAGAAGAAGATAAGAAAAAAGATGATATTCCAGAAGAAGTAAAACCAACACAAGAATCTATAACTGAAAAATCACCAGATGATCAAAGCAATGTTGAAAATAAACCAGAAACTATTAAACCAGTTGACGAAATTCCATCACAAATGACAGAAGAGCCAGAAATAAAAACGGAATCTCCACCACAAGAAACTGCTGAAGTTGTAACAACAGAAGTACCAGTTACAAATAAACAAGATGTAGAACCAGTTCATGAAGTTCAAGTTACTGAAGGATATTCAAAGGAACCAGCTGATACAATTGCACCAGATAATATGATGACTGAAAAACCAGAAACAATTATTCCAACAACTTATCATCCCCATATAAATATTCCAAGTGAAACAGAATTGCCAATCGAAAGAGAAAAACCAGAAGAAGAAATTCCAGTTGAACAAAAGCCTGAAGAACCACAAGTTATAGTGACTGAAAGTGCAATAACAGAACAAGAAACAACTGTATCAAGTGAAATTACAACAGAATCAAGCACACCAAAAATTATTGTAGAGCCAAAACCAACTGAATCATCTGAAGAAGATTTGCCAACAAAAGGTCTTGACGTAAGTGGTGAACAAAGTTCAGAAGAAACAAGTTCTGAAGTTTCTACCCCTAGCATTGGTAATAATGGCAGCACTGAAAAATCGTCATCAGAAGAAATTGAAAGCCATGTGACAACTTCTGAAAAGCCAGCTGAAAAACCATCGTCAGTTGAGACAATCACTGAAGAACAAACAACTGAAAGTCAAATTTCAACAGAAAAAATAGAAGAAGCATCTCAAAGTTCAACAGAAAAGCCAACTGAAATAATAGAAGACGTTACTTCAAGTGATACAAACTTGCCAGCCAAACCTGAAGAACCAGCAACTGAAATGCCACATGCTGAAGAACCAACAACAGTTAAACAAGAACAAGAAATATCAACATCAGCTATTGAAGGATCAACTACTTTATCATCTAGTGACGAAGAAATTGTAACAATGAAAGAAACACCTGAATTAACACCAGAACAACCTGAAGTCGAAACAAAACCAACTGAAGAAACAATTGCTGAAGTAACAACTGAATCTGCTGTGTCTGAAGAGAAGCCCACAGAATCTATTCTTGTAGATGAAGAAGAAGCACAACTTACGGAAAAACCAGAAACACCAGAGTCAATCACACCAGAAGAAGTTAAACCAACTGAAGAAACTATCACACCTGAAGACCAATCAACTTCAGAAATACCAATAGATGATCATGAAACAATTACACAACAGCCCGAAAAAGAACCATCACTACCAGAAGGTGAAAGTCAATCAACTCAAGTACCAGCAGCTGGTGAAAACAATACAGCTGAAGGAGAAATTTCAGAAGAATCAACACCAATTCCTGCAGAAATACCAACTCAAGCTCCAGTCGAAAATGAAACACCAACAGACTCTAATGAAGTTCCACAAGTTAAACCTGATGAGATTCCCCAAGAACCTAATGTTACAGTTATAATTGACGAAAATACTACCAATATTGCAGAAGAAAAGCCAACAGAATCGAGTGTCAGTGGAGAAGTAATTACAGAAACCCCGGAAAGTCCAGTTACTGAAGGAAAACCATTGGAAGAAACTGATGATAAAAATAAAACTCCATTATCAACACCAGAAGAAAAACCTGAATCTGAAGTACCAACGACAGTTTCTAGCGACGAAAAATCGACAGAAGAACCAATTGAATATCAAACTAATGCTTCACCATCCTCTGAAAATCCAATCAGTGAATCAACAAGTGAAATTTCTACTGAACGCGCAGATACAAGTGAACAAGCAACCGAAAGTAACAAGCCTGAACCACAGAAAACAGACGAAAATATTACAGAAGCTTCAATGTCTGGTGAAACGTCAACAAGTGAACCAGCATTAGAACTGTCGACAGTTGCCAAATCTGAAGAAAAACCACAACAACCAACTGAACCTACAATTGTTGAAGAAAAACCAATCGACACAACTAGCCAAGAATTTATGACAACAACAGCACCAGTTGAAGAAGAAAAACCAGTTGACACAACTAGCCAAGATGCTATGCCAACAACATCACCAGTTGAAGAAGAAAAACCAGTTGACACAACTAGCCAAGATGCTATGACAACAACATCACCAATTGAAGAAGAAAAACCAGTAGATACAAGTAGCCAAGAAGCTATGCCAACAACATCACCAGTTGAAGAAGAAAAACCAGTAGATACCACTAGTCAAGAAGCTATGCCAACAACAGCACCTCCTGAAGAAGAAAAACCAGTAGATACCACTAGTCAAGAAGCTATGCCAACAACATCACCAATTGAAGAAGAAAAACCAGTAGATACAACTAGCCAAGATGCTATGCCAACAACATCACCAGTTGAAAAAGAAAAACCAATCGATACAACTAGCCAAGAAGCTATGCCAACAACAACGCCAACTGAAGAAGAAAAACCAGTAGATACCACTAGTCAAGAATCTATGCCAACAACATCACCAGTTGAAGAAGAAAAACCAGTAGATACAACTAGCCAAGAAACCATACCACAAGAACCTATTGAATCATCAAGTGTACCAGCTGAATCTGAAAGTGAAGAATCAAAACCTGAAGAACCAAACGTAGAACAACAAACAGAGGAATCTATTCTTCCAAATACTGAAGATAAAATATCTACAGTTCAACCTGAAAGTTCTACACAAGAAGACGTGGCTTCTGGAATTCCTGGCGAAGGAAGTTGTCTTGTTGATGATGAAACATACTTGAATAATGCAATCGTTCCTACAACAAATCTATGTCAAAAAAGTTGTAAATGTGTCAGCAGTATTATTCAGTGTGAACTTGTAACCTGTTCACCACCTCCACCTCATCTATTAAATTGTATGCCTGTTCACAATAGCAAAGAATCTTGTTGTCCAATGTACTCATGTGATGCTTCCCCAACTGTTCCTCTCATAGTTGATAGTCAAATGATGGAACAACACACAACCCAGGCAACCCTTGAAGACAAATCACAGACTGAATCAGATTTAACTACAGATAAACCAGCATCAGAAATTCCACAAGAGTCATCAACACAATCAAAAGAACCAGAGATGCCAGTCCAAACTACAGAAGAAAGTCAACCATCTGAATTGCCATCCGAAGCTGATAAAACAGAATCTCCTGTCACTGTAAAAGACTCGACAACAGAAGCTGAAACATTGGCTACTTCATCGGTTACTCCAGAAGGTGAAACAATGACTGCTGAACCATCAAAAAAACCTGATGAACAAACAACCGAAGCTGTAATAAACCGTCTTGGTGACGAAACTAAACCTGAAGAAAGTTTAACAACAAGTGAACCTGTGATTGGTCAAGAAAATATTTCAATTGTAGCAACACCTGAAGAAAAACCAACAGAAGGAAGTATGATGAGCACTGAAGACAGTCTTATTACAATGGGACCAATTGTCATCGATGAATCAAGTACAAATCAAGCATCTGTTGAACCATCAACAGAAGAAACTCAAACGGCTAAACCCGAAGAAGAAAAACCTGTAGAACAAGAACAACCAACTTTACCAGCTACTGAAATTAAAGAAACACCAAGTGATATTAATAAAGATTTGAAACCTGAAGAAATTCCAACAACTGAGAAAAATATATCGGAAGCCATTACTCCATCTGAAGTTTTACCAACTGAAGCTGTATTAGTTGAGGATAAAACACCAGAAAGCGAAACAAATGCTCCTGAAAAAGAAAATAATATTCCAGAAGTTGAAACAAAAGCACCAGAAACAGAAGCTTCAAGTTCACAGGCTCCAGTTGAAGTACCAACATCAGCACCAGAAGCAGAATCAACTGTTCCAAATGTCAGTGAAGAAACTGAAACAAAACCAAGTAATGAAATTCCAGCAAGTCCTGAATCAGTGACAATGGTATCTGAACCAAATGTTGAAGAACATAAAGAAACAACTGAACAACCTAGTAGGCCAGAAGAAGCTTCAACAACTGAACATCTTGCTGAAGAAACTCCAACTGAAACAAATGAGTTACCAGGAGGAGAAATTCCAGAATCAAAACCAGTAGAAATAACTGAAATTACTCCAACCAAGGAAGAAAGTACAATGGCATCAATTCCAGAAGAACCATCAGTTGATAAGGATATTACTACTGAAAATGCAATAACTGAAGCAGCTACATCATCACCAAGTGATTCAAATGAAATTCCAACAACGCCAACTGTTCCGGAAATAATTAAACCTGAAGAACCAACTACATCACCAACTGAGTCTTCTGATATTCCATTAGTAACTGAAGTAATACTTGAAAAAGAAACAAGCAAACCTGAAATTGAAATTACTGAAGAAACCATAACTGAAAATGAAAAACCAACTGATAAACCAGTTGAAGCTGAAATAACTGAAAAACCAACTGATGAACAAACAAGCCTGCCAATTTTACCTGTTGAAAAAGAAACAAGCAAACCTGAAATGGAAATTACTGAGAAAACAACAATTGAAAGTGAAAAACCAACAGACAAACCAGTTGAAGCAGGAATAACTGAACAACCAACTGAAGAAAACAAACCTGATGAACAAACAAGCTTGCCAGTTTTACCTGTTGAAAATGATACTGAAAAAGTTTTGGAGGAACAAACTGAAGGACCCAAAATAACCCCAACTGAAGGCTCAACAGAAGGTGGTATTATTAGCGTTGAAACTGAAAAACCAACCGAACCATCAGCAGTGCCCGAAAGCTCATCAATTATGACAAGTCAAGAACCTGAAGTTACTAATAAACCTGAAGAACAAACAGAATCAGCATCAATTCAACCAGAAAATAAACCAGAAGAACCAATTGAAAGTACTCCAGCTATTCCAGAAGACAAGCCTGAAAGTGTAACTTCTGCTATAGAAGAAAAACCTGAAAGTGTTACTGAAGCTGTTACTACTGATGAAAAACCTGAAGAAATTATGACAGAAAAACCAGATGATATAACAGAAGGTATTAAGATTGAAACAGAGACTCAGACAAATGAAGAAAAGCCAACTGAATCTGAAATCGCCACAGAAAAGGTTACAGAATCTCCAATAATAACTGAGGCACCACATCAGCCATCTGAAGAATATTCAACAGAGGCTGCAACTGCTGAAGGAACAACAAGCTTGCCAACTCGTGTTGGAGATGAAAAACCAGAAGTAGAAACAACTATTCCAGTAACCGAAAAACCAGAAGAAGAAACAACTATTCCAGTAACCGAAAAACCAACAGTGTCTGAAGCTCCTGAATCAACACCAAAGATAGAAATTCCAAATGAGATAACAGAAAAACCAATTGAAGGTATTACTGATAAACCAATTATTGAAGAAAAAACTACAGAAAGTGTTACTGAAGAACAAACAGAAGCACCAATTAAAGAAGAAAAACCAACGGAATTACCAATTGAAAAAGAAACAGAAATCCCACAAGAAGTAACAGAACCAAGCAAAGAAACTGCACCAGAAGCCACAGAACCAAGTAAAGAAATTGTACCAGAAGCCACAGAACCAAGTAAAGAAAATGTACCAGAAGTAACAGAACCGAACAAAAAAATTGTACCAGAAGTAACAGAACCAGCTAAAGAAATAACACCAGAAGTAACTGTAGCTCCTAAAGAAACAACTACACTTACTTCTCAAGACGAAGCTCCATTAACAAATGCTCCTGAAACATCAACGACATCCGAAGAACTACTATCATCATCTACAACTGAATCAACAGAGGAAGAAAAACCAGCTGAAGTATCTTCAGCAAAACCAGAAACACCAGTAGAAACACCAGCTGAAACATCAGTACCAGAAACTCAAACTACATCTCAACCATCAGAATCACCAGTGACTGAAAGTAAACTTGAAGAAAAACCATTTATTCCTGATGAACAAAAGCCTGTTGAACATGATATTATTTCAAACACAACTACATCATCAGATAGTAATGAATCAATACCATCTGAAGAAGATCAACATCCAGCACAATTACCTGAATTACCAAGTATTTCAGAAGAACATGAAGAGCCAATTAGTCCAATTGATCATGATATTACATCAGAAAATATAACAGAAACACCAATAAGTTACACAACATCAACAACAGAAAATATTTCTCATTCAGCTGATGAATATCCAGATCAAAGTTCAACAACTGAACATCATCCAAACTTCCCAGTCAATGGTGGTTCATATATACCACCAGATGAAGATTATGGTGAAGATGATCAAGCTGTTTATGGAGCAGGAACTTGTAGATACGGTGGAAAAGTATATGTATCAGCTCAACAAATACCACGAGATGATCCATGTGATTTCTGTTTCTGTTTCCGAAGTGATATTATTTGTCTTCAACAAAGTTGTCCACCACCAATACCTGGTTGTCATGAAGAACCAATAAATGGTTTTTGTTGTCCAAGATATGAATGTCATGTATCAATGGCAACATCATTAAATGTAACGACAACAACGACAACAACAACAACAACATTACCACCTCATTTTCTTTCACATGCATACAAAGGTGCAACAAAAAAAAGTGGATGCCAAATCAGTGGAAGATCGTACAGAGTTGGTGAATATATTAAATCAGCATCTGGACCATGTCTTCATTGCACGTAAGTATATTAAATTACATATTTTTAAATATATTAATTTTGTAATACGAAAAATATCATGTTAAATAATTATTAATAATTTTTTTTTATTTTAATTTATAGCTGTGGAGGTGATGGCAATATGAATTGTGATCCACTTGTTTGTACACCAGAACCAATGATTCAACAAATAATTGCCGCAGCAACTGCCAAGAGGAGAAGATGAGCAAACTAATCACCTCAACCTCGTTCTTCACTGAAGAACTTGATGGAATTTTGAAGATTAAAAAATAAATTAAAAATTTAACAAAACAAATAAAAAAAAAAAACGAAAAACAAAAAAAACAAAAAAAAAAAATATATTAATAAAAATACAAACTACAATATAAAGATTGATTGTTTGAAAGTGACGTGAAATAATGCAGATGATGTGTTGTGTATAAAAGTGAATTGAATTTAAACACGTAAAAAAAAAAAAAAAAAAAAAAAAAAAATTAAGAAAATTAAGAAAAAAAAAAATGCATTATATATTAAGTAAAAATAATTCTTGTCGCGGAACACACAGACAATTAATTGTGATCAGCGATTAGATAACGAACTGAGTGGCCAAAAGCGTAAAAGTTTTTACATTTATATATTATATAAATATAAATTTAATAAAATAAAAAATATTATAGCGATAAAATGAAAGCAGATGAGGGCGCGTTCATGGTGCCAAAATAAAAAATTTAAAAAAAAAAAAAAACGAATTTATTAATTCGTAAAAATTTTTTTATTTAAAAAATAATATACGAAGGCGATTATTAATAATATAGAAGAACTTAGTAGAATAAAATTTAAAAAATTATGAACTGTGCCTTCGTTATTATCAAGAGAGCGTTTAAAATACACTTTCTGATTTAAAAATCAAAGGCATATCAAACAGCTTCATTTAAAATAAACATAATAAATAAACGTGATCGCCAATACCGAATTTATTAAAATGAAAAAAAGAAAAAAAAAATGAAAAAAAGTATCTAAATGAATATAAAAATAATTAACAACAACGACGAGTGGGTAGAAAATTAATTATATAAAAGAAAAAAAAAAATTAAAAAATGATATTAAGTAGGCTGAGGACCACGACTTGTGCTAGAATTAATTAATTCACGACCAAATGCAACTTGAAAATCTTTCAAATTTATTATTAATATTATTATTCTTTTTCTTAATTATTGTAATTTTTTTTTTTTATTATAAATCTATATATATATATATACAATCGAAAGATTTTTGAAGCAAAAATAAGTCGTCTAGCACAAGTCGTGGTCCCATATAGCATCGTTTACTGGTTTTACTTTAAATAGTAACAATGTAAACGTATAAATAAAATAAAAAATACAAAAAATAATAAATAATTTAAAAAATGATGATAAATTTGTTTGTAAGAAATAACAAAAATGTATGTGTGTGAAGATTGAACGCGCAACTTAAAAAAAAAAAGCTCAAATTTTCAGCTCGCACGGAGGACCAATTAAATTTTTTTTTTTTTATAAAAAAAAATAATGTTTTTAATCAGAAAATAATTAATCAACAAAAAGAAAAAATAAAATCGCTTCTCCGGCGAGCTGTCGTCTTATATATAAATATAAATATTATTATACATTTATACGATTCTTTATACCATTGTAATCTCAATTGATAATTAAACGATAATGAAAAAAAAAAAAAAATATATAAAAATACTAGTTTTTGTTATTATTTGTAATTATTATTATTAAAATATAGTTGATTTTTTATAAATCAAATTTATTTTATATTATTTTTAAAATTTTTATTTAATTAAATTATATATTAATATATCAATTAATTTTTTTTTTTTTATGTAATTTAGGTAAAAATATAAACAATAATTATTTTAAAAAAAGAAATATTATCTTTTTTTAAAAAATATTTTTTGTTTTTCATAATAATTTTTGAAACACAATATGTTTATCAGTGTCTGAACAATTTATCACAATAACAAATAACAACACAAATTAAATTAGTCCTGTTATCAAATAAGTATTCACTCAGACATAGAAAAACATGTCGCTCAGTGTAAATACTTTTAAAATTTTTCTAACAAAAGAAATTGAAAGTGAATACATTCATACATATATATGTGTACAGGCCATGTGTATGGAATAGAAGCAGAATCAAGTTGTAAAGGTTAGACAAAAAATAAAAACAACAACAACAATTTTTTTATAAAAAAATTAATCGAATATATTTATAATTAAAAAATAAATATATTAAAAATGTCAATATTCAATAAGGAAAATATTGAACCTAATGTTATGTTAAATCGAAATAGAACAGACAAAGATCTGATTGAAAGCCATGAAATTATAAATGGACAAACATCTGACCATTCAAATACAACAGGTATGTAAAAAAATAAATAAATATATATTTTCTTTGCTTTTAATTTTGCAATATGTGTATTTGTTTATAAATTAATTTTTAAATATTTAAATTTATCAAATTTAGGTGGTGTATTGACAGCAAATGATATTATATTAAATCAAAATAGATTGAGAAGACAATTATTATTAATGATACATGTGCAAAAATGTAAAACTAATAATAATGAAAAATGTTTATGGTTAATGTGTGAATGTATGAAAGTAATATTTAATCATATAAATAATTGTAGAAATGGAACTGATTGTACAGTACCACATTGTTATTCAACAAAAACAATTGCAAAACATTGGAAAACATGTTTAAATGATAATTGTTTTCTTTGTAAACCAATTAGAATTGAAGAAAAAGAATTTAATGAAAACAAAAATTTAATTATAAACAAAAATCATAATACAAAAATTCAACATCAACAAATGATTATTAATAATAATATAAATGAATATACTAAAGAATGGCAATATAATATATCAAATGAATTACGTAATTTTTTTATTTTTAAAATAGCAGAAGAAATAGATCCATCAGTAATAGGTCAAATTGATTTTGATATAAAATATACATCATTATTTTTATATTCTAAAAATTTAGAAAATAAATTTTTTTTAAATGCAAATTCTAAAGTTGAATATTTACATAATATTGCACAAAAAATATGTGAAATTAATGAGTATTTTTTGAGAAAAAAATGTAATAATAATAGTCAAAATTCTAAACAACAATTAAAAAATTTAGAAACATATTTGAAACAATCTGGTGGTACAAAATCACCTCATCCAATACCAATCAATAAATCAAACTCTACAACATCAAATGTTTTATTAAATGTTACATCAAATCCATATAATCCATCAACATGTGATACATCAAATAATCAACAAGCAATTGAACTACCAACTGTTCCACTAAATGTTACATCAAACTCAAATACTTTATCACCATTTGATACTCTAAATAACCAACAACCAGTGCATATTGAAACACCAACTGTCTCGTTAAATGTTACATCAGATTCAAATAATCCATTAACATCTGATACACCAAATAATCAACAAGCAATTGAACTACCAACTGTTCCACTAAATGTTACATCAAACTCAAATACTTTATCACCATTTGATACTCTAAATAACCAACAACCAGTGCATATTGAAACACCAACTGTTTCGTTAAATGTTACACCAAATAATCAACAAGCAATTGAATCACCAACTACTTTATCAAATTCAAGTATTCAATTAACATCTGATACACAAGATAATCATCAAACAATAAATACTGAACTACCAAATATTTCATCAGCAAATCAAATACAAAAAGAAAAAACACCACTAATTATTGATTTATTAGATACTGAATTAGAAAAAGATCAGTCAATTATCATTGAAGAAGAAAATAACAATGAAAAAATACTATCAACAATTCAACAATCATTATCAAATAATATATTTGATAAAACAAAAAAACAAAAAAAATATTTTTCAATAAGACCACAAGATTTATCAAAAGCATTAAAACCAATATTTCAAAAAATATATGAACAATATCCAGAATCAGCACCATTTCATAAAGGTGTATCACGTACACATTCAAAACTTACAGATTATTATGATATTATTAAAAATCCAATTGATTTATCAATAATACATAGAAAAATAAATGGCAATAGATATATAAATCCATGGAAATTTGTTGATGATATGTGGTTATTATTTGAAAATGCATGGTTATATAATAGAGAAGACAGTCGTATTTATAATTATGCAAAAAAATTATCAAATATATTTGAAGAATCAATGGAACCAGTTATGAAATCACTTGGTTATTGTTGTGCAAAATCATATAAATATAAATATAATAAATTAAATTGTTGTGCTAAAGAATATTGTCAAATTAAATATAATGACATATATTATATTTATAAAAATGATTATATTATTTGTAAAAATTGTTTTAATAATAATAATAATAATACAATTGATTTAATTGATGGTAAATTAATAGGTAATAAAATAAATATAAATAAAAATTTATTTATTGAAAAAATTAATAATCAATTAATAAATGAATCATTTATTATTTGTTATAATTGTGGTAAAAAATTACATCAAATATGTATATTAAATATCAACAGTATTATTAATAATAATAATTATACATGTGATAATTGTTTGAAAAGAATGAATATTAATAATATTAATAATATTAATAATTATACTGCAAATAATTTACCAGTTACAAAATTATCATCATTTATTGAAAATAAAGTTATTAATTTTTTACGTAATCGTTATTGTTATAATAATAAAATAATGATACGTGTATTATCATCAATTAATAAAAATTTATTAATAAAAAAAAATTATAAAAAATTATATAATAATAATGATTTAATAAATAATCAATATTTATATAAATCAAAAACAATATTTGCATTTCAAGAAATTGATGGTGTTGAAGTATGTTTTTTTGGTATGTATGTACAAGAATATAATGATGATTTTCATAAAAAATCAAATAAAAGAAAAATATATATATCACATATTGATACTGTTAATTATTTTATACCAAAAAAATTTAAAACAAGTATTTATTATGAAATATTATTATCATATTTTGAATATGTTAAAAAACTTGGTTATACATCTGTATATTTATGGGCAAGACCACCAAATAAAAATGATGATTTTATATTTAATAAACATCCAGATAATCAATTAATACCAGATAATAAACAATTAAAAAAATGGATTATTAAAATGATTGGTATTGGAGTAATTAGAAAAATTATTAATAATTATAAAAATATAAAAGAACAATTAATTATTAAAGATCAAATTAAAACAATTGATGAAATACCATATTTTAATTATGATTATTGGCCAAATTTTATTGAAAATACTATTAATGATATTAAAGATAATAATATTCATAATATATGGTTAAAAATATCTGATGAAATTGAAAAAATTAAAGATTCATTTATTGTTATTAATTTATATAATAAAGATGATGAAAAAAAACTTGAAAAAATTAATGATCCAGATGTTGATATTAATTGTGATTTACTAAGTGATCGTTTAAATTTTTTAAAATTAATAAGAAATAATTATCTTGAATTTTCAACATTAAGACATTCTAAATTTAGTACAATGGTTATACTATGTGAAATTTATAATAAAAGTAATTATTTTTATAAAAATAAAGTTACAATCGACAGACGTATTGCTGCTTTAACGCATAGTTATCAGTGTATTGATAAAAATTGTCAATCATATGATTGTAAAGAAATGAAAAAAGCAATTGAACATTCTTTAGCTTGTAAAAGTAATTTTGATGATACTGAGTGTACTAATTGTAAAGAATTAATTCATCTTAAATTTTATCATGCTAAAAATTGTCAGTTGAAAAATTGTTCAGTACGTTTATGCTCAGTTATAAAAAGTAAACTATCAAATAAATATGTTAATATTAACAATGAAAATAATAAGGATAAAAAAAAAAGAAAAATTGATAATAATGATGATGAAGAAATTAATAGAATATCAAAATTTCAAAAAGTAACAAATAATTCATCAAAATTTCATGATAATTACATCATTTCTGTGACAAAAAAAAAATCTTCAACAAAATTTATTGATAAATTTAAATATCAACAATTAAATTCAAAAAAATTACATCATTAATCTCAACAACAACGATTGGAGATTAATAAAGAAAAAAAATCAAGCTGAATCTCAAATTAATAAGCAAGCTAATTCTAAATGAAATTCACGATTGATTGGTTTATTTACTAAACAACAAAAAGAACCTTGCACTGTTGGATCATCAAATTTTTAACAATATATATTCACTTTCAAGATGTCAAACACTAACGTCATTTGAAATTAATAATTAAAGACAAATTATTTATCAAACAAAGCTTTTTGACAATATATAAGAAATATTTTTAAGTTTTTTTTTCTTTAATTATAATTATCAAATACTTTTGATTTTTTTTTTTGTGACATAAAGTATAAAACTTGGAGTTATATATTTTTGTAATAATATTTTTCAAGTATTTATGCATTGAGATTAATTCTACGAGTTATTATTAATTAATATTATTTGGGATTGCAAAAATATGCAGTTTTAATTGCATAACTAATCATATTTTGATTCATCATTTTTATCATTCAGGTATACTCATTGAGGACGACGTAATTTTTGTTCATATTGGCTCTTGACTAAGAGACAATTAATTCATTAATTATCAATTAATCAAAATCGTACGAAAATTATAGGAACGATTGATTAATTAGATTCATTAGAAAAAAAAAACATAATTTTTAAAATTAATTATTGTTTTCATCATCAAAAAAATAAAATTTGATAAAAAAATTGGGCAAACGCTAATATAAAAAAAAAAAATGAAAAAAAAGGGGTAGCCATCTTGGCATCTTCTCAAATTTTGCAATAAATCATCAAATAAAAAATGTAAAATTTTATATGTATATTAAATTATAATAAAACACATTAAAAATATAAAAACAAACAAAAGTATGATATGAGTTGTTAATTAAAATAAAAAATAAAATTCCAAACGTTTATTTAATTAACAATTATTTTACTTACTCCATTTTCATGGCATTTTTTTTTTTTTTTTATATAATTTTATAATAAAAAATATTATGTAGTCTAATATTTGTTTAATAAAATTATATTAAATTATTAATTAAAAAAAACGTAGGATATTTATTTTTTAATTATTAAATAATAAATAATGAATTATGAAATAATAAACGAACCAAATTAGCAACAGGAAAATTACAGGATTTATCTGGATCAATCTGGATAAAAAAAATGTCTATTGTTTTACACTGATTACACTACTGACCACTCGAACCACTTGAATGCACTTGAACTGAATTGAACAGAAAACCGAATCAACCGAACTGAACCGAACGCAACCGAATTGAGAGAAAAAAAAAATCAAAATCAAAATGGCGTCTTTCAAAGTTTAAAAACTTTCCACAAGAGAGAGCACTACTATAATTCTGCTTTATCACTTGTTGATTATTATTAATATTATTATTATTATTATTTTGGTTATTTTTTTGTAAATTAAAAAATTTATCTATAAGAATGAAAATTAAAAAAAGGGATAATAAGTAATTAAAAATAAATTAATTAAGAGTTTTCTTTATTTATTTTTGATTATTGTTGCATTTTCTTACTTTACTTAGTCTAAAAAAAAAATCAACAAGTGATCAAGTGGCGCTACTTTAACAATATGGTGAACTTGTATATTATAATCCAATAAAAGTAAATAAAAAAAATATCTATTATTATGAAAATTTATTATAAATACAAAATTTTAAAGATATATTTAAATAATTTCAGGGTGGGGCTCTAATCTCTATATATACAGATGGTAATCTTCCAGGAAGTTTGAAGGGATCAAATTACATCCCATAATCATCAGCTTTGTGTCAATGTTCATGTTGACAATCCATCTATCAGCTTTAATATAATTAAATAAATAACAATGTGGTGTATAAGAGAGAAAAAAAAAAAAGATAATGTTTATAATATTAAACCTGGTGAAACATTAAAAATTGGAAGAAAAAGTGCTGATATTATTCTTGAAAATGATAGCTCAATATCACGTATGCATGCACTTATTGAAGTCAAAAAACAAGATGATAATTCATCAAAAATATGTTGTTTTTTAACTGATGTTGGATCAAGATATGGTACACAAATAATTGGTGATAATTCTATAAAATTAACAGCAAATAAACCACAAGAATTAAAACACAATGATATTATACAATTTGGTCTTGATCAATATTTTTTTCAAGTTGAATGTATACCATTTGTTGTACTGACATCTGGTCTTAATAAAGATGATAAAATTCAATTGAGCAAAATACTTGATAAAACTGGAGGAAATATTTGTAATCAGTGGACATCATATTGTACTCATTTAACAGTAACAGAAGCTAAAATAACACAAAAATTAGCATCATGTTTAGCAACTGGTATACCAATTGTAACAATTAAATTTTGGCAAGCTGTTGAAAATTCAATTGATAAAAAAACTACATTTCCAAATATTTGTGATTATTGTCCAGAGCTTGATGATCAATTATTACGTCCAAATAATATAAATCTTTTACCATTACCTCAAAGAAAAAATGTATTTAAAGAATTATTATTTATATTTTTTTTAAAAAAACAATATAACATTTATAAAGAAATGATATCATTAGCTGGTGGTGAAGCAATTTATTTTAATGATAGAGAAATAAGTAAAAAAGAATTATCAAATAAAAATACAATATTAATACAATTTGATCAAAATGATTCACAAAATGAAGAATATGAGGTACCAAATTTTTTAAAACTTGAAAAATTCTATAAAAAATTAGAAAGAAGACTTATTCCAGAGACTGATATACCACTTGCAATATTACATTGTTCAGTTGAAAAATCATGTAATCCTTATTATAGTTATCATGATTTATTAAAGAGAAAAAATAGTGATAATGCAAAATTAAATGCTTCAATTCTTGCTTTAGATACACAAGATGTTGGAAATATCAAAGTATCTAAAAATCCATGTGTTATTCCAGAATCATTAGATTTCTCAACACAAGAAATAGAAATAAATAAAGATAAATTATCATTGAATGATAATAAATCAGCATCATCAAGTACATCAAGTGTTACAAAAAAAAGACCAATTGAAGAAGAAGAAGAAGAACATAGTAAATTGGCACCAATTTTTAAACGTTCAAAAATTCAAACAAATAATAAATCTACTGAAGATTCACAATTAAAATCAACAAATTTAGAAGAAAATTCTAATAATAATAATAATAATAATAATGATAATAATAGTCAATTAAAAAAATCTCAAACATCATCAATTTTATCTTGCATCAAAAGAAATGAAAATGTTATTATACCTGAAACAATTGATGAAGATGATAACGTGGATTATTTAAATCCAAGTCCAATTGAAGAACCATCATCAATGGAAATAAATTTCAGTAAAAAAAGAAAATCACAAAGTGTTGATAATGATGATTTTAATAATTTTATTACACCTAATAAAAAAAGTAAAGAATCATCAGAAAATGTTTCAGATTGTTCCAAGGTAAATACTCAACAGAAAAAACAACCCAGTATGTTGCAAAATGACAGTGATGATGAACAAACTGTTAAAGCACCCAAAGAACCATCAATTATTGAAAAAAATAACAATAATAGTCAGAAACGAAAGTCTATCATGATAGAAAATGACAGTGATGAAGAAACAACTTTTGAAACAACAAAAAAAATCAAAAACTCATCAGTTATCGAAAAAAATAAATCAAAAATAGATTCAAGTTGTTCCAATGACAATAATAATCAAAAAAGAAAATCTATGATGATAGAAAGTAATAGTGATGAAGAAACAACATTTAAAACACCAATGAAAAAAAAAGAATCATCAATTATTCAAAAAAAGAAATTTAAAATTGGTAATAATCTTTCAGAATGTTCTAAAAATATTAAACAATCAAACATGTTAGATAATACTGATGATGATGATGATGAACAAGTATATAAAAAAGTAATAAAAAAATCACCAATATCTGTCAGAGATGAAGAAGAATTACCATATGATAACGATAATAATGAATCAACAAAAGATATATCTCAACAAATTAAAAATATAAAAATAAAAAAAGAAGAAAATGATAATTCTAAAATGCGATCAACTTGGACAAATATTATTCGTTCTGATTCATTTAATACAAAAAAACGTTTTCATTCCAATCGTTCAACAGTTGTACCAACAAAACCATTTATTGCCTGGCATGCTGTACCATGGAAAACATAATATGTTTTTTTTTTACATCATAAATTATACTTTTATAAATAATTTGTGCTTTTAAACATGTATGTTTGTTTGTTTGTTTTTTTTTTCATATTTTCATTGTCATGAAAAATAAAATTTAAATACAAAAATTAATTTTTCATAGTAATTATTATTATCAAATGATATATTTATCATTGATTTTTGTAATATTAATTAATCATTACAAATTAGAGTCAATTAAACAATGCAATATCCGTTTAATCATTAATAATAAAATAACAAAAAAAAAAAACCTTGTTAATTTAAAATCAAGAAAAATCAATGTATGTAATATTTTTTTAAACAATATTTTGTATTTTCAAATACAGAGTAAATTCAATTTACATTAATAAAAAAAAACCAGTTAATTGTTTTTATTACACATGAAATTATTTTTCTGTAAAATAAAAATACCAATTGAATCAAGGCATCATTAAATAAATTTAAATTTGGCGCTTTATAATGGCCGACTTTATACAAATTCTGATTGGTTCAAGGAGTCCATATTGTTGTTATCATTTTTTATTATTATTATTATTATGATACAATATAACAACAAACACAACTCATTTGTTTTTTTTTTGTATTTACAAATAATAAATATATATTTTATGTTTATTTTAACATAAAAACAATTAGTATAAAAAAATCATTAAAATTTTAAAACGTATAATGGATTAACCAGACATTGTTTTTCAGTTACATAGTTAATTAGATAAATATATTTATTGTTGATACTATTTGTAAGAAATATTTAATCAGCCAAAATGGATTGTTTGGAAGAAGGTGAATGTATTGATGATCCAACTCCAGAAGTTATTACCCTGGATACAAGTCAAGAATCATTAAATGATACAATTGAGATAAACGATGATAAAAATTTGAAAGGTATTGAAGAAAAAACAAATTTAAATGATACACGACATAACCTAGAATTATTGGAACAAACTTTACCGCCTGGAGTTGCACCAGATGGATATATATTACTTGATGAATCAATTGCCATTGATAATGATGAGTCTGAAAAATTAAATAAAGATAATGATAATGAATCTACAAAATCAAATAAAAATTATAATGACGAAGTTCCAGTATTTAAAGTTATAT
This sequence comes from Lysiphlebus fabarum, assembly GCA_011426435.1. Taxonomy (NCBI): domain Eukaryota; kingdom Metazoa; phylum Arthropoda; class Insecta; order Hymenoptera; family Braconidae; genus Lysiphlebus; species Lysiphlebus fabarum. Next base: position 63,878 of record WSYQ01001163.1, read on the forward strand.
TTAAAAATGAATCAATTGCTGAGTAAATATATTAATTTTTATATATAATATTGTTTATTTATTTTTAATTTATATTTTATGTTTTATTTAACATATATTTTTATATTATTTTTTTTAGACAATATCGAAAAAGAGTTTATAATTATTTAAGAAGATTAATTGGACAACCGGCATCAACTGAGCAAGATGATAAAAATATGTCTGACTGTGTTTTAAATATTTGGGAAAATACTGATGACAAATTAATGACTAAAAATAATGTAAATCATGTTAATGGTTTTGATGGTAATGTATTATTTACCTTTGACACAGATCCTGAAAATATAATTACTGATTTGAATATTCCAACATATGGAAAGGTAAATAAATAAATAATATATTTATAAAAAAAAATAAAAAATATATATTAAATGATAAATTTTATTTACAGAAATTTGACAAAGTATTGAAAGAAGGTAATGATGTAATTGAAGATGATAAAGATGATACAAATACAGGTCCAAAATTAAATTGTTTTAATTGTCTTGGTAATCATAATATGAGAGATTGTACAGAACCAAAAAATCCAATGGAAATAAATAAAAATAGAAAAGAATTTGGTACAAGAAATGGACCAAGAAATGTCAGATATCATGTTGATGATGATCAAAAATTTGGTCATTTAAAACCTGGAGTATTAAGTACAGAATTAAGAAAAGCACTTGGTTTAAATGATAATCAACTTCCAAATCATATTATACGAATGAGAAATTTAGGATATCCACCAGGTTGGCTTGAAGAAGCACGTCTTGAACATTCTGGTATAATACTTTATAATTCAGAAGGACAAATTGAAACAGATCCATCTGATGAGCATAATAATGAATTACCTCATCCAGAAAATAAAGATAAATATGATATTAAAAAATTACATGATTTTCCGGGTTATAATACACCACCACCACCTGGTACACATGATATATTTTGGCATCCAGAACAACAAGCATTACACAGTAAAGAAGCAATGTTAAAAAGTTTAAGAGGTAGAAAAACAGATGATGGATATAAACGTAAAAAAATGAAATTATCAGCACCATCAGCTAATAGCTCAATAAATTCATGTATTGAACCAATTGAAATGGAAATTGATATATATAATAATGATACACCAGAATCACCAGAAGATGGTTTAATTTATGATTGTTCATCAAATTCAACAAATCCTGAGACAAATGATGATGATAATTTATTACCACCTGGTATTGTTGAAACTGAATTAATAAATGAATCAAAACAAACTGAACAAGAATCAAATAATGATCAAGAAACAAATAATAACAAAGAAGAAATAATAAATGAATCAATTGAAATACAAAATGACATACCATCAACACCAATTATTAATAAATCAATAACAATATTTGATATATCTGGTCTTGATAATTCACCATCATTAACTGATCTTGAAAATAAAAAAAAATTATTACTTCAAGAACTTGATGATTCAAGTTTACAATCAAATCCATCGACTCCAATTAAATTAAATTCAACAAATGAATTTATAACACCAAAATCAACAACCACAGTAACAACAACAACAACAACATCAGCATCAAAATGTGGATCTGTTAAATCAGTTGAATTTGGTACACCAATTATTCAAAGTACATCAAGATTTACAAAACTTCCATCGAGTGATAAATTTTCTAAAAATATTTGTGATGTTATTAATTTTGAAAATTTACCAGATTCAACTGGCAAGTATGAAAAAATGGCTGGTTTATTACAAAAAGTACGAGTTGCATTAGCAAATAGTGAAGATAATGATTAAAATATAAAAATATGCATGTTATTATTGTTTTTTTTTTTTTTTTTTTTCAATAAAATTAAATAATATGGAATGTATAATTTTTATTTATTAATATTTTATAATTTTTACAATTTAAAATTCACCTGATTAAACCATTTTATCATAAAATAAAATTCAAATACAATATAATTAATAAAGATATTCTTTTTTTTTTTTTTTTTTTTTTCTTTGTACTTGAGGTTCGCATAATGCATAATAATAATTTTTAAAAAATAATATTATTTATAACTCTAAAATTGCACACGAACAAATTGATTATTGTAAATATATTTAACGCAAATATTCAGAATCTATAATCTGTTAACCAGCGATTATAATTATTAATTTATTATTTCGAAATTATTTTTTAAATAGTTATATACTCTTTTTTTTTTTCAATTATTAATTAAACATCAATGAATACTTTGTTGAATTTATCAGAGCCAATTTATTCAACAATATTTTAAATAATTTTTTTTGCAAACAATTAGCTAATTGCTGGTGGATCATCATGTGGTTCCTTTAAAAATAAAAAATAATTTCTCAATAAGTAAGCTAAATAAATTAAAAATATAATATTTTTTTTACCGATGAATTTCCATGTTGTTTTTCATCACTTGGTCTTGAACGAAGTGAATTTGGACGAAACAAATAAAGCAATACCATCACAGCAAATGCCATTCCAATCATCAAAAAATCACCATTATCTTCTGGAGCTGGAACTATCAAAAAAAAATATATAAAAATATGTTAAATAACTTGGCAATGAATCATAAATATATATTAATATTATAATAAAAAAAAAAAAGAAATAAATATTTAAATAGTTTTTTATATACATACGTCTTGATAAACTTAAACATTCAGTATCGGTGCAATAAGCTTGTGACTGTCGTAGCTAAAAAATAAAATAAAATTTATTATCAGTTAAATTTTGATAATAAAAAATACCAATAGAAAATAACCACGTTGTTTAAAATAATACAATTATTAATTTTTTTTATCAATGTCAAATAAAAAATACCAAAATATTATTATTATTATATTTTTAAATATTATTATAATAATAAAAATGACAATAATAATTAAAATAAAACCAAGAAAATTACATAAATATAAAGCAATTATTTTTCATCAACAATTAACAATAACAATATGAAGAAAAAAAAAAATAATTGCAAACTATGCATAAAAATGACATATTGCATTACTGTCAATATTTAAAACAAAAAAAAAAAAATATAACAAACAAATTAACTAATTTAAAAAAAAAAAAATTATTGACAATTAAAGCTAAATATCATTTTTACGTACCCAAAAATGATATTGTATATTTTTTTTTAATTTTAAATAATTTAAATTAATCTTACAAGTGACAACAGACGCTGCATCATTTCAAAATTAGATATGCATTCACAAACATTGAATCCTTCGTCGCCCATTGCAGCTGTTAATTATAATATCTGTAAATAAAAAGAAAAAAAAAATGACAAATATGTTTGCTAATTTATAAATAAAAAAAATTTCTACAAATGTTTTTATAATTATATAAAATTTGCAGTCTATTTTTATAATGATAGTTTAACGACCTACTAAATTAGCAAATCAATTATTTTTTTTGCCACGTATAGATAATAACACTAATAATACAACTAAAATTAATAAAACTGTTAAATTATAAAATATATATACCTGATGATATTTTTTAATGTTGAAAATATAAAAAAATACTGATAATGTGATGATATTATTTTGGAGTACTGTATTTATTTACGAGTTGGCAAATACTGAAAAAAAATAAGGAGAAAGGCAACACCAATCACACTGATATATAAAATATATATTCTTTTCAACAATTACAAATATCTATGTGTTGACTGTTGGATAAAAATAAAAATAAATATTAATAAAAAAAAAAAAAAAATGTAAACAATAACAATATATTTCTGTATTCAAGATGGCGCCACATTACTGTTAAATAATATCACGTGACATTTTTTTTGTTGATATTGGCGCGTATATAGTCGATAGTTTTGGAGCAATACTTGTCACTTGCTGAACAACTTTACTATCAAAATTAATAATAATTATTAAATATTAATAAAATTAATTTTAATAATATTAATTAAATTATTATTATATTTTTATTAAATTATTTTAAATATATTTTTATTATCATCATCATTTATTTTTAGTTTTTTTGTTTAAAAATGTTAAATTGTTTTTTTTTTTTATAATTAAATAATATATTTAATTAAAAAATTATTTTTATTATTTAATAATGTTATTGTTTAATAAATACAATATATTAGTTAAAAAAATTAATTTAAAGTGTGGTGATGGATTTGATAGATTTAATTTTTAAAATATTATTAAAAATTTGGCAAATTTTGTCAACTTTAATGTTATTTTTACAAATTCAAGGGATAATTAATTATTATTATTTATCCTATTAATTAACATTTATAAACTCCATAATATTTTTGGTAATATAATATAAATTTGATAATTAAAATTAATTATTTAAATAGTACTTGTGTAATTTAATTTAAATTATTACATTTTTTTTTTTTTTTAGTTTTTTGTATAATTAAATTTATTTTAAAAAAAATATTATAATAATAGTAATAATAATTAACAAGTGGATGTGAAATTTTGCGTGTGACAGAAAAGCTCTTGTACAAGTGGTTTATCCTTTGAAATAAACTCGGTTTGATCGGTTTATGTCATATGTCTATTAACAATGAGGCTCGTTATTGCTTCAAGAGTTGGCGATTCAAGTACTATCGATAACTTGTCATTCAAAATCAATAAACTAATATTAAACATACAAATTATTATTATTAATTTTAATTTTTTAAATATATTTTTAATTAATTTATACTATTATTAATGTTTAATTTATTAATTATCTTTAATCTTTACTAGGTCAACATAAATACATATTTTTAATTTTAATAATTTAAAAAATTAGTTAATTGTTATAGTTTTATTTAAATGATAATTAAATTTTAACATTGATTTATAATTATTAATCAATACTTGGATATTACTTATAATAATTGGTATTATTTTTTTTATTTATATTATTAACAAGCTGAAAAACAATTTAATAATTTAATTTTAATTTTACTTGATTGAGTATGTTTTTAATTTAAATATTTTAATTAATTTTTTTTTCAGGCATAAATAATGGAGTCAAGAATTACAAAAACATCAACAATTATTGAGGGTCGTGAAATATGGTCTGGAAAACTTGATTTTTTACTATCTGTTATTGGATTTGCTGTTGATTTAGCAAATGTTTGGCGGTAAACTATTTTTATAAATATTTATAAAAAAAAAAAAAAAAAAAAAAATGAAAATTTAATAATATTTTTAATATAAATTAATAGCTTTCCTTATCTATGCTACAAAAATGGTGGTGGTATGTATATTATCTTAAAATACAATTTCCATTAAAAAAAAATTTTTTAAGAAATAATTATTTTTTAAATTTACATGATTGTTCATTTAGCATATTTAATTTTATATTAAAGTCTAATCTCAGTAAATTAAATTACAAAAGTATTACATTTACATTTAAGTATACCCAGAGAAGCTTACCCATTTTATATTTTATTTTTTTATTCTTTTTATTATTTTTTATCCAAGAGAATAATAAGAACATGAAAAAATATAAAATATAAAAAAAAAAAAATCTGATGGAATTTTTTTTTATATTAGATAGAGTAGATAAGGTATATAATATTCAAGTAAATATATAGTTATATATACTTTTTATATTTTGTAGATAAAAATATAAAATGGACATGATGTATAACTGTATATTGTAAAATTTCTCGATGCCATTAGTTGCACTATATATAACGTGTCTCACCCCATTAGAAATATGATATTATATGATTAGGTAGCTTCACTGTGATACTGTTAAAGGATGCATTTTCAAAAGTGACTTTTAATTAAATTATTAAGTCCAGTAATTACAATATAGTGAACATACGAGTATTCCATTAACAACGTATAAAATTGGTCGTTTAATTTCACCTTTAATTTATAATAAAATACTGAACAAAAAAAAACTTTATTAATTTAAATAATTTTTTTATATATATTAAAACAATAAATAAAATAATAATAATAATAATAATAATAATAGAGTAGTTGAAGAAAAAAAAAAATGACTTGTTGATCCTTTTAAATCCGATGAAATATTACCCTTAAATCTTTTTTTTTTATATTTTTTATTATTTCAATAAAACTACTTGCACTTTAATGTTAAAAAAAAAAAAAAGATAAAAATATAATTTATTTATCTATTTTATTATTCTAGACTTGAAATAAAATATATATATTTTTTTTTATTTAAGTATATCAATGATTTGAAAAGCTATTTTATAAATGACAAAGTGACAAAATAAGAATAATGAAATAATAATAATAATAATACTTTGTAAAGTGGTTGAATATTGTACATTATACTTTTTTCTATTATTTTTTTTTCCTTTTTTTTTCTTCACTTAACTTTTTTTCTATACTATTTCCGTACTTGACTTTTCAACGTTTTACTTTTTCTTTTATTTCATCTCAATTATCTGTGGGTACACTTGACTGATTTTAAAATACTTAAATTTCATTTAATTTAAAATTGAATTTTATTTTTTTTTTTTATTATTTAACATGATGATATTTTGAAGGTGCATTTCTTGTCCCTTATTGTGTGATGTTGGTGGTTGGTGGAATACCACTTTTCTATATGGAACTTGCCCTTGGGCAATTCAACCGGAAAGGTGCTATTACGTGTTGGGGACGATTGGTACCACTTCTCAAAGGCAAGAAAACATCAAACATTTAATCAAAATAATAATAATTTATATTATAAAATAAAAATATATATATTAAAATTGATATTAACTGTAAAATTTAATATTTTAAAAATAGGAACTGGATATGCTGTTGTTTTAATAGCATTTTATGTTGATTTTTATTACAATGTTATTATTGCATGGGCACTTAGATATTTTTTTGCATCATTTACAAATATGTTACCTTGGACAACATGTGGTAATATTTGGAATACACCATTGTGTCGTGAATTTGGAGCAAATAATACATTACCAAATTTAGTTAATTATTATCATAATAATTTTAATGTATTTAATTATACTGATGATGATAATAATAGCTTATTTATTTATTCAATTGATGATGATAATAATGATACAAAATATACAAGTGCTGCACAAGAATATTTCAAGTAATTATAAATTAATATATATCCTATATAATAATTATTTATATTTTTATTATTATTAAAATTATTAATTATTAATGTTTTAATGATTTATCAACAAGTCGAGCAATATTGGAACTTCATAAAAGTGCTGGACTTCATGATCTTGGTGAAATTAAATGGGATATTGCACTTTGTTTATTGATTGTTTATCTTATTTGTTATTTTTCACTTTGGAAAGGTATTTCAACATCTGGAAAGGTAAATTATATATTTTATTTTTTTATTATTTTTATAGAATATTTAATTAATTAATTTATTATTATATTTTTAAAGGTTGTTTGGTTTACTGCTGGTTTTCCTTATGTTGTATTATTAATTCTTTTAATACGTGGTGTAACATTACCAGGAAGTGCACAGGGTATACAATATTATTTAAGTCCAAATTTTTCAGCAATAACAAAAGCAGAGGTATAAATATTTTTTTTATATAATATTATTTATGATAAATGAAAATGGAAAATCTATGTTATTGCAAAGTATATATAAGTGGTACTTTGTTGAATTAGTTCAAGGTCAATCATTTTATTTTTAAACGTGTTATGAATTTTTTATTTTTATTAAAAGGTTTGGGTTGATGCTGCAACTCAAGTTTTTTTTTCTCTTGGACCTGGTTTTGGAGTACTTTTAGCATATGCTAGCTATAATGAATATCATAATAATGTTTACAAGTTAGTATTTAATTAATAAAATATATAAAAAATAAAATTAATAATATAATTAAATTGTTTTTTTTTTCAAGAGATGCATTATTAACGAGTATTATTAATAGTGCAACATCATTTATTGCTGGTTTTGTAATATTTTCTGTATTGGGATATATGGCACATGCAAGTGGTAAACCAATTGAAGAAGTTGCTACTGAAGGACCAGGTCTTGTTTTTATTGTTTATCCAGCAGCAATTGCAACAATGCCTGGATCAATTTTTTGGGCACTTATTTTTTTTATGATGCTATTAACACTTGGATTAGATAGTTCGGTAATAAATTAATAATTTTTATAATTTTTACATACAAAGTAAATAGAAAAAAAATATATGTAATATGATTTATTAATTAATTAGTTTGGTGGATCTGAAGCAATCATCACAGCTCTCAGTGATGAATTTCCATTGATTGGAAATAATCGTGAAATTTTTGTGGCTTGTCTTTTTACACTTTATTTTATTGTTGGTCTTGCATCATGCTCACAGGTATGAAATATATGTATATATAAACTTATTGAATAATTTGTATAATTAATTTTAATTTTGTTTTTTTTTTTTGTTATTTTTAACAGGGAGGATTTTATTTTTTTCATTTACTTGATCGATATGCTGCTGGTTATTCAATGCTATTTGCAGTACTTGCTGAAACAATTGCTGTAAGTTGGATTTATGGAACAGATAGATTTTGTGCTGATATTAAAGACATGATTGGTTTTTCACCTGGTATTTATTGGCGTGTTTGTTGGAAATTTATTGCTCCAATATTTATACTGGTTAGTATATTTAATAATTAAATTATTTTTTTAATAAATTAATTTATTCATATAATGTTTAATTTAATTTTTTTAGTTTATAATTGTATATGGTCTTTTGGGATATGAGCCACTTTCATATGAAGAGTATACATATCCAGCATGGGCAAATATAATTGGCTGGTTAATAACATCATCTTCAATTGCAATGATACCTGGAATTGCAATTTATAAATTAATAATAACATCTGGTACATTTTGTCAGGTAATTAATTTATAAATAAATAAATATAATTATTTTTAATTTTTTATTATTTAATTGTTTAATTAGAGAATGAAAATTTTAACAACACCATGGCGTGATACTCAACATTCACAACCATCAAATGTAACAAGATCAGCAGTTAGTTCAATTGCAAATGGTGCTATTAGAACAAGTTTACTTGATGAAAGTGAATATGATTATTCAAAAGATCAATCAAATGACCAACTGGAAGTTGTCTTTGATGGTATTCAAGATGGAGATCCAGCTCCGGATTTTGTCTAGGACAAAACTATTGTTATTTATCATGGATCAAGATTTCGTATTTATCTTTGTTAAAAAATTTTTATTTTATTATTTTTTTTTATTTTTATCTAAAAGATAACATAAAGATTTAAAAGAAAAAAAATATATAAATAATTAAAATTTACTTTTTAATTTAAATATTTTAATAGATATAGTGCCCTTAGATAAATAAGGGCATAATGCTGTGTGGACTATAGAAATAGTATTTAAAAGAAAAAAAAAAAAACACAAAACAACATCAACAAAATGAAAAATTAATAAATAAATTTAATTGAGATATTAAAAATAGTTTTAAACTATATATAAGAGATTTATTGTTGTGAGTTGTGAAAAACATTGTTAGTTATAATAATTAAAAAAAAAAAGAAGATATTTATAGATTTACAATAAAAAAATATTTTTTACATTGCATCTGAGCTACAACGACAGCCATAGTAGTAGCTCAGGCTTTGTTGACCAATAATTAAATAAATGTTGATATAAAATAATTTTATTTTCTATATATATATATATATATATATATATATATATATATATATATATATTAAAATGATGATTCAAGAGTCATATTGAATCAACATTTTACAAGAATATTAATTAACTAAAAAAAATTTCAAATAAAATATAAAATTCATTGACAATAAGTTTAATGTAGTAATAAATAATAATAAAAAAAACAAAAAAATGTCAAAAATATTGTAACAAATGTTGAATAAACAATCCTTACAAATATTTAAATAAAACAATTAATTCTTGCAAAATATCCACGAAAAAATAAGTTTTAAATTTTCCCGCCTGCTTGAATGATAATGTAGAAATTATTATTACCAACACGACAAAAATTTTTATAATAATAATAATAGAAAAAAAAATTCACACTCTCTCGAAGAAAATCAAATAAAAAGAGAGTCGGTTGTCTTGAATGATTCAATAATTTTAATATAAAACCCGGTTTTTATATATCAATTTTTTTATTATTCTGTATTATTCTTGGTTAATCCGTACATAAACATGGCGGATACAGAGGTAAGTTGATATCACGTGGAATCGGCATAATTAATATAAAATTAAACAATAAATAATATACTAATAATAATAATTTTTATATTTATAATAAAGCTAACAAAAGCACTGAAAGATTTACCAAATCGTGTTCAAACAGCAAGTAAAAATGAACGTCGTGAAATATTGGAAAATGTCATTGGAATATTGTCAAACCCTGGTAATATAAATAATTAATTTATTATTATATTTATATAAATAATTAATATAAAAAATTTTTATGAATGAAATATACAATTATTATTAATAATAATAATATTGAAATATAATATTATTATTTTAAAGGTATCAATGAAAAAATTATCAGTGGTATATGCAAAGTCCTGTCATTTACTTTACATCGATATAAAGACACAACATCACAATCATATGTTAAAAATTTAATTGTTGCATTATTAAAACATCAACCAGATGCAACAATTAAATCAATGACAAGTGTTATTGTTGAATTAGCATTATGGCATCAAAATGTTGTTCAAACGTAAGTAAATAGGATATTTTTCATACATTATTTATTAATTATTGTATTATTTTATTATTAATAATAATAATAATTATTATTATTTTATAGTATCAATACATCAATAACAGCATATACAATATTAAAATGGTCAAGTCTTATAATTGAAAATATAAATAAATCAAATAGTTTTGATAAATATTTAAATGAATTTGAAAAACTTATTGAATCACAAGCAATGCTTAGTGCATCAGTATTGTCATCAGTTGATAAAAAATTAACTAAAAAAATTGATATATTATTATTTAATTTATGGAAAAATAAAAATGATAAAATAATAATAATTTATAGTGATATATTGAGTAAAATGGAACCAAATAATGGTCAAATTGTATTAATAAATTTATTAATTAAATTTATAACAATAATTAATAATGAAAAATTAATTGATTCATTTAAAAATAAAATATTGGATTCATTTATAAAATTAACAATAAGTTGTAAAAAAAAACCACAATTATTTGTTATTGATTTATCATATCCATTATTAAATCGTATAACACATGATGAATTTAAAAATCAATTATTACCAGCAATTCAAAGAGGTATGTTGAGAAATCCAGAATTAATAATTAGTTCTGTTGGACATATATTAAGTGGTTTAAATATTGATTTAAGTATATACAGTGAAGATATTTGTAAAGGATTATTTTCAAATCTTTATTCAAAAGAAGATGATGTACGTAATGAAGCAATTGATGCATGTAAACGTTTATCATTAAAAATATCTGATTCAAAAATATTAGATAAATTATTAACATCATTATTTTCAATATATCATGGTTCAGCTGGTAAATTAACAGTTATTGATCATAAATTATCAGTATTAAAAGCTGCTGGTAATTTTAGTTATAATAATTGTATTTATAATAATGATATTCAAAATATTGCTAAAAATACATGTATACATTTTATAAAAGTATTGGATACTGAATTGCATGAAAAAACATTAATATATTCATTAGAAATGATGAGTTTATGGATAAAAAAATTTAATAATGAAATACCTAAAAATATTATTGATTCATTTAAAAAAGGTATGACAGCTAAAACTTCAACACCACAAATTAAAACAGCATATATTAAATTATTATTTTCAATAAATAAATTTGAATCATATACAACAATAATAATACCAATATTAAATGATACAATAACAAAATCATTACAACAATCATCAATAATACCAATTGTTACTGAAGGTCTTATTGCTGCTTATATGTTACTTAAATTAATTAATATTGATAATATTGATAATGATAAACAAACAATATTATGGTCATCAATTGATGAACAAATTTTTTTTACTGATAAATTTTTAATAAGTTGTAGTGATGATACAATTTATTATTTAATGGAATTTTGTCAATTATTAATAAATAATTTTAATGATAAATTAAATGAAAAAACAATTATTGGTATTTATAGATCAATTATAACTTGTATAACATGTCAAAATTCAAATACAAGAAGAATTTGTTCTGATATATTAATTAATAAAATATTAATAAATATAAATTCATATGATAAATTAAAACCAATGATTATTGAATTTTCACGTTTTATTGAAATTGGTAAATTTAAAATTGAAAAAGATGATAAAAATGAAAAAGATGATATTGAAAAATATGATTGTATTATTGGTCGTTGTTTAATTGATGGTTTAATAACAATTTGTACAATAAAATTTGATAATGATTTATCAAAAATGGATCTTGCATATGATATATTATTACCATCACATAATTCAATAATTATTAAAACATCAAATAATAATTTATGGCAAAAAATATGTAAAAATATTGATTTATCACCAAAAAAATTTATTGAAACATATTATAAAAAAATAATTATTGAATTTATTGATAATTATAATATTAAAAAAATTAATTATAATAATGCATTATCAACAATTGTTAAATTTGCACCACAAACAATTTTACCAGAAATAATAAAAAATATAACATATAATTTAAATAATTCAGAAATAATAAAAGTAACAAAAGATGAATATTTTACATATTTAACACCAGAAGATGAATTATATGATAAAAGTGTATTACCTGGTAATGATGATAATGATATATTAAATGGTATTAATATGAAAAGAGAAAGTAAAGTATATTCATTTAAAGAACAACAAGAAGAATTACAATTACGTCGTGAATTATATGAAAAAAAAAAACGTGAAGGTAAAATAAAAGAACCAAAATTAACACCAAAACAAGAAGAAGCTATTAAAGCACAATTTTTACGTGAAAATTTAATAAGAAAACGTTTAACTGAACTTAATAATATAATTGAAAAATCAATATCAATACTTGATGCTGCATCAAAAGGTAATGAATATGAATTAACATTATATTATCGTGATTTAATACCATCATTATTAAAAAATTTACAATCACCATTAGCTGCACCAATAATATCAAATTGTTTTATAAATTTACGTAAATTAATTTCTATTGATTTACATGAAAAATCAGATATATCACCATTATCAAAACTTGTTGCACATGTTACATTACGTCAATTAAAACCACAATGTGATTTAGATTTATCATGGGAAGATGAAGAACTTGAAAAAACAATAAAAAGAACATTAAATTTATTACATAATAATATTTTTAAAGAAAAAAATTTATTAACATCACCAGCATTTTGTTATATATTTCCATTTATAAGTAAAACATTAACAGATTGGCATGATGAAGCAATAACAATTCAAGGTTTACAAATAATACAAGAACATGCTAAACAACGTGGTAATAATAATGATAATTATTTAGATTCAAGACATCCAAAATATTTACCACGTCGTCAAATGCTTGATTTACTTATTGAATTAATGAGTAAAACAAATGGTAGAGTACAATCATATTGTGTTGCAACATTTTTAGATGTTGCAAATTCTGGTAGTGGTATACCTGGTACAGCTAAAGCTGATAGTGAAGAAATTAATTCATTAATGAAAGCACTTGAAAATTCATCAAGTTCAGTACGTGATGCATCATTACGTGCATTATTAATTATTAAAAATAGTTTTCCATCACCAACAAATAATTATGAACAATATTTATTATTAACACGTAGAATATGGATTGAAAAATTTGATATTATTGAAGAAAATAAATTACTTGCTAATGAAATATGGGATGCTGGTAATTTTATTGCTGATGCTGAAATATTATGTGATGAATTAATAAATGATGTTGGACATAATAATGAAGCTGTACAACAAGCTGTTGCATATGCACTTGCTGATTTATTAAAATTAAATTCTGAATTATTAAAAGATGTACTTGATAATTTATTACAATTATATAATGATAAATTAATAATGATACCACCAAAATTAAATGATTTTGGTAGAGTTGTTGAACAACCAATTGATATATGGGAACCAAGAAGAGGTGTTGCATTAGCATTAAAACAATTAGCACCACTTATGACACCAGAAACAATTCATCCATTAGTACAATTTTTTGTATCAAATGGTTTAGGTGATAGAAATTCATTAGTACGTGATGAAATGTTAAATGCAGCATTAGCTGCTGTTGATTTACATGGTAAAACAAATATAACATCATTATTACCAGTATTTGAAGAATTTTTAGATAAAGCACCTAAAATTGGAAGTTTTGATTCAATAAAACAATCAGTTGTAATATTAATGGGTTCATTAGCACGTCATTTAGATAAAGATGATACACGTATAAAACCAATAGTATTACGTCTTATAAAAGCATTATCAACACCATCACAACAAGTACAAGAAGCTGTTGCAAATTGTTTACCACATTTAGTACCATCAATAAAAGATGATGCACCAAAAATTGTTGATAAATTAATGGATCAATTATTAAAATCAGATAAATATGGTGATCGTAAAGGTGCTGCATATGGTCTTGCTGGTATTATAAAAGGTATGGGTATACTTGCATTAAAACAACTTGATGTTATGACAAAATTAACAAATGCAATACAAGATAAAAAAAATTATCGTCAACGTGAAGGTGCATTATTTGCATTTGAAATGTTATGTACAATGTTAGGACGTTTATTTGAACCATATATTGTACATGTATTACCACATTTATTATTATGTTTTGGTGATTCATCACAATATGTTAGAGCAGCAACAGATGATACAGCACGTGTTGTTATGTCAAAATTATCAGCTCATGGTGTTAAATTAGTATTACCAAGTTTACTTGGTGCATTAGAAGAAGATTCATGGCGTACAAAAACAGGTTCAGTTGAATTACTTGGTGCAATGGCATATTGTGCACCAAAACAATTAAGTAGTTGTTTACCATCAATTGTACCAAAATTAATTGAAGTATTAAGTGATTCACATATTAAAGTACAAGAAGCTGGTGCTGAAGCATTAAAAGTTATTGGTAGTGTTATTAGAAATCCAGAAATTCAAGCAATTGTACCAGTATTATTAAAAGCATTACAAGATCCATCACGTAAAACAGCAACATGTTTACAAACATTATTAGATACACAATTTGTACATTTTATTGATGCACCATCACTTGCATTAATAATGCCAGTTGTACAACGTGCATTTATGGATCGTTCAACTGAAACAAGAAAAATGGCTGCACAAATAATTGGAAATATGTATTCATTAACTGATCAAAAAGATTTAACACCATATTTACCAACAATAATACCTGGTTTAAAAACAAGTTTATTAGATCCAGTACCAGAAGTTAGAAGTGTATCAGCAAGAGCACTTGGTGCAATGGTACGTGGTATGGGTGAATCAAGTTTTGAAGATTTATTACCATGGCTTATGCAAACATTAACATCTGAAACATCATCTGTTGATCGTTCTGGTGCTGCACAAGGTTTATCAGAAGTTGTACGTGGTTTAGGAGTTGAAAAATTACATAAATTAATGCCTGAAATAATAAGTACTGCTGAACGTACTGATATTGCACCACATGTTAAAGATGGTTATATTATGATGTTTATTTATATGCCAAGTGCATTTACAAGTGAATTTACACCATATATTGGACAAATTATAAATCCAATATTAAAAGCATTAGCTGATGAAAATGAATATGTACGTGAAACAGCATTACGTGCTGGACAAAGAATTGTAACATTATATGCTGATTCAGCAATAATGTTATTATTACCAGAATTAGAAAAAGGTTTATTTGATGATAATTGGAGAATAAGATATTCATCAGTACAATTATTAGGTGATTTATTATATCGTATATCTGGTGTATCTGGTAAAATGTCAACTGAAACAGCAAGTGAAGATGATAATTTTGGTACTGAACAATCACATCATGCTATTATTAAATCATTAGGTGGTGAAAGAAGAAATCGTGTATTAGCTGGTTTATATATGGGTAGATCTGATGTTGCATTAATGGTACGTCAAGCAGCATTACATGTATGGAAAGTTGTTGTTACAAATACACCAAGAACATTACGTGAAATATTACCAACATTATTTAGTTTATTATTAGGTTGTTTAGCAAGTACAAGTTATGATAAACGTCAAGTTGCAGCAAGAACACTTGGTGATCTTGTTAGAAAATTAGGTGAACGTGTATTACCAGAAATAATACCAATATTAGAAAAAGGATTACAATCAGATCAACCAGATCAAAGACAAGGTGTTTGTATTGGTTTATCTGAAATAATGGCTAGTACTAATAAAGATATGGTATTAACATTTGTTAATAGTTTAGTACCAACTGTTAGAAAAGCATTATGTGATCCATTACCAGAAGTACGTCAAGCAGCAGCTAAAACATTTGATTCATTACATTCAACTGTTGGTGTACGTGCATTAGATGATATATTACCATCAATGTTAAATCAATTAAATTCAACAGATCAACAAATTGCTGAAAATACACTTGATGGTTTACGTCAAGTTATGGCTATTAAATCACGTGCTGTATTACCATATTTAGTACCACAATTAACAACACCACCAATTAATACAAAAGCATTATCAATATTAGCAAGTGTTGCTGGTGAAGCATTAACAAGATTTTTAAATAAAATATTACCAGCATTATTAACAGCATTATCAAGTGCACAAGGTACTAATAATGAATTACAAGAACTTGAATATTGTCAAACAGTTATATTATCTGTTATTGATGATGTTGGTGTTAGAATTATTATGGATCAATTAATGGAAGCAACAAAATCTGATGATGTTACACGTAGACGTAGTGCTGCAACATTATTATGTTCATTTTGTCGTGATACACGTGCTGATTATTCACAATATGTACCACAATTATTACGTGGTTTAATACATTTATTTACTGATGATGATAAAGATGTATTACAAAAATCATGGGATGCATTATCAGCTGTTACTAAAACACTTGATTCAGAACAACAAATTAATCATCTTGGTGATATACGTCAAGCAGTACGTTTTGCTGTATCTGATTTAAAAGGACAAGAATTATTACCTGGTTTTTGTTTACCAAAAGGTATAACACCAATATTACCAATATTTAGAGAAGCAATATTAAATGGTTTACCAGAAGCTAAAGAACAAGCAACACAAGGTCTTGGTGAAATTATTAAATTAACATCACCATCAGCATTACAACCAAGTGTTGTACATATTACTGGTCCATTAATTAGAATATTAGGTGATCGTTTTACATGGAGTGTTAAAGCAGCTGTATTAGAAACACTTGCAATATTACTTGGTAAAGTTGGTATTATGTTAAAACAATTTCTTCCACAATTACAAACAACATTTTTAAAAGCACTTAATGATACAAATAGACAAGTTAGACTTAAAGCAGCATTAGCATTAAGTAATTTAATTATAATACATACAAGAGTTGATCCATTATTTTCTGAATTACATATGGGAATTAAAAATGCTGATGATTCAACAATAAGAGAAACAATGTTACATGCCATGAGAGGTATATTAACACCAGCTGGTGATAAAATGTCTGAACAAATGAGAAAACAAATATTTTTATTTATATCAACAATGCTTGGTCATCAAGAAGATATTACTAGAATATCATCAGCTGGATGTTATGGTGCATTAATACGTTGGTTAACACCAGAACAATTATTACAAGCATGTAATGAAAATTTATTATGTATTGATAATAATTGTGATTGGACATTAAAACATGGTAGATCAGCAGCTTTATTTGTTGCATTAAAAGAAGGATCAAATGTATTATGGAATGCTGGTAATGAAAAACATCAAGAAAAAATATGTCGTGTTATATTAAATTATTTATCATCTGATAAACCACAAATTGTTATGAATGGTATACGTTCATGTGGTTATTTATTCCAATATTTAATGAATGATAATAAAATTATTCCAGTAACAATAATACAACCATTTGTTAGATCAATGAATAACAGTAATAATGAAGTTAAACAATTATTAGCAAGAGTATGTACACATATTGCAAGAACAGTTACAGCTGATAAAATGAATATGGACTTTTTAAAAGCATTACTTCCAATGCTTGTTAATGGTACTAAAGAAAAAAATGGTTATGTCAAAGCAAATAGTGAACTTGCACTTATTGCTGTATTGAGACTTAGACAAGGAGATGAACATCAACAGGTAATTTATTTATTCAATTAAAATATATTTGATTTTTATTTTTTATTGTTTTTTTTTTTTATTTATTTTTTTTATTTTTTTTTTCTCACAGCGATACATGGCACTTCTTGATACTGGTGCACGTGAATCACTTGCTGATGTTGTCAGTAAAGTTTTACGTAAATCATTATCACAACCAGAAGGAAAAATTGAAGAACTTGATGATACACTTCTTACGTGAGAAATAATACACATCTCGGGGTTCAATAAAAATAATAAATATAAAACTAGTAAATATAATAAAATATTTATAATTACTAGATTTATAATTAACCATCAACTCCCGAGTTTTATTAGACAATTAATATGTATTTTAAATATAATTTCAAATTTTCATTGCTCAATATGTCAAATGAATGAATTTATTATGAAAAGATTCTACAAAAAATTATTATTATTATCACAATTTTTTTATTGTTAATAGTTTATGTAGATAGAAAAAAATAAATAAATAATATTATTATTTTTTTTATTTACTTAAAGTTAGGATACATTGTAGTTTGCTAATTTTTTTTTTCTTTCTTATGATTTTATTTGTATTTTTATAAAGAAAAAAAATATTCTTTTTTTTTTGCAATAATATTTTAAAAAAGAAATATTAATTATTAAAATTATATTAATTGTAAAAATAATTAATTCGAAGTTAAAGAACCCCGAGAATATTTGAAGTTGAAAAAAAAAAAAAAAAAACTATATATATAGGTATATATTATGATTTATTTTCTTCTTTTTTTTTATACTAAAAAAAATCATAAACTTCATGAAAAAAAAAAAAAAAATTTAATAAATGTGATGAGTTTTGAATTTTGTTGTAATGATGAATAAATTTTTTTATCCATCAAAGATATATAAATATACGAAACATAGAAAAACAAGGAAAAAAAAAAAAATTGTATTTTTTTTATTTTTATAAATACTATCATCCTTTTTTCGTACGTTTAACACGTTTTTCTGTGTTATTATATATTTTTTTTGTGTTGTTATATCTCACGTGTGGTAAGCCTAGAAACACAAGCAGATACTTCCTGCTCAGCATATTATCTAAACAATCAAATCTCAAGGGTCAAAAAATATATATATATATATAAACACAAATGTGTTTGAAATCTTTCTGAAAGTCAAAAACCTATAAAAACTTATTAAGTTTAATTTATAATTATAAACAAATTCAATTATTTTTATTAGCAGTTTTTAAAAATAATTAATATCATGAAGTACAAATGCAAATTTTATTGGTTTATTGTAATCGAAAAGATTATAAATATTATCCTCGATAGCTGAATCAAGACTGGTAAAAATGCTCCACTTTCTTGTAAATGTGGACGATTCATTTCATCTTTGAAAGACAAAAAACTACCCTCACTGTTATTTCATCCAATCTTTTAATTAAAATCATGAAATATCAGTTTTTAATAAAAAAAAAAAACTTTAATTATATAAGACATAAATAAAATTAAAAAAAAATTATTAAAAATATGTAAATTAATAATTTAAATATGAAATTTTATAATATATAAATATTAAAAATGAAATATTTATAAAAAATTTTAAATTATATAAATTTGTAAAATGAAAAGTAGATTTATAGAAAATTTTTTCGACGAATAGTATTGTGTGGCGCGAAGATTTAACCACATGTATTTTACGAACCAATGAGAGAAATAGATAATCATAACATCAAAAGCCCTTTATTTTAAAAAATCCCTGCTGACTTTGAACTTGCTTGATGAGTGCCGACGTCTCATATTTATCCATTAAAATTTCTTCAGTTAAGCTCGAACCGTCATTCAGAGAGAATCAAGACTGACTTTTTATTTTTTATTTTTTTAAATCTTTTTATTTATTTATAATTTTGTTAATTGTATAAAAAAGTTTTTTAAATATGAATTTTACACAACAACATTTGGGATTACCAATTTATTCACCAGGTAAATATATCAATTATTAATTAAAATTTCAAAAATAAAAAAAAATTTCGAAAACTTGAATTTTTAAAATTAATAATATATTTTTTATTTAATATAATAGTTATTGGACAATTATCATCAGGATCATCAACATATATTGATTCTCAAGTGACAGTTCAATTATCAAATAAAAAATTGTGGAAAAATTTTAATGAAGAAACAACAGAAATGATTATCACAAAACTTGGCCGGTAAGTTCAAAAAACAAAAATTATTTTTATTTAAAAAATTTTTTTTTCATATAATAAAATATGAAAAAAAGTCTTTTTATTTTATCAATTAATTTATACTTCTTAATATGTTCAATTGTCTTGATTAATTAATTGTTGAGTCATGTGATTCAAGATAAAAATAATTCATATTTTGTGTCTGAAAAATTGTCCCAAGAAATTTTTTTTTTTTAAGAAAAACTTGCGTGATAAAAGAATAATTCAAGTGGTGTCTTTAAAACAGTTTAAAACTCTTGTAAACATTAGTCTAATGGATGTTTTGTATGTCTGTATATATATTTTATATATTTCTTTTATTTTTTTTTGTCGCGTCTGACAGGCGCCTCAACCTACTTGACGCTAAAATCTTCAAAAAAAATTATGCCGACAATATTTTACACACGAAGGAGGTGCAAGTGGACGACCTTTTTTTCTCTCTGATAATCATCCTTTTTTTTTAAATATTTAATTTTCCGCCTAATGATATCTTGAAAAAAAAAATAAAATAAAATAAAATAAATATAATTAAATTATACTTATATAAAAATATTAAATAAATTTTAATTATTAAATATTACAGAAGAATGTTTCCATCGGTACAAATTAAAATTGATGGTCTAGACATAAATTCACGTTACTGTATTTTTTTGGAAATATCATTGGCATCTGACAGACGTTACAAATACATGGGTGGTCATGGTACATCAGTTAACAATATTGAAGAAACAAATAGGGGCTGGACAAACTCTGGCGCCGCGGAACCCCAGTCGCCAATTCATCGTCGTCTATATCTTCATCCCGACAGTCCAGCAACTGGTTTGCATTGGATGAGACAAAATGTCAATTTTAATAAGCTTAAATTAACAAACAATGTCATTGATCACAATGAAAATGTTAGTATATATATTTTATATAAAAAAAAAAAAAAAAAAAAAACAAATATTATTATTACTATTACTATTATATTATTATTATTAATAATTAGATTGTCATTATTACATTTTTTTTTTTTTTCTTTCTTTTTAAATTTATTTATTTATTCTAAACATTTATCTAGTTTTTTTTTTTAATTATAATTATTAATGACTATTTTATTCTTTGTTTTTAGATTGTTCTTACATCAATGCATAAATATGTTACAAAAATTTTGATAGTTAAATCATCAGGTAATGATTTAAATATAACAAATGATTTTTTTTCACGACCATCATTATCATTTACATTCAATGAGACACAATTTATTGCTGTTACTGCTTATCAGGTAATTAAATTATAAATTATTATTTAAATTAGATAATTAAATATTTTATATTAATTTTTTTTTCTTTTTTTACAGAATGAAAATATAACAAAATTAAAGATAAATAATAATCCATTTGCAAAAGGATTTCGTTTATCTGGTCAAGACGTTGTAAAAAAAAATTAAAAATTGAAGATAATAAAATTAATAATATAGATAATAATTTATCATCAAAATTAGAATTAAATGAAAATAATAAACGTATTAATTTAGATAATGAATGTCCAATAAAATTACACAGGCCATGGATTGATGAAAAAAAAAATATACAATTATTAAAAAATTCAGAAAATTATCAATCAAAATTAATATTAAATAATGATAAATTAATTAACCAAATTAATACAAATTTTATAAATAATACAAATTTTTTTTTACCTCTTAATTTATCAAATATTTCAATGTCAAGATATTATTAATATTTTATTAAATAAATTTTAATTATAAATATTTTTTATTAATTTATAGTTATTATTAATGGTTCGTTGAACAAGGCTAGTGAAATAATTATTTTCCATTAATTTCATTTGCAGTATCAACGTTCAATGCAAAAAAAAAAAAAAAAAAAAAAAAAACTAATAATTTTTATAATAAATAGTAAATAACTGTAATTTATAAATGAAAATAAAAAAAACACTGAGCTATTATATAAAGTACCTTGAATATTAATAAGGCTACAAAGTTGAATAATCTTTCTTTTTTCTTTTTCCTTTAAATGAAAATTCCAAGTAAGTAAGTGGAAAGAGACAGGCGCCTGAGTCAACTTGAGATATATTTTACACCTGTAACAAGATGACTAGACCAAGTCAAGGACCTAACTATTTTAAATATATATACAAACTTTGATGGGTCTTCTGTGTTTACTAATTGATATATTTGCCAGGTTTTTTATTTCTATTTTTTTTTCAAATTAAATAACGGATTAAATAAAAATAAATGTGTCCGTTATTGATTGTTTTGTTTGTCCATATAATGACATAATTGTTAATTCTGTATTGTGTTATGAATATCAATGAAAAAATGCATTGAATATAAAATTAAAATTAAAAAAAAAAAACATTCAAAGACAACAACGTTTATCACCAATACCATTAATAGAATATTCTGGACAATATGGTGGATTTAAACCGTTAAAACAAAATGATCCACGTGATCCAAATGGTGTATGTTGTCCTAATACAAGTGCTTCACCAGGACGGCTATTTATTCTTGGTCCAGCTGGACATCTTCTTGAGCATGGTTCAGCAATTAATTGTTCATATGGATTATTAATACTTTGTGCCATAAAACAAACAGCCCATACATGTGAACATAATTGTTTGTTTGTTTTATTTTCACAAAATGGTTGTATTTTACCACCATTTATACAAACATCAACATGTCCAAGTCTTCCAATTTCACCATAATAACCAGCATTTGTATGTATAACTTGTACAAAATCAGCATCACCACTATCAATACGATTAACAAGACCAGGACGTACTAATGGACGTGCTGGATCTAAACCAATAATTTTATGCATACGAAATAATAAATAATTTGCCATAATACCACATAAATGTGCACCAAGTGAATGACCAACACATGTTGTACGTGATATTAAAAGACCTAAATGTCGTAATGTTGTTAATGATTGTGATAAACAACGTGCAACTGGACGAAGATTTGCAACTGCTGCTGGATAACATGGTGATGCTGATAATGCACCCCAATCAACCAAAAATACATTATAACTTGTATTTTTTAAATATGCATCACGCAATACAGTTATTGGTAATGAATCATCACCCCCTGTAAAAAAAAAAACAAACAAAAACAAAATAAATAAATAAAATTATTAAATTATACAATTAAACAATAAAAATATATAAATGTATTTATTTTACCTGCATAGCCATGAATTAAAATAATATTTTCACGTGTTGGATCATAATCATGTTGTAGCCAATCTGATTGATCAGAATTTTTTAATTCTCTTCTTGTAATATTATCACCAGGTGTATAAAGATAAATATGTATATCTGGATCAGGGCATAAATCTTTATCATCATTTCTTCTCCATGTACAATCTTCTTTATTATAATCAGTTGCAGCACCACTTTCAATTGCATCTTGAATTGGTCCTTTAGCTAATTTTGATAATTGTGCTTCAAGTGGAGATATTTGATTCATACAAAATGAATTTTTAATAAATATAATTATAAATATTAAATTTAGTTTATTCATTGTTTTGTTTTTTATTTTAAATTTAAATTTTTAAAACTTAAAAATAACACTGATGATGCTAACTCGATACGCTTGATTCGTTGACTAAATATATTTGCCAATCTTATAATCATTATTGTGCCTCATTGCCCCCGCCAATTCAATTTATACTTTTTTTTTTTTATATTTTATTTTTATTACTGTTTCCTTTTACTCTTCCTTTAACATTCGGAAATAAACTTTATTTTAAAATATTATATTAAAGTACCGTTTCTTTTTTATTATTATTTTTAAATATTTTCACTTTGTTTTTATTTATTTTATTTTATTTTTTTAACAATATCATATTGTTAATTATTTTCTATATTTTAAATTTATTTATCTTTGGTCCATTAAAAAATATGTATTTTTAAAATTAACAAAATAATAATAATTGGAAAATTAAATTAAGCAAAAAAAAAATATATATAGGTATATATTGAATAATAAAGTAAGTAAAGAGTTAAAAATACTTTCACACACTTTTGTAACGTATTGATCATCGGACCAAACTGTCGTTCGGGAGAGGTCCGGTGAAAGTTAACAATTTGTTTTTTTTTTTTTTTGGATCTTTTGGACGATTATAATTCATTCTTGACTGATCAATACATAAAAAATAATAATGACTGTTATTAAAAAAAAAAAAAAAAAAAAAAAAAAATAAAAATAAATAAAAACTTTCAGAAAATTAAATACTAATAATACAGTGAAAATTGGTAAAAAATAAATAAATAAACAATAGTTTTTAATATTTAAAATTACTTTTGATAAAATGCCAAAATTAAAAATCAAGAAAAAATAAGAAAAAAAAAATAATTACAAATGATAATTGAACTAATTAAAATAATAATTTTTTACATTACTTTATTGTTAAATTATCAATTTCATGTTTAATTGCATCAGCAATTTTAATTTTATCATCAGCATCAATAATTTTAGTATTTGTTTGTACAGTTGATGGTTGTTCAAGTCTAGCACATTCTTTTTTATGTAAAAACCAATGTAATCTTTGACATTCACGATCACAATATTGTACAGCTTTACATTTACTACATTTTTTATTAGCTTTATCTTCACCACATGTTACACACATTTGTGATAATTCAACAAATGCACGTTGTCCATTTATTGCTGCTGATACAACTGATGATGCTGCTGGTGGATCAGTACCAGCAAGTGTTGCAACCATTTGACGAAATATTGTACTTTCTCTAAATGGAAATTCACGTACTGTTTCACGTAAAAATAATTCTTGATATTCTTGTTTAAAGTTTAATGTTTTAATATCATTTTTATTATGTTTTAATAATTTACGAATAAAAAATTCAATTGGATCTGTTGTTTTAATATTATCATTTTGTAAATTTTCATTTTTTCTTGCTTCAAGTAATTTTTGACATTTTTTAACTTCTTGTACAACACATGATAAATAATGATATTTAAATGCCATAACTTCATTTGTATCAGCACCACGTGTCATTTCTCTTTGTCTCATTGATTCCAAAACTTTATGAATCTTTAAATATTGAAAAAAAAAAGAAATTTAAATATCAATAAATTTATAATATTAAAATTAAAATATAATAAAATAATAAAAAATTAACAATACCTTTTCAAGATTATCAACAAGTCCAAGACACTTTTGTAATGTCATTGCTATTCTAACTGGATGAACATTAACTTGCATTATAAATTTATGAAATGAATCAGCAAGATGAGGTGGTAACATTGGTTCATTTCGTAAACCTTGTGGTTTGATATAGTAATCAATATCAGCAATTGGTATATAATTATTAATAACTGACACACAACTATGATTACCAACAAATGCAGCCATTTGTGCTGCTGTTCTTCCAACACTATTTTTACTTGTTATTTTAGCACCATGGCTCATTAATAAATTACATAAATCAGCATCACCACTTAATGCACCAAAATGTAATGCAGTATATGCATGTTCATGTTGACAAAAATTAACATCTGCTCCCTATTAAAAATAAACAAAAAATATAAATATTGAAATAAAAAAATAGAACAGGTAAATTTACTCATAAAAAATATTATTATTGTTTTGTTTTATTCTAACCTGATCAAGAAGCATCTGTGCTATTTCTTTGTTACCCTTGAAACATGCATATTGAAGTGGACTCATACCATGTTCATCAACACATTGTATTTTAACTTTATTTGAACTTAATATTGTTTTTAATCCAATTGTATCATTATTTGATATTTTATCAAATATTTCTTTTTGTAATTCAGTCTGACTCATTGTTGCTGTCGCCATTTTACTTATTTATTTTATTATTATCATTGTTATATTACTGTTATTATTATTATTTCATCTACCCCTCCACCTTAATGGTAATACAGAATACTATATTATCAACAAATGCATCAGGCACTTTCCCGCAAATAATTTAAAAAATACTTATTTATGCAAAAGAAATATATTGTATACGTTTTCTTGTATATTTTTTTAGCCGAATGTCTGGCAAAATGATCTAATAGAAATGTATTTTTGATTTGTTTAAATATCATTATCTATTATACAAGGCTGATTACGGCCTCTGAATAACATTGAAAGGGCAGTGATTTTTATTATTATTATTGAAAAAACGACGTCGATAAAGTGTAATAAAACTAAAAAATATTTATTAAGGTCGAAAGTAAAGATAATTTCCCGTTATTGTGATTTTTGGGCCTAAATGAAAGCCTGAATAATTATCTATTTTGATGAATTTTTTCAAAATTTAATTGAGTTTTGTTTTTTAGATAATTGATGTCAAAGTTG
Organism: Lysiphlebus fabarum; assembly: GCA_011426435.1. NCBI lineage: Eukaryota > Metazoa > Arthropoda > Insecta > Hymenoptera > Braconidae > Lysiphlebus > Lysiphlebus fabarum. The sequence goes on from WSYQ01001163.1 coordinate 90,773, forward strand.
ACAACTTTAACACACAGGGATAGGGATGGTACACTCATTTACACTTGTAGCTAAAATAATATCTTTATAAATCGCTAATTTTACTATCATTTTATAGTTCTTTTTAATAAGGATTTTTTAAATCTACATAGATCATTTTCTTCTGTGCATTTCACAAGATATTAAAGATTTGGTGCTCAGGTTTTTCCATAATTTTCTATAAGTCGAATACCTCTTCGAACATTATATTTGCCTAATGATAATTCGAAAATTGATCAGAAAAAAAAATTCGAATACCTCACAGTTATTATATTTGCCTGATACAAATTCAAAAATATATAACTCAAGTTTTTTTCGTGAAGTTTTAAGATGAATTACTATCCAGATATCGAAAAATATCGATTCTAGAAAAAAAGTATAAAAGGCATCGAATACCTCTGTGAAAGTTCTATAATCCTCATACAACCCCGTATTTTTCCAATTTTATTTGAATGCACCAGGTCAATAAAAAAAAAAAATCCTGATCCTAGAAAAAAACGGGAAACTGAATCGAATACCTCTTGTCAAGTTCTACAACCCTGTTAAAATCCTATATTTTTACAATTTTTTTTAAACGCAAGAAGTCATTTTTTTCAAAAAGTCCTGACCCTGGAAAAAAACGGAAAACTGCATCGGATACCTCTTGTCGAGTTCTAAAACCCTGTTAAAACCCGGTATTTTTCCGATTTTTTTTAAAGACAGCACAATTTTTTTTCAAAAAGTCCTGATCCTAGAAAAAAACGGGAAACGGCATCGAATACCTCTTGTCGAGTTCTATAACCCTGTTAAAACCCCATATTTTTCCGATTTTTTTTAAAGACAGCACAAATTTTTTTTCAAAAAGTCCTGATCCTAGAAAAAAACGGGAAACGGCATCGAATACCTCTTGTCGAGTTCTATAACCCTGTTAAAACCCCATATTTTTCCGATTTTTTTTAAATGCAGCAGGTAATTTAAAAAAAAAAGTCCTGATCCTGGAAAAAAACGGGAAACGGCATCGAATACCTCTTGTCGAGTTCTATAACCCTGTTAAAACCCCATATTTTTCCGATTTTTTTTAAAGACAGCACAAATTTTTTTTTAAAAAGTCCTGATCCTGGAAAAAAACGGGAAGCAGCTTCGAATACCTCTTGTCGAGTTCTATAACCCTGTTAAAACCCCATATTTTTCCGATTTTTTTTAAATGCAGCAGGTAATTTAAAATAAAAAGTCCTGATCCTGGAAAAAAACGGGAAACTGCATCGAATACCTCTTGTCGAGTTCTATAACCCTGTTAAAACCCCATATTTTTCCGATTTTTTTTAAAGACAGCACAAATTTTTTTTCAAAAAGTCCTGATCCTAGAAAAAAACGGGAAAGCATCGAATACCTCTTGTCGAGTTCTATAACCCTGTTAAAACCCCATATTTTTCCGATTTTTTTTAAAGACAGCACAAATTTTTTTTCAAAAAGTCCTGATCCTGGAAAAAAACGGGAAACGCATCGAATACCTCTTGTCGAGTTCTATAACCCTGTTAAAACCCCATATTTTTCCGATTTTTTTTAAATGCAGCAGGTAATTTAAAAAAAAAAGTCCTGATCCTGGAAAAAAACGGGAAACGGCATCGAATACCTCTTGTCGAGTTCTATAACCCTGTTAAAACCCCATATTTTTCCGATTTTTTTTAAAGACAGCACAAATTTTTTTTCAAAAAGTCCTGATCCTAGAAAAAAACGGGAAGCAGCATCGAATACCTCTTGTCGAGTTCTATAACCCTGTTAAAACCCCATATTTTTCCGATTTTTTTTAAAGACAGCACAAATTTTTTTTCAAAAAGTCCTGATCCTAGAAAAAAACGGGAAACGGCATCGAATACCTCTTGTCGAGTTCTATAACCCTGTTAAAACCCCATATTTTTCCGATTTTTTTTAAAGACAGCACAAATTTTTTTCCAAAAAGTCCTGATCCTAGAAAAAAACGGGAAGCAGCATCGAATACCTCTTGTCGAGTTCTATAACCCTGTTAAAACCCCATATTTTTCCGATTTTTTTTAAAGACAGCACAAATTTTTTTTCAAAAAGTCCTGATCCTAGAAAAAAACGGGAAGCAGCATCGAATACCTCTTGTCGAGTTCTATAACCCTGTTAAAACCTATTTTTCCGATTTTTTTTAAAGACAGCACAAATTTTTTTTCAAAAAGTCCTGATCCTAGAAAAAAACGGGAAACGGCATCGAATACCTCTTGTCGAGTTCTATAACCCTGTTAAAACCCCATATTTTTCCGATTTTTTTTAAATGCAGCAGGTAATTTAAAAAAAAAAGTCCTGATCCTGGAAAAAAACGGGAAACGCATCGAATACCTCTTGTCGAGTTCTATAACCCTGTTAAAACCCCATATTTTTCCGATTTTTTTTAAAGACAGCACAAATTTTTTTCAAAAAGTCCTGATCCTAGAAAAAAACGGGAAACGGCATCGAATACCTCTTGTCGAGTTCTATAACCCTGTTAAAACCCCATATTTTTCCGATTTTTTTTAAAGACAGCACAAATTTTTTTTCAAAAAGTCCTGATCCTAGAAAAAAACGGGAAACGGCATCGAATACCTCTTGTCGAGTTCTATAACCCTGTTAAAACCCCATATTTTTCCGATTTTTTTTAAATGCAGCAGGTAATTTAAAAAAAAAAGTCCTGATCCTGGAAAAAAACGGGAAACGGCATCGAATACCTCTTGTCGAGTTCTATAACCCTGTTAAAACCCCATATTTTTCCGATTTTTTTTAAATGCAGCAGGTAATTTAAAAAAAAAAGTCCTGATCCTGGAAAAAAACGGGAAACGGCATCGAATACCTCTTGTCGAGTTCTATAACCCTGTTAAAACCCCATATTTTTCCGATTTTTTTTAAAGACAGCACAAATTTTTTTTTAAAAAGTCCTGATCCTGGAAAAAAACGGGAAACGGCATCGAATACCTCTTGTCGAGTTCTATAACCCTGTTAAAACCCCATATTTTTCGATTTTTTTTAAATGCAGCAGGTAATTTAAAAAAAAAAGTCCTGATCCTGGAAAAAAACGGGAAACGGCATCGAATACCTCTTGTCGAGTTCTATAACCCTGTTAAAACCCCATATTTTTCCGATTTTTTTTAAATGCAGCACAAATTTTTTTTCAAAAAGTCCTGATCCTAGAAAAAAACGGGAAACGGCATCGAATACCTCTTGTCGAGTTCTATAACCCTGTTAAAACCCCATATTTTTCCGATTTTTTTTAAATGCAGCAGGTAATTTAAAAAAAAAAGTCCTGATCCTGGAAAAAAACGGGAAACGCATCGAATACCTCTTGTCGAGTTCTATAACCCTGTTAAAACCCCATATTTTTCCGATTTTTTTTAAATGCAGCAGGTAATTTAAAAAAAAAAGTCCTGATCCTGGAAAAAAACGGGAAACTGCATCGGATACCTCTTGTCGAGTTCTATAACCCTGTTAAAACCCCATATTTTTCCGATTTTTTTTAAAGACAGCACAAATTTTTTTTCAAAAAGTCCTGATCCTAGAAAAAAACGGGAAACGGCATCGAATACCTCTTGTCGAGTTCTATAACCCTGTTAAAACCCCATATTTTTCCGATTTTTTTTAAAGACAGCACAAATTTTTTTCAAAAAGTCCTGATCCTAGAAAAAAACGGGAAGCAGCATCGAATACCTCTTGTCGAGTTCTATAACCCTGTTAAAACCCCATATTTTTCCGATTTTTTTTAAATGCAGCAGGTAATTTAAAAAAAAAAGTCCTGATCCTGGAAAAAAACGGGAAACTGCATCGAATACCTCTTGTCGAGTTCTATAACCCTGTTAAAACCCCATATTTTTCCGATTTTTTTTAAAGACAGCACAAATTTTTTTTCAAAAAGTCCTGATCCTAGAAAAAAACGGGAAGCAGCATCGAATACCTCTTGTCGAGTTCTATAACCCTGTTAAAACCCCATATTTTTCCGATTTTTTTTAAAGACAGCACAAATTTTTTTTCAAAAAGTCCTGATCCTAGAAAAAAACGGGAAACGGCATCGGATACCTCTTGTCGAGTTCTATAACCCTGTTAAAACCTTATTTTTCCGATTTTTTTTAAAGACAGCACAAATTTTTTTTCAAAAAGTCCTGATCCTAGAAAAAAACGGGAAACGGCATCGAATACCTCTTGTCGAGTTCTATAACCCTGTTAAAACCTTATATATTTCCGATTTTTTTTAAAGACAGCACAAATTTTTTTTCAAAAAGTCCTGATCCTAGAAAAAAACGGGAAACGGCATCGAATACCTCTTGTCGAGTTCTATAACCCTGTTAAAACCCCATATTTTTCCGATTTTTTTTAAAGACAGCACAAATTTTTTTCCAAAAAGTCCTGATCCTAGAAAAAAACGGGAAGCAGCATCGAATACCTCTTGTCGAGTTCTATAACCCTGTTAAAACCCCATATTTTTCCGATTTTTTTTAAAGACAGCACAAATTTTTTTTCAAAAAGTCCTGATCCTAGAGAAAAACGGGAAACGGCATCGGATACCTCTTGTCGAGTTCTATAATCCTGTTAAAACCTTATATATTTCCGATTTTTTTTAAAGACAGCACAAATTTTTTTTCAAAAAGTCCTGATCCTAGAAAAAAACGGGAAACGGCATCGAATACCTCTTGTCGAGTTCTATAACCCTGTTAAAACCTTATATATTTCCGATTTTTTTTAAAGACAGCACAAATTTTTTTTCAAAAAGTCCTGATCCTAGAAAAAAACGGGAAACGGCATCGAATACCTCTTGTCGAGTTCTATAACCCTGTTAAAACCCCATATTTTTCCGATTTTTTTTAAATGCAGCACAAATTTTTTTTCAAAAAGTCCTGATCCTAGAAAAAAACGGGAAACGGCATCGAATACCTCTTGTCGAGTTCTATAACCCTGTTAAAACCCCATATTTTTCCGATTTTTTTTAAATGCAGCAGGTAATTTAAAAAAAAAAGTCCTGATCCTGGAAAAAAACGGGAAACTGCATCGAATACCTCTTGTCGAGTTCTATAACCCTGTTAAAACCCCATATTTTTCCGATTTTTTTTAAAGACAGCACAAATTTTTTTTCAAAAAGTCCTGATCCTAGAAAAAAACGGGAAACGGCATCGAATACCTCTTGTCGAGTTCTATAACCCTGTTAAAACCTTATATATTTCCGATTTTTTTTAAAGACAGCACAAATTTTTTTTCAAAAAGTCCTGATCCTAGAAAAAAACGGGAAACGGCATCGAATACCTCTTGTCGAGTTCTATAACCCTGTTAAAACCTTATATATTTCCGATTTTTTTTAAAGACAGCACAAATTTTTTTTCAAAAAGTCCTGATCCTAGAAAAAAACGGGAAACGGCATCGAATACCTCTTGTCGAGTTCTATAACCCTGTTAAAACCCCATATTTTTCCGATTTTTTTTAAAGACAGCACAAATTTTTTTTCAAAAAGTCCTGATCCTAGAAAAAAACGGGAAACGGCATCGGATACCTCTTGTCGAGTTCTATAACCCTGTTAAAACCCCATATTTTTCCGATTTTTTTTAAATGCAGCAGGTAATTTAAAAAAAAAAGTCCTGATCCTGGAAAAAAACGGGAAACGGCATCGAATACCTCTTGTCGAGTTCTATAACCCTGTTAAAACCCCATATTTTTCCGATTTTTTTTAAATGCAGCAGGTAATTTAAAAAAAAAAGTCCTGATCCTGGAAAAAAACGGGAAACGCATCGAATACCTCTTGTCGAGTTCTATAACCCTGTTAAAACCCCATATTTTTCCGATTTTTTTTAAAGACAGCACAAATTTTTTTTTAAAAAGTCCTGATCCTAGAAAAAAACGGGAAACGGCATCGAATACCTCTTGTCGAGTTCTATAACCCTGTTAAAACCCCATATTTTTCCGATTTTTTTTAAATGCAGCAGGTAATTTAAAAAAAAAAGTCCTGATCCTGGAAAAAAACGGGAAACGCATCGAATACCTCTTGTCGAGTTCTATAACCCTGTTAAAACCCCATATTTTTCCGATTTTTTTTAAATGCAGCAGGTAATTTAAAAAAAAAAGTCCTGATCCTGGAAAAAAACGGGAAACGGCATCGAATACCTCTTGTCGAGTTCTATAACCCTGTTAAAACCCCATATTTTTCCGATTTTTTTTAAATGCAGCACAAATTTTTTTTCAAAAAGTCCTGATCCTAGAAAAAAACGGGAAACGGCATCGAATACCTCTTGTCGAGTTCTATAACCCTGTTAAAACCCCATATTTTTCCGATTTTTTTTAAATGCAGCAGGTAATTTAAAAAAAAAAGTCCTGATCCTGGAAAAAAACGGGAAACGGCATCGAATACCTCTTGTCGAGTTCTATAACCCTGTTAAAACCCCATATTTTTCCGATTTTTTTTAAAGACAGCACAAATTTTTTTTCAAAAAGTCCTGATCCTAGAAAAAAACGGGAAACGGCATCGAATACCTCTTGTCGAGTTCTATAACCCTGTTAAAACCCCATATTTTTCCGATTTTTTTTAAAGACAGCACAAATTTTTTTTCAAAAAGTCCTGATCCTAGAAAAAAACGGGAAACGGCATCGAATACCTCTTGTCGAGTTCTATAACCCTGTTAAAACCCCATATTTTTCCGATTTTTTTTAAATGCAGCAGGTAATTTAAAAAAAAAAGTCCTGATCCTGGAAAAAAACGGGAAACGCATCGAATACCTCTTGTCGAGTTCTATAACCCTGTTAAAACCCCATATTTTTCCGATTTTTTTTAAAGACAGCACAAATTTTTTTTCAAAAAGTCCTGATCCTGGAAAAAAACGGGAAGCAGCATCGAATACCTCTTGTCGAGTTCTATAACCCTGTTAAAACCCCATATTTTTCCGATTTTTTTTAAATGCAGCAGGTAATTTAAAAAAAAAAGTCCTGATCCTGGAAAAAAACGGGAAACGGCATCGAATACCTCTTGTCGAGTTCTATAACCCTGTTAAAACCCCATATTTTTCCGATTTTTTTTAAAGACAGCACAAATTTTTTTTCAAAAAGTCCTGATCCTAGAAAAAAACGGGAAACGGCATCGAATACCTCTTGTCGAGTTCTATAACCCTGTTAAAACCCCATATTTTTCCGATTTTTTTTAAATGCAGCACAAATTTTTTTTCAAAAAGTCCTGATCCTAGAAAAAAACGGGAAACGGCATCGAATACCTCTTGTCGAGTTCTATAACCCTGTTAAAACCCCATATTTTTCCGATTTTTTTTAAATGCAGCAGGTAATTTAAAAAAAAAAGTCCTGATCCTGGAAAAAAACGGGAAACTGCATCGAATACCTCTTGTCGAGTTCTATAACCCTGTTAAAACCCCATATTTTTCCGATTTTTTTTAAATGCACCAGGTCATTTTTTTCAAAAAGTCCTGATCCTGGAAAAAAACGGGAAACTGCATCGAATACCTCTTGTCGAGTTCTATAACCCTGTTAAAACCTCATATTTTTCCGATTTTTTTTAAATGCACCAGGTCATTTAAAAAAAAAAGTCCTGATCCTGGAAAAAAACGGGAAACTGCATCGGATACCTCTTGTCGAGTTCTATAACCCTGTTAAAACCACGTATTTTTCCGATTTTTGTTGAATGCACTAGGTCATTTTTTTCAAAAAGTCTTGATCCGGGGAAAAAACGGGAAACTGCATTGAATACCTCTTGTCAAGTTTAATAACCCTGTTAAAAGCCTATATTTTTTAAAAAATTTTTAAGGAATTTTCATTAGTTTTCTAAAAAATTCTAATACCTCTTCATTTACTCTATTTGCTTAATAAAAATCCAATTTTAAAAAAAAAAAAAAAAAAAATTTTTGAACACCTGTTTGGTTATTATATTTGCCTGATACAAATTTAAAATACATTAAAAATTAATAAACATTACATATGTTCTAGGGACTTTTATGTTTACCGGAACTTGCTTGAGAAAGTTGCGCTTTCGCCCTCTATCGGTAGAAAGACTATAAACGTAAATAAAAAATTTTCAACAAGTCTATCTCCATTGAATAATCCTTGGTTGATTAATCCAACAATGGACTACATATGTAATTCTTGAACACACTTGAACAATAAAAAATTCTTTTGTTTTGGCTCATTACTTATTATTGTTATTCAATATATGTATAAACAATGGTGTTAATTGACAGGTGTCAAATTAGTTGATGATGATAATAATAATAGTTATAATATAATTAATAATAAAACAAGTTTGTTTATATTATAAATACAAAAAAAGTCTGTGACAGTAGTCAACTAGCATAGTGGTTGTTGTTGGCGTTGTGTGTTGAGAGATTACTCAAAATTTTTTCATTCAATTCATTCATAATATTTTTTTTTAAATCCTTATGACGTTTGTGAAAGATATTTGATAATCAATAATAAATATTCAATTTTATTATTATTATTATTATTATTATTATTAAATAATTTTTAAATTAAATTATTAAAAATGTAAGTATAATTATTTGACGCTTAATTGTTAGAGCGTGCTTTTTTTTTTCTTTTTTTTGACGCCGGTGAATAAATAATAAAAAAAAATTCATATATATAGTGTAATTTTTTTTTTTTTTTTAGTCAATTTAGATTCATCAACGGGCTTTAGATACAATTAATATCAATTAAATTTGTCTCAGTTGTTCATCGAATAAAATCGAAAATTAACTCAACTTTGAAACAAAATTTATGTATAAAAATAATTTTTTTTTGTTTTATATACCTACAATATTATTTATTTAAAACATTTTTTTTTTTTTTAAATTAATAATTATTAATAATTAAAATGAATTTGAGTTTTTTTTTTTTTGTTTTAAATATATTACAAAATATATTTATTTTATAAATTAGTAGTGTAAGTGAATATTCTCTTTTTTATTTTCTATTTTTTGAGTAAACTATTTTGAGAATATAACGTATTAAATTCTGGCAGCAATGCCAAATATTTACAAACTTGAGTTACATAATTGTTATTTAAATAGTATTAATAATAAATTTTTATATTATAAATATTAAAATTGAAATAATAATATATTTTTTTATCTATATAAATTATCAGATGGAATGTAAATTATAATATTTAGATTTTAATTGTTTTTCAAATATTAATAATATTATTGTTTTTTTTTTTTTGTTTTGTTTAGGTATTCAACGAAAAAATTTGACCATGAGATGGAGGTGGTTGAAGCACCTTCAGATTGTTGATATGATTGAAAGTGTATCACGTCGAGCGCTGAGTGGCTCCAGTGGGAGCTACCACGTTCGAGGAGCCGAGCTGGCGCGAGATAGAAGAATAAAAACACTTGCAGCAACTGTTGTTTTTCTAGATGATACTCAACATACTTTTCAGCTCGATGTAAGCATGTATAAAATAATAAAAACAAAACAAATTAACTGAATTATATTATTGTTGTTTTTAGAAACGAGCAAAAGGTCAAGTGTTGCTGGATTTAGTTTTTCAACATTTAGAACTTATTGAAAAAGATTATTTTGGTCTACAGTATGCTGAAAATAGTGGTAGTCCTTCAACATCTTCAAACAGTGATATTATGGTATTTAATTTAAATTATAAAATTAATATTTAATAAATATAATATTTATTTAACTTAATTTTTTTATTTAGCGATGGTTAGATCCAGCTAAAACAGTCAAAAAGCAAATACGAAGTAAGGGTAAAGATCATTCTTTTAAAATTAGTTATTAATTATTAAATTATATTTAAATAATAATAATAATTTTTTATATTATTATTTAAGGTGGACAATTTTTCTTTCGAGTAAAATTTTATGTTTCTGATCCAAGTAAACTTCAAGAAGAATATACAAGATATCAATTTTATTTACAAATAAGAAGAGATATTTTACAGGATAGACTTCAACTTCCAATGAATCTTGCATGTATTATTGCAAGTTATACTGTTCAATGTAATTTGTTTTTTTTTTTTAAATTAAATAATAATATTTAAATTTATTTTTATTACAATATTAATGTTATTTTATTAATTATGTTAAGCTGAATTAGGTGATTATCATTCTGATGAACATGGTCCAGGATATTTATCAAAACTTCAACTATTACCTGGACAAACAGAAGAAATGGAAAAAAAAATTTGTGAATTACACAAATTACACAAGTAAATAAATTAAAAAAATGAAATATCATTTAATTTATTAAATTTAATTATGTTAATAAATAAATTAAAATTTTTAATTACAGAGGACAATTACCAGCAGATGCTGAATATAATTTTTTAGATCATGTAAAACGTCATGAAATGTATGGAGTGGAATTACACAAGGCAAGGGTATGCATGTATATTATTGTTAGTGTGAAAAATTAAAAAAAAAAAATTATATTATTAACAGTATTTAAAGTATAAAAAAAAACTACAATAATTATTAATTAATATTTAATATAAATTTTTCAGGATGTTACTAATAGAGAAATTCAACTTGGTGTTACATCAAATGGTCTTGTTGTATTTTTTAATAACAAAAGAATAAATGTATTTTCTTGGTCAAAAATTGTTAAAATATCATTTAAAAGAAAACAATTTTTTATTCAACTACGTAGAGAGGGGGTAATTAATTATTAATTTATTATATAATTAAATAATATGTATATATATATTTCTATAATTAATAGTATATTGATTAATTTAATTTATATTTTTTAGCAGCCTGAAGTTAGTGAAGCTATGGTGGGATTTAATATGCAAACATATCGTAGTTCAAAAAATTTATGGAAAGCATGCGTTGAGCATCATACATTTTTCCGTCTTCACAGTCCAAAATTACGTCCACGACGTTTTCCATTAACACTTAGTAGTCGTTTCACGTATTCTGGACGTACTGAATTTCAAACAGTTGAAGATGGAAAACATCGTGCACGTGTTGAAAGAACATTTATACGTTCACCAAGTAAAAAATTAATTCATGGTGTTAATCAATTACCTGTACCAGAAGAAAAAGGTAAAATTGCATTAGCACCAGCTCGTCCACCACGACCATATGATAATAAAGTACAATCATTGGGATCAAGAGAACCAAGACCAGCATGGGGTGAAGGAAATCCAAGTGACGAGTACGTATATTTATTTATTTATTTATTTTTTAAATTATGTTATGATTATTATGTTATTCCCACTTTTTATTATAAAATTTTTATTTTAAATATTTTTTATACGAAACAATGTTTTCGTTTTTTTTTTTTTTTTTGTTTTTTTATTGATATTGCATGATTTTAATTAAAAAAAATTGGGAATACAACAGTGAGGGTGGTTTTTTGTCCTCCAGAGATGAAGTAAATCGTCCCCATTCACAAGGAGGTGGAGCATTTTCACCAGTTTTAGGATCACGTATAATAAGTTATGTTGATGATGATTCAGTTATCGAGCGTAATATTTATGATCTTCCTGACTACAGTGAACCAACAAGTTCTCCAGCTCCACAGGTAAATAAACTTATTTATATAATATGTATATAAAAAATAAAATAAATAAATACCAAGACTAATAAATTTTGTTCAAAAATAATTATATATATATATATATAGATAGTTGAGGATGGTTTAGTAACAATTCGTTTAACACCAGATGAACAAGGTCGTTTTGGTTTTAATGTGAAAGGTGGCCTGGACCTTGATATGCCAATTTTAGTATCACGTGTTGCACCAAATACACCAGCTGATCGTTGTTATCCAAAATTAAATGAAGGTGATCAAGTTGTATATATAAATGGTATTGATGTCAGTGGAATGTTACATGAACATGTTGTTAATTTAATAAGACAATCACGTGATACAGGAAATGGTGAATTATGTTTAACAGTACGTCCAAATGCATTATATAATGCATTAAATGGTAATGATGAAATATCTGAAGAAGAGCCACCATATCGTTATGTTCCTGATGCACCACATGCTGCTGTTGGTTCAGATGCACTTGCACAATCAATGTTATTACTTGCTGATGGTCTTGCAAGTGGTGCATTAATTGCACAATATGAACAATTATATAGAAAAAATCCAGAATTAGCATCATTAGAATCTAAAAAGGCAGAAAACCAAAATAAAAATAGATATCGTGATATATCACCATATGATGTAACACGTGTTATATTAATGGGTTGTATTAATAGTGATTATATTAATGCAAATTATGTTAATATGGAAATACCTGGTTCTGGTATTATTAATCGTTATATTGCAACACAAGGACCATTATCATCAACTGTTACTGATTTTTGGCAAATGGTACTTGAAGCTGGTTCAACACTTGTTGTTATGTTAACAACACTTGTTGAACGTGGTAGAACAAAATGTCATCAATATTGGCCAAATATTAATGAAACATTAACATTAAGAAATTTAACATTAATATCAACATCAGAAAAAACAGATGATTATTTTGTATTTCGTGAATTTATATTAAGAGATATTAATACAGGTGAAGAAAGAGATATAACACATATGCAATATTGTGGATGGCCAGATCATGGTGTACCAAGTGATTGGAGACAATTTACAAAATTTACTGAAAGAGTAAGAGCTGCTAGAACTGGAATGGTTGAACCAGCAGTTGTACATTGTTCAGCTGGTATTGGAAGAACTGGTGTACTTGTTCTTATGGAAACAGCATTATGTTTAATTGAAGCTAATCAACCAGTTTATCCACTTGATATTGTTAGATCTATGAGAGATCAACGAGCCATGATGATTCAAAATGCTGTAAGTTTATTAATTCTATTATTTTATTTTTAATTAAAAATTTAATTATATTATTTATTTATTTTCCTTATAATTTAATAGAGTCAGTACAAGTTTGTCTGTGAAGCAGTCCACAAAGCCTACACTGAAGGCATTGCCAAACCCCTCTTGGAGTTTAGTAGATAAAAAAAATAACAAAAACAATAATAAAAATATAAAAATTAATAATTAATATAATATTAAAATATCATCTTATGAAATACAAAATTTTAAATACAAACAAATTAAAATTCTGTCCAATAATAGGTAAATTAAATAGATTTCAAAACGGACAATAATGTTAATAATATAATATTTAATATTCATGTGGTCCTCGAAGTGTGATAGAAGCCCTGATCATTCGAGGCTGTATTTTAAAAATAATATATCTTATTTTAGTTATTTTAGACTTTCTTTTTTTTTTTTTTTTTTTCATGTGTGTCTAAATGAACATTATCAAATTTCCACAAAAAAAAAAAATAAAACCTTGAGTTCTTTGACATTTAATAATCAAGATTTTTTTTTTTTTTTTTCCATGAGAATTATTAATATATTTAATCTTTTTTGAATTATTTATTAAAAATTAATTTTAAAATAAGTAAGAAATAAAAAAAAAAGATAAAAGAATTAAATTATTAATCTATTTAGTATTTTTTATAAATTAAAATGTCAACTTATTTGACAATTGAAAAATTCTGATTGCCAATTAATTAATTGTAGTTTTTTAACAACAAAAAAAAAATATATACCTATATAGAATTTTAAATTTAAAAGACAATTAATAAAAAAAAAACAAATTATAAAATTTTTAACTTTCTGTAATTATAAAAATAAAATGAAATGAAATAAAAACATTTATAATCATTATAAGAAATTGAGTTTAAGAGTCGGTAGCTGTCTAGTCGTGTATTTTTTAAAATAAAAATAAACAAAATTAACAATTTTTTACTTAAAATAAGAATAATAATAATTATTTCCAATAAATAAAAAGATATTGGGCCCTTGAAAAAAAAAAAAAAAAACAACAAAATTAAAATAATGTTTAAAATATAAAATTTGGTAAATTATATATTGGTTTGGCAATTGGGGTCGATCCCTTCTCCAAAATGTGACCAGAGTAAGAGGATGACACGTGGTTTAATCAGCTACAAAATATATTTCCCACTTTGTAAAAAATTGAGTATAAAAGCAAGATGACTTTCTTCATTTTGCTTAGTCTTTTGCTAAGTAGTAAAACTGTCACTACTAAATAATCGTAAGTAAAAATAAATAGAAAAAAATTTTGTTTGTTACTATTTAAGTATTTATTTTGTAATAATAATAATTTAATTATTTTATATTTAATAGATGAAGTTTCTTATTGTATTTGCAATGGTACTATGTGCTGTTGTTGCATTTCCACAAAAAGAAGGACAAGCATTCAGTAATGAAGCAATAAGACAAGCTCAAAGTACATATCTTATACCAAAAGATGCAAAAATTCATAATGTAGAAGAAGGCATTGAAATTGCTGCACGTGAATCAATTCCTGGTGATCAAAAAATTAATTTATTTGAATTATTTGGTGATGAAGTACCAGCAGAAGTTATCAATAATCTTCAAAGTCAAGTTGATCAAATTGGACGCAATTAATATGGACATTATTAAATTTTATCAAAATTTTTTTATTTTTTATTAAATCGACGATGATAATTAATTTATCTTACTTCAACATTCCTGTATTATTTTTATAAATAAACAATTTTTTTCTTTTCAATAGAAAAATAATTTTTATGTGTTATTTTGTATTTTATTCTTTTGTTTTGTTTTGTTAAAATGAAGCAATCGATGATTTAAAATACTAATCAATAACTTTCACTCAAGGTAACGAAAGCAGTGACTATTTTTTTATTTACGTAATATATTTTTTATTTATATTATTTTCTAATATTTATTTTGTAATTTTAATTATATTAGTTATTTTTTCTTTTTTTTTGTATTTTTGTTTTTGGTAATATGTAAAATTATGAAATATATTTTACATATCTCTTGAAGCAAAACTTGAGGTAAATTAGAAGTAATGTTTTTTAAATTTCTTCATGGAGATGTAGCTGAGGAGAAAGTTGTTCAACAACAATTGTATAGTTAGTTACTTTCACCTTACCCAATGAACGAAATTGGATTTGTTATTTAATTTTTCATCATTTCGTTTAATTTATTTTTTTGTTCAATTTGCTGAATATAAATTTAAATGAAAGCAATCAATATCTAAGTGTTTCTTTTTTTTTAATTTTGGATAAAAAAAAAACCAATAATTTATTATTATTGTTATTATTTATTTATTTATGTATTTAATACAGTTTTTAAATTTAAATGAATGTTATTTTTTTATATTATTCTGAATTTTTACTTATTACTATCGTAATCAGCCTATTAAAAGAAAATTATGAAAAATATATTCAACGATAAAGCTATCTAGGCCAACTGAGAATAAACTAAAAAAATTTGAGGATTGTTTGTAATAATTTTTCATCAATTATATTTTATATAAATTATAAGTTTTTTAAGTTTCTTAAGTGCTCAGTAGGCTAGGTAATCTTGTGAATATTTTGCTTATATATATATATTTTTTTAACAAAGATTCTCGCATCTGAATTCCTTGTCTCATTCTGTTTTGAAAGATTCTCTTTTCCTCAGGAATAAGATCTCTATTTTCTTTAATAATCGCTTTTTCTCGCATGACTTCGAACATAATTTTATAACCAGGATTTTTTTAAATTCTTTTAGCAATATGGTTCTCTAGATGCTCTCGACCGCATTTTGTTGCTTCCCAAGATCTTATTATTTCCAGAAATTCGCTAGAATAATGATAATTTAAACAACTTTATACAAGTCTATCAATTATATATGTAAAATTAAAAATAATGTTGATTCTTACGGTAGGTTGGCGACTTTTGTCTTCTTTGGTACGGGGGATTTATTTAAGTACCCTTGATAATTTTCTGCAACCACTTCCATTTTATTTATATAAGTTTCTAAAAACTTTTTTAAAGCTTTTGAGCGTTCTGAAACACTATTAAAATTTTTTTAGTTTGACATATAGGTATATTACAAGTTATTATAAAATGGCTTTCATTGCTCCAAGTCTTTTGAAAATTTAAAAAAAATAATGTAATCATTACCTGTCATTTCGATGAGCCATTTTAAATAAGTCATAAGATTCTGCAGAATCATTTTCAGAAGATGTTGACAGTTTTGCTGGAATACTATTATAGTTTTTATTAGTTTGACATATAGGTATATTAAAAATAATAATAAACTAGCTATCATTGCTCCAAGTTTATTAGATAAAAATTAAAAAAAAAAATTAATGTAATTATTACCTGTCTTTTGAATGAGCCATTGTATATGCCTCATAACATTCATTAATTTTTTTAGCAGATGCTTGTGCTCTTTCATAATATGCAGGAACATTTACAGTAGATGTTGAGGGATCTTCTGAAACACTATTGAATTTTTTTTTAGTTTGAAATATAGGTATATTACAAATTATTATATAATGGCTTTCAATGCTCCAAGTCTTTTGAAAATTAAAAAAAATAATGTAATTATTACCTGTCTTATAAATCAGTCATATCATATGCCTTGTCTTTTTCTTTCAATAATCCGGATGATGCTGATGATTTTTCATAAGCTGCAGAAGAACTTTCAGCAGATGTTGAGGGTTCATCTAAAATACTGTTAAAGTTTTTTTAAGTATAATTAAAGTTATTATAAAATGATAAAAATTATTACCTGTCTTTTAAATCAGTCATATCGTATGCCTTATCTTTTTCGTCCAACATTCCAAAAGATGAGATGATTATAATGATTTTTCTTTTCAATTAAGTCTCTAGTCTTCTTTAGTTTTTTTTTACAAATTACAAATTATTATAAACTGTCATAAATTATTTATACGTACATATGTAATTATTGTATTTTATATATAAACAAAAAATAAATAATAAATTATGTATGCGACGACATTGTAGTTAATGTAAATCCACCTTAAGGCCGGCGAAAAAAAAAAAACATTTGACAACAAGCCCGCCAATCCGCCATTATTATTTTATTATTATTATTATTTTTGGGCTAGCCATACAAAAGAGGCATTCGCAAGTACACAAGCCAGAAAAGCGTTCCTTTTTTTTTTTTATTTAATAACGCAAAAAGGTTCATTAAAATTTTAATTTTTATTATCGCTTATTGTTATAAATAAAATGTGATTATTTTATGTGTTAATTATCAAATAGTCCATTTATTAATTAAATGAAAAAATTAATAAACATTAAACGAAGAAAGATTTCATTTTGTGATTATTCTTTTTTTTTTTTTCATTTTAGTCGACATTAAAAGTTTACAGTGCGATAATTGTTATTTAACCTCAAAATAATATAACGCACAATGGCTAACGTTTCGTTGGATAAAGAGACGTTTTTTCGTCGTATGAAACGTATATATAATGCCTGGAAGGTAAACTTATTATTCATTATTAAAAAAAAAAAAAAATTAAATTATTATTATTATTATTATTGTTAATAATGTGATTTGTTTGTTTATTAGGATGGTGATGTTGGAAATGATGACAGTTTCAGTAAAATGGATTGTTTGGTATCAGGTGTTGGTACTGATGAAGATATTGCATACAGTAAATCAATGGCACTTCAGGTAACATCTATAATATAATAAAAAATTTAATCATCATTATAAATTTAATAATAATAATAATGATTATTATTTTTAGACTTGGCTATTTAGTTATGAGCTTACTGATACAATAATGATACTGACTAAAGATTCAATAAATTTTCTGGCAAGTAAAAAAAAAATTGAATTTTTACGTAAAGTTGAAAATGAAAAAAGTGAAGATACTGGTTGTCCACAAGTAAATTTATTGATACGTGATAAAAGTGATGAAGATAAAGCAAATTTTTCAAAATTAATAAAAACAATGAAAGATAGTAAAAATGGTAAAACAATTGGAACATTTACAAAAGAAAAATTTCCAGGTGCATTTATGGATGCATGGAGATCAGCACTTGATAAAGAAAATTTTGATACTGTTGATGTTAGTTCAGCAACAGCATATATTATGTCTCCAAAAGAAGAAGTTGAAATGTTAACAATAAAAAAAGCATGTATTGTATCTGTTGATGTATTTACAAAATATTTAAAAAGTCAAATTATGGAAATAATTGATGCTGATAAAAAAGTAAAACATTCAAAATTAGCTGAAGGTGTTAATGCTGCAATAACAAACAAAAAATATGTAACTGGTGTTGATGTATCACAAGTTGATATGTGTTATCCAGCAATAATACAAAGTGGTGGTAATTATTCATTGAAATTTAGTGTTGTAAGTGATAAAAATATATTACATTTTGGTTCAATAATATGTTCACTTGGTGCAAGATATAAAAATTATTGTTCTAATATTGTTAGAACATTACTTGTTAATCCAACAAAAACAATTGAAGATAATTATAATTTTTTATTACAACTTGAAGAAGAAATATTAAAAAAATTAACTGCTGGTGTTAAAATATCATCTGTTTATGAAGCTGGTATTAAATTTGTTAAATCAGAAAAACCAAATTTATTAGATAATTTAACAAAAAATTTTGGTTTTGCAATGGGTATTGAATTTCGTGAAAGTTCATTATTAATTGGTCCAAAAACTCAATCAATTGCTAAAAAAGGTATGGTATTTAATGTTAGTATGGGTTTATCTGGTTTAAATAATCCAGAATCAAATGAAAAAGAAGGTAAAACATATTCATTATTTATTGGTGATACTGTTGTTGTTAATGATAATGAAAATCCAGCAAGTATATTAACAGTATCTAAAAAAAAAATTAAAAATATTGGTATTTATTTTGCTGATAATGATGATGATGATGATGAAGATGATGAAGGTTCTGGTAAAGAAAATGAACCAAAAAAAGAAGCACCAATACTTGGTCGTGGTAAACGTACTGCTGTTATTGAATCAAAATTACGTAATGAACATGGATCTGAAGAAAAACGTAAAGAACATCAAAAAGAATTATCAAAACAACTTAATCAAATTGCACAAGCACGTTTAGCACAACAATCAAGTGGTAAAGAACAAGAAAAAATACGTAAATCAACAGTATCATATAAAAGTGTTAATTCAATGCCAAATGAACCAGAAGTTAAAGAATTAAAATTATATGTTGATAAAAAATATGAAACAGTTATATTACCAATATATTTTACACCAGTACCATATCATATATCAACAATTAAAAATATATCACAATCAATTGAAGGTGATTATACATATTTACGTATTAATTTTTTTCATCCTGGTGCAACAATGGGAAGAAATGAAGGTGGTTCATATCCAAATCCAGATGCAACATTTGTTAAAGAAGTTACTTATCGTTCAACAAATACAAAAGAACCAGGTGAAATATCACCACCATCATCAAATTTAAATACAGCATTTCGTTTAATAAAAGATGTACAAAAAAAATTTAAAAATCGTGAAGCTGAAGAACGTGAAAAAGAAGATCTTGTTAAACAAGATACATTAATATTATCACAAAATAAAGGTAATCCAAAATTAAAAGATTTATATATAAGACCAAATATTGTATCAAAAAGAATGACTGGTGGTCTTGAAGCACATACAAATGGTTTTCGTTATACATCAGTACGTGGTGATAAAGTTGATATATTATATAATAATATTAAAAATGCATTTTTTCAACCTGGTGATGGTGAAATGATAATATTATTACATTTTCATTTAAAAAATGCAATAATGTTTGGTAAAAAAAAACATCTTGATGTACAATTTTATACTGAAGTTGGTGAAATAACAACTGATCTTGGTAAACATCAACATATGCATGATCGTGATGATCTTGCTGCTGAACAATCAGAAAGAGAATTAAGACATAAATTAAAAACAGCATTTAAAAGTTTTTGTGAAAAAGTTGAAACAATGATTAAACAAGAAATTGAATTTGATACACCATTTAGAGATCTTGGTTTTCCTGGTGCACCATTTAGAAGTACTGTATTATTACAACCAACAAGTGGTTGTCTTGTTAATTTAACTGAATGGCCACCATTTGTAATAACACTTGAAGATGTTGAACTTGTACATTTTGAAAGAGTTATATTTCATTTAAAAAATTTTGATATGATATTTGTATTTAAAAATTATCGTCAAAAAGTTGCAATGGTTAATGCAATACCAATGAATATGTTAGATCATGTTAAAGAATGGCTTAATTCATGTGATATACGTTATTCAGAAGGTATACAATCATTAAATTGGGCTAAAATTATGAAAACAATTACTGAAGATCCAGATGAATTTTTTGCAACTGGTGGATGGACATTTTTGGATCCTGAAAGTGATGCTGAAAATGAAGAAGTTGATGATGAAGAAGAAGATGATGATGCATATGAACCAACTGATATTGAAAGTGAAGAAGAATCAGATGATGATTCTGAATATTCTGAAGCATCTGAAGATTCTGAATCAGATGAAGAAGAATTAAATAGCTCTGAAGAATCTGGTAAAGATTGGTCTGATCTTGAACGTGAAGCTGCTGAAGAAGATGATGAAAATGGTGATGGTAGTAGTAATTTTAAATCATCATCTAAAAAAAAATCATCACATGGATCATCACATGATAGACATTCATCATCTAAAAATAAACATTCATCAAGTTCAAAAGGAAAAAGTCATTCATCATCATCATCATCACACAGAGATAGACGTTCATCTGATAAACACAGGTTATTATTATTATTATTCTTATTATTATAATAATTTAAATTTAAATATAATTATTTAATTTGAACAATATTGTCAATCAATTTTATGTCTTGATGGATATATAAATCGAAGAACGGACAAAACAAAAAGTGGAAGATCACACAAAAAAGTGTCTCCTAAATCTTCTAGACACAGGTGAATATATTTCACCAATGAACAAACAAAAAATATATATCATTTTAATAATATTCAATTATTATTTTATTTATTTATTATTAACACTGCTTGGGATTTTAATTATTTTTTTTATTTATACTTTAATATATATATTTTTATTTGTTTTGTTTATTATAGCCCCAAAAAGAGTGACAGACACGACAAACACAAATCATCACATTCATCATCAAGTGGTAAAAAACGTTCCAGAGATGACAGTTCAGAAAGAAGAAGTTCCAAAAAATCTAGGTAATTATTATATTTATAATTTATCAAATGTTATTCATATAATATATTTATATATTTTATTATTTTATTTTCAGAAAATAAATCATTCAACGTAAGTCATTATCTTGCTGCAAATAAACCTTTTTTTTTTTTTTTTTCTTATTTCTTTTAATGCCAGCTGGACAACCAATTAAACACAATTTTTTTCTTAATAAAAATTTAAAAAAAAAAACACATTGTTTATGTTGTATACAATTATTCTAAGTGTGAAAAACAAAGAAAAAAAAAAACAAATTCATGAAACAATTAAGAATTGTCATAACAAACATTAATTAAAACAAAAAAAAAAAAAAAATTGTTTTAATATTCATGAGATTGACTCATGCCATTTTTAAAAATAAAAAAACAAACTTTTGAAATAAAAAGAAAAAAAGTAAAATACTATGATTTAACTATTTAATTTAATAATTAATTTTAGTAATTTAAATTATGATAATTAATATTTTAATAATAAAAAACACATGAAAACAATATTTAAAATTTATTTATGATTTATTATTAATTTTTCAATGTTTATGGATTACAAGAATACACATTTAGAACTGGATCATTTGTCCCTGTAACAGATAAAAAAAAAAACATTTACATTAGAAAAATCATATCAACAATAATTAATATAATATTATTTTATCATTATTAATGTCAATTGCTATTACCTTTCTTTTCTTGTCACCACCAAGTTCAAAATGTTTGCAACGTTTAAGTGGAATTTGTTTCTTGTGTTTGCATTCACTGCATTCCATTCTCAAGACAATTTTCTTGGTTGTCTTTGCCTAAAATATCAATAAATAACATACATATTATTAATTAACAAATAAATAATTGATAGAATATTTTAATATGATAAATTATTTAGGTGTCAAATGTACCTTCTTTCTGAAAATTGGTTTGGTTTGACCACCAAAACCTTGTTGTTTACGGTCGTATCTTCTTTGACCTTGTGCAGCTGGTCTACCTTTTCCCTTTTTGTATTGGGAAACTTTATGCACTTTGTGAACTTTGCATTTTTGACAAAAAGTCGATCTTGTCTTTGGAACGTTAACCTAGAATAAAATTAATACAATTAATTTTCATTTGCTTTTTTTATTGAGGTTATTATTTTATTTTTTTTGACATTTTAATAATTTTAATAATGTTTTATATTATTTCACTGATTTTATAATCAACATTATTTAATATAAATGTATAATTTTGTTATAATAATTAATATAACACACAATAATTAATAAACAATAACTTAAAAACACATGTTTTTTTCAGTATTAATAATTCATTTTTATGATGATTTTAAAGTAAAAATAATGCAATTTTTATTTAAACAAAACAAAAAACATTATTATGATAATTTTTTATATTTATAATTAATAAAGATTAGATTTTTATCATTAGATTTTTTAATTTATAACAATATATTAATTAACGCTCACCATATTGACGCTTTGTTGAAAAGCTGGGAAAGAAAAAAGAACGTAGAGAATGGAAAAAAAGATGCACTAGGATGGTTCACGAATGTGCACGAATGTTCACGATATTATGGGTGCGGACTATGAAGACTAGAGACCTCTACTCTTTTTGTTGGGAACTTGCAAACTTGCAATTTTTTTATATAGGTAATGAAGAAATCTATTATAACCACAATTTAAAAAAAAAAAATCAACAATTAAATATTTATTAATTATTTAAACCTATAAAAAATTAAAAAACAATAATTAACGATAATTGAGATTAACAAAGATTTATTTTTAAAATTACTCATTATTATTTTAAATATTCGTTTCGAAAAAATTGCAATTCAAGTTTGTTATTTTATTTATTATTTATACATTCATTCAATTACTTAATTAAACTAATAAATCTATTTTATATTAATTAATTAATTAATTTGTAATTTATTTATTTAAAAAAAAAGTTAAAAATCTTTTTGTTTTTTGTTTAAATAAATAACAAACTAGAGGCGCTGATAAATACAAAATGGCGTCATTCGACCAATAAAATTTTTTGACAAACGGAAATGATTAAAATGGATACCAATAAATAATAATAAATAATTTTATCAGTCATCGTCAGCAATGGTGTCCATCAGTTATCATGGACATTAATAAATAAATAATAATATATATTAATTTAACAATATTAACTCAAATAATCGGACAATTAAATTAATTATTTTTTAAAAATATATTCCAAAAATTTATATAATTTGTATATTGTTATTATTATTTTTATAATTATATATATTTTTTTTTTTTTTTTAAATAATAATAGTGTATGTTGTAACGAATCGTTTGTAAGAATTTATATCATGTCATTATAATGTTGTGACGTGTTATGTATGTGTGAATGTAATAAATTTTTTTTTTTTTTTTTTTTTTTTACAATAATTAAAATCTGAAAAATTGTTGAATATATTGACAATAAATAATTTGAAATAATAAATAATATATTTTTTGGTAATTATAATATGCATATTTATTTTATTTTTCATATTATTATTTTTAATTTGTTATTATGAGGTGGCAATTTAAAAGGTTAACCTCATGTTTCATTTCATCTTTTATAATTGTGATGATTTTTTAAATTTTTTATTTGCCAAAATGACATCAGGTGATGATTATTTATTTATGAAATTAATATTTATCATTCAAGGTTTTGTAAAATGATGCAAGATGAGGATCTCAGTGGTCCTGTTAGGAGAAATATATTTGTTCAAGCAACAACAAGATTATCTCAGGTATTAATCATTATTTTGTTATCTTTGACAATGATTATTATTTATTATTAATATAATTTATCTATATTTAATTTTTAATGTTTTATTTTTAAACAGATTTACCAGAGTTACTTGGACTTGTGGACACCACATGTAATATCAAGATGGGTGTTTGCTATTTTTCTTGTCATCACATTTGTATTACGTATTTTTCTTTCTCAGGTAAATTTTATATTTTTATTATTTTAAATATGTTCAAAATAAATAATATTAATTTAATAATATTATTTTGTATTTTTAGGGATGGTATATTATCATATATGCTTTGGGTATATATCATCTTAATTTGTTTATATCATTTCTTACTCCAAGAAATGATCCAGCAATGGATTTTGAAGGTAACTATTATTTATTTAATACTTGATATTATTTTGAATATTAATAATATATTATTTTATTTTATTCAAGATGGTGAAGGTCCAGAATTACCAACAAGATCAAATGAAGAATTTCGTCCATTTGTTAGAAGATTGCCTGAATTTAAATTTTGGTATTCAGTATCAAAATCAACAATTGTTGCATTAACATGTACAATGTTTGATATATTTAATATTCCTGTATTTTGGCCAATTCTTGTTATGTATTTTATAACATTATTTTGCATCACAATGAAACGACAAATCAAGGTAATTTATAAATATATTATTATTTAATTTATTTAACAATAATTTATCATTAATAATAAGCTTTTATTTATTATTTTTAATTACAGCATATGATTAAATATCGATACATACCTTTTACCCATGGAAAACCAAAGTATCATAATCACGATGAAAGACTTGTTGGTAAATAAGTTGAATTGTATGCTTGTTGTTTTATTATTATAATTTTTTTTTTATTTTTTTGGCAAGTGTGTAAATGTGTGCAGAAAAAAAAAAAAAAGAAAAGAAAATAAAAGAATAAAAAAAAGTTAATATTAATTTAATAAACTGGAAATAATTATGTAAATTAATGAAAAAAAATGAAGATAAAAATAATAATTTATCTGTAAGTAAACTTTTTAAAAAACCAACAATAATTTCTTCTTTTTTTTTTTTTTTTTGTCAATTAATGAGTATATGTTGTTAGAAAATATTAATTAAAAAAGAAAAAAACTATTAAAATAATAATTTAAAAAATAAAGTCAATGGGAATATGAGAAGACAAATAATGAGTTGAAATATTTAATTTAATTATCCATCTTTTTTATTGATTATTTATTTAATAAAATTAAGTATAGAAAACAAAAAAAATATACATTTATAGTCACAATTTTATAGATATATATATATTTTTTTTTAATGTTAAAATTAATTATTATTTGAACGTATGTTCAGGTACAGTTAAAGATAAGTTTATTTATTATTTAAACAACATACAACATTTAAAATTAAAACATTGGTCAGTCAAAGTTTATAGTTTTTTTTTTATCGATAAATTTATATTTTTTATTCAACACTTAGAAATTAAATTAATTAAATTTTTTTCATTTTTATGACAGATAAAATACTGTCTTGATATTTAAAGCATGACGGAAGACATTTAATAAGTTTTTTTTTAATCGATTTTACACATTTCAAAGGAATATATATCAATTATTATTTCTTTTTTTTTTTTTATTTCTTTACCACAAAAAAAAATTCCATTGTCAGATGGTAGTTATATTTTTTTTTTAATCTAAAAATAATATAATTTCTTTTTTTCTTTATCTTTTAATTAATGGAATTTTCTTTCTTTTTTTTTTAATTAAAAATGAAAAAAAAAAAGAAAATAAAGTAAACTATGTTGACAATGAAATTCAACAATGTTTACAGATAATTTTTTGATTAAAATTATAAAAAAATAAATTGATGATTATTATTATGATAAAATATAGTTGAATGTAGGATAAATTTATTCATTAAGGTCTTCGGAAATAACTGTTTTTGATCTATCGATAAATGCTGTTGTTGAATTAATACCAATAACTGTTGTTGTTGTTGTTTCACTGACTGTTGATTCACGTTTTTTATATGGATTTGATGGTTGACAGTAGAGTCTAAAATCAATTTATTTATAGACTAGTCATCAACACTATAATACATCATAAATAAGATGAAAAAAAATTTTTATTATATTATAATTATTAAATTGTTAAATTATTTAAAAAACCTTATGCTTTCTGTACGTGAACGTGGTGACCAATTATTATAATATTTTCTATCCATTCCAAGACTTCTTGCTGTACTCCAACGTGAAAAATGATGTCTCATTGTATTTTGTACTTCAGAATTTAAAAAACAATAAAATAATGCAACTGAAAAACCCTAAAAAATCATAATTTTATTTATAAATTTATTATTCATTTAAAAATTAATGTAAATATATTTAAACTTACTTGTGATGATAAAAGTACAGCTCTTGCATATGAAAATAAATTAGCAAGTTTACCTTTTGATGGACCAGCAATAACTAATATATATGTTACACCAAGAAGTGGAATTAATACTAGTAATGCTTTACTTGCTTTTCTATATTGTTGAGTTTCAACATTATTTGCTGATCTTAATTTTGTTATTAATACCCACATTATCATAAATAAAAATAATACATTAATACCCAATATTATAATTGCTGGTCCTTGATAAAACCAATCATATGCATGATATACCATCCAAGGACAATGTCTATACAATGCACCATTCTGAAATATATAAATATTATTAATTTAATTTTAAATTGATTTTTATTTTTATTGTCTTTATATATGTTTTAATAACATTTATATAATAAATTTAATTTATTAAATAGGTCAAGTACCTTCATGAGAAATAAATATTTAGATAAAAAAAATAAAAAGTTTTTAGTTATATATAAGTGATGATGGCTTGTGTTTGTCAGACACTCTTGGCGCACTTATCGTTTACTTGTACTACTTACATTTTTTAAAATCATCTTGAGGTAAAAAAAAATAATAATGTATATAACAACACTGTGTTGATGATATAAATTATATCGTTAAAGAAAAAAATTATTTATTAATAAATAAAAATATATAAAGTGTTCATACAATGAATAAAAATAAAAAGTTTTTTTAAAATTTATTTTTTATTGTATTTTTTCAATTTGCATAATTTTTTTTTTATAAAGAAACAATTTAAATATTTATTTTATAAATTTAAAAAAAATTTATTTATGTTTTTTGATTGAAAAATAAAATAAAAATTATTTAAATTTGGTAATTAAAATTAAATTTATTTGTCTATTTATTTATTTGTATTTTAATTGAAAAAATAAAATAAAAAGTTACTTAATTTGATATTTATTATTTAAATAAAAATATTCATTGATTAATTATTTAAATTGTTTTTTATTTTTTTTTTCGAATATATTAAATTACTTTTTGTTAGTTTGTTTTGTAATTTTTTCTTAAATTAATTGGTTTATATATATAAAACAATTAAACATTTTATAAATTCACCTGGTTTTCATGGTCATTTGATAGATCAACTGCACTGGATTTAGCAATTCCCCAAACAATAATAACAAGTACTGGTGCACCCCAACCAATTACCAGACACAAACGTAATTTAATATTGTCACCGGTAAATGTTTTAACAACCAGCAAATACAAATACAATCCTAAAAAAAAAATAAATAAATTTAAAATTCAATGTTATGAAAATATTTTATATAAAATTTTTTTTTATTTAATTTTTTATTTTTAATATATTTATACAATTACCTTCAACAAACATCCAGAAAAAATTTGTTAAATGAAAATAGTGAAGTAGTGAATAAAATATAATACAAGTTGGAGTATCAGATTGCATTGAAACCTAGAATAACAAAATTTATTATTTAAATTAAATTTTTTTTTTTTTTTTTCACGTTATTATGATCAAAGAAAAAAAAATATTTTATACAAAAATATACTTATTCAAAGAAGAATATATATTATAAAATATTATAAAAAAGAAATTGAGTTTATACATAAAGAAAATATATATATTTTATTTAAAAAAAAAAAATGTATTACCTGCATAACAGTAGTAAGAATCCACATTAGGTCAGCCAGTATATAAGTAAGCATGAGATTTGTATGAATATTATTTCTCAAACATCTTAGTTCTCTGTTAAAAAAAAAAAATAATATATTTATATAACTTTGGTATAAATATTTCTTTAGATATTTTATTATATTTTACAGTTGAAAAATGATTTCAAATTTATTATTATTGTTAAATCTGGAAATATATATTTATTAAAGAAATTAAAAAAGAATTGATCCAAAGTGTCAACCATAAATGTCTAAGAAAAAAAAATTGGGTAATAAAAAAAAATATAAAAAAGAAAAACTATAGATCCTCGTTTGTTGGGGTGAAAAGAAAAATAACAACACTCATCTGATTTTATTGGCTTTTTTTTTGTGTTTTTTTTTTTTTTTTTTTCATATTTTTTTGCTGTATGTACCAAACAATATCATTCAATCATTCATAAGACTCGCGACATGCGGTATATAAATGGAGCTTGTGGGAAAACAGTCAGGTGGATTGGAGTGATCCAAAGTGTCAACAAAGTAAAGAAAATACTTGGAAAATTGCAAAAAAAAATATAAGATAAGGGGATAAAAATATATACACTGACAATACCAAGATGTTTTTTATATTTATAACAATAACTTTTAGTTTAAATATAATTTTCATTGATTTAAAAAACAATATATATAAAAAGCTATTATTGATTATTTTAATTTTTTTTATTCTATCAAAAATATATATAAAATATTCAAAGAAAAAAATTAATTAATAATTTAAAAAATATATATAAATATATATTTATTTTAATTATTTTATATTTGATGGAAAATTTACTAATAAATTTTTTTTTTTCTATTAATAATAACATGTAATAAATTATTACTTGATAACACGAGACATAAATAATCTCATGTATTTAATACACATAATATTTATCATGTAAAAAAAAAAAAAAATATAAATAAAAATTTCCATCTAATAAATAATAATACAAGTACATATAAATATTTATATAATTTAAACTTACTTGTAATATAAAAAAATAGATACAGCAACAACAAGTGTTGACAATGACAAACTGTAACCAACAAAATATAGCATTGTTGTAATTTCAACACTTGATTCATTGACAGGTATTTGAAGTTCATGACATTGAGAATAATTTGAATAGCTATCCCAAGTTCCATTTGTCAAACACCATCTACTTGCATTTTCTGTAAAAAATAATTCAAACTGATATAAGATATATAAAAAGTTATAAAATAAACTAAAGAAAATTTAAAATTAAATATATAGATATATATTCTAAAAAATAATAAAAAATATAAAGTATATATAAAGTTTGTTAAGTAAATTCAATTAGTATAGAAAATTAAATTGAATATAAAGTTTTAAAAATTAAAAAAAATAAAATAACAAAAATTAGCTGTGATATTAATGATAAAAAAAAAAAAATCAAATAAATATGTTGAGATGAAAAGAGAAAAATTTTTGAGGGTGGATAAAGTATATAAAGCATTTGATGCTGATTCAGCTTGAATATATATATATGTTTCTGTCAAACTCTAGTGCTTTCGAAATGTCCATCTGATCGATAATCCAATTCCACTTGATTCGAAATACATGTAGGTATATAATATATATATATGAACACTTGTGCGTGCTTAAATTTGAAATGTATTATATACAAACTGCATTTTATATTTCATATTTTTTCAAATAAATCTAATTATCAATCCACTTACAATGTGTATTTAAAGTGTTTTTTTTTTTCTATACATATAATTTTTTGATTGACCTCGATATTCTCTTTTTTTTCATAAATTGTTATCAATATTAAAATATTTACTATCTATGATATTATAATTTAATTGTGTTATTTTTAAATTAAATTTTCAATTAATTTTTATATTTTTTTAAAAGCTCAATAATTTTTTAATTATTTGTTTTATTTAACTCTTTTATATTTGTTAAATTAATCATTGAAATTTTTTTATAATTTATATTGTTATTTATTGTTTAATAAATTTAGTATTTAATATATTAATTATGACAGTAATTATATAGTAGTTATTTAATTATTTTGTATGTTTGAAATATGAATCAATTTAGTAATGTAATTAGTTTGTAGAGTAGTGAAGATTTATCAAAAGTATATTTGATTATTTTAGGATTTGTATTTCTACAAAACATGATATATTTTTTTTTATTTATTAAAGTAATTTTTATTTTAATCTCAGCTGTTTTTATTATTCAATTTTTTAAAGTTTAAAATAATTGTAAATATTATATTTTTTTTTCTAGTTTTAAATTTTATCATGATTGTATTTTTATAAAATATTTATCTTTATTAAAACCTTTAGCTATAGGTATTTTCTAGACTCGATAAATTTTTTATATTTTCTATTTTTTATTTATGTATATACTTTTATTTTTTCTTGTGTATATTTTTTCATCTAAAAAATCGCTAGAAATATACATAAGACTTTAACAAATGTAAGTATATATATAAAAAAAAAATATAAATTTATTTGTTTAATTTAAAAAACAAATAAATTTAATAAATTAAATTTTATAAAGTTTTAAAATTTATATTAAATTATAAAGTCATATTTTAATTATATTTTTGAAAATTTTTTAATTATTATTTACAAAGTTAATAATTATAAAAGTAAGAGTTAAAAGTATAAACTAGTTTAAAGTAACAATGAAAATGATAAAATTACTAAATTATATTAATATTGTTTGTATAAACATAAAAAAAAAAAAAAAAAACATTTAAAATAATTTAGCTGTAAATTAATCTTGCAAGAACAAATTATAAATAAAAAATAAATAAATATAAATAAAAAAAAAATAATTAATAAAGTGAAACTTTCAGAGAAAATTGTCACGTTCATGTGAGATAATTAATTGATAAAGGAACTGAATAGTAAATTAGTGAGCACAAATTAATGGCAATTACGATACTCAACAGTCCAGTTTGAATGCCTCACCCTAATGTATATATATGTTGTTTATTCGATATACTCATGTTTAATAAATAAATAAGCTTTATTGAGAATTAACAATAATCAATATCACATAATTTACCATATAATGATAATTTAATTGTTAATTAACCTTGATGCGTAAACTAGTCTTTAATTTATAATTGATATAAGATATACAATTTTTTTTTTTTTTTTTCAATTATTTTTTTTTCTATAATATTATTTAAATAAATTTATAACTTGTTGTTTTACTTGTTAACGCACCTATTGTTTGAAATGTTGAGTAAACAGATGTTTCTGACACTCGTGTTTATTTCAATTTTATAATAATGTTTAACCGCGTTTAACAGTTATATATAAATGGCGATAACAACTTGATAAATATATATATATCACTTTGAAAATTAGGTAAAAAAAAATTGTATTATTAAAATATAAAAATTAAATTGAAAAAATGTTATTTTTCAAATTGAATAAAATGTAATATTTATACAAAAAAAAAAAAAAAAGCTTGTAAAACATGTTTAAGTTGTTTCATTGGCTGTATCATTTAACAACAATTTAGTATATGTAGATATATGTATAGCTATTTTAGAAACTTTTGGTTAAAATATTATAACATGTTAATGCGAAAAATAAATTTAAAAAACAAATTTATTTTATAAAAACAATAATATTGTGAGCTAAAAACTTGCATGTTGAAGGTACGACATCGTTCTCGCTGATGAACTGTAAATATGTAATTATAGATTATTATTTATATGAAAGAAAATAATAAGCCTATCAAAAATTTTATGGAATGTTGAAGATTTTGTTTTTTAGGTAATTTTTATCATCAGTTCAATATTAGTTTTAAAATATTATCATCACTTTATTTATTTTTCTATATATATTTTCAAAGATTCACGTTAGACAAGTGGATATAAAAGTATAAAAGACAAAATTTAAATAATCAAATCTCATTAGATATAAAATTTTTTAATTCTATAACGATATATAATTTTCAAGAAATAAAAAATTATTATGATGAAGAGTTTTGCAGTAGTGTTTTTAATATTTTTTTCAA
This sequence comes from Lysiphlebus fabarum, assembly GCA_011426435.1. Lineage (NCBI taxonomy): Eukaryota > Metazoa > Arthropoda > Insecta > Hymenoptera > Braconidae > Lysiphlebus > Lysiphlebus fabarum. The sequence goes on from WSYQ01001163.1 coordinate 122,679, forward strand.
CTTGTAAGTATATTGATAAAAATATTATTTTTTATTTGTTTGAAAAAAAAATTGTATAAAATAATAATTAATTATGCGTATTATTAATAGTTGTTGATGCAAAACTATCAAATAAAATTATTGGTGGTTCCGAAAGAGTCATAGAGCAACACCCTCATCACGCATCTGTACAATTTTTAGGCCATCCAATATGTGCTGGTAGCATTATCAGTGAATATCACATTATAACAACAGCTTCTTGTGTTATATTTGAAAAAAATACTATAAATGTTTTTGCTGGTAATTTAAAGGTTCTTGTTGGTACAAGTGATGTATTTAATAATCATGAAGTCGGTCAATTAATAGATGTTAAACTTATCATATGGCATGAACATTATATACCCGAACAATTTTGGAAAAATGATATTGCAATATTACGTCTTGAAAAACCAATTAAATTATCCCGTAAAAGTGAAATAATTAGTTTGCGACCATACCGTATTTATCATGGTCATTATTATTATATGACGAATTGGGCTGATGATATTTATCAAAAAAATTTTGGCTTTTATCTTAAATTTATTTATGTTAGAGCACTTTCACTCACGGATTGCTCAAAAACATTTACAGCTTTTCTTTTTACATATATAATTCAAGGATGTGCTCACACTAGTAATGATAATGATGCATTCAATATGGTATATATTTTTTGTCACTATATTTTTACAGTATTTTTTTTATTTTTTTGAATAATATTTGTATTTATTTTTCCCAGGGTGATGGTGGTATTGGTATTATTCATGGACAAGAAATCGTTGGAATTTCATCAATTTATATGCCTGACCAACCACATTTTTTTATATTTACAAAAGTTTTTCGTTATGTAGAATTTATTACAAATACAATCAATAATTATTAATTTTTATGATTTTGTTTGTTTAAAAATTTTATGTATACCATTTAAAAATTTTTATAAAAATATATTCTTTTTGTATTTTTTGTATATAGCAAAGTAGTATATATTTTAATAAAATTCTATGGTAAAGATAAAAAATAATAAACAATTCAATCTATATTATACTCGTGTTGGATTTTAATCTTATCAAAAATTTTAATTTGCTATCTTGAATAATAAATCATATTTTTAAAATTACCATATACCTATACTTCATTATATTTCTGATATTCTTTTAGTCAATCAGCAAATGTTCACTGTTAAACCCATTACATTAATTTTATATAAAACAAAATTTTAAACAACTTTAAATTTTATTATAAAATTTGTTATTCTAAATAATTTTTTTTAAATATTTTAAATAAATAATAAAAAAAAGTAAAAATCATTGTACAATGAATTGTCTTGTAGTAGTATTTTTAATATTTTTTTCAACTTGTAAGTATATTGATAAAAATTATATTTTCTGCTTGTTAAAAAAATTATGTAAATTAATAATTAAATTAATTATTGATAGTTGTTGATGGAAGATTATCAAATAAAATTATTGGTGGTTACGAAAAAAGGATAGAGCATCATCCTTATCATGTATCTGTACAATTTTTGGGTCATGGAATTTGTGCTGGTAGCATAATCAGTGAATATCATATTATAACAACAGCTTCTTGTGTAATATTTGAAAAAAATACTATAAATGTTTTTGCTGGTAATTTAAAAGTTCTTCTTGGTACAACAGATATATTTAATATTCTTGGAGATGGTGAATTATTTGATGTTGAATTTGTCATATGGCATGAAAATTATATGCCTGTACATTTTTGGAAAAATGATATTGCAATATTACAACTTGAACAATCAATTAAATTTTCACGTAAACGTTCAATTATTGAATTGCCAAACAGTAGACTTCATCATCATTCTTTTTTATATATGACTAATTGGGCAGATGATATTTATCAAACAAATTCATATAGATTTCTTAAATCTATTCGTGTTAAAGAATTTTCACAATCTAATTGTTTGACATTTATACCTAACTTTTTTATTAAAAAACATACACAAGGATGTGGTCGAACTGTCAATGACAATGAAGCATTTAATATGGTAAGATTTTTTTTTTAATCTTGAATATATCTTTCTTTGTTTTATGTTTTATTAAATTATTTAGAATACTTATTTGTGTCACTCTGGAATTTATCAATTTTCCAAATTTTCAAAAAAAAATAGAGTGATAATTTTAGTTATATTTTAATTTATAGTATACTTATTTCTGAAAAAAGACAATTAGATATTTTTGTTTTATTATTTTATTTATTTTTTTTTTTTTTAGGGGGATGGTGGTGTTGCTGTTATTTATGATAATAAAATTGTAGGAATTTCATCTGTTTTTTTGCCTCAACAACCTCGTGCTTTAATATTTACAAAAATTTTTATTTATAAAGAATTTATTCAAAGTATAATTAACAATTATTAATAAGTAATTTTATAAATCTAAATATTATTATGTTATGATTTTTTTTTTTTTAATAAAATGTATATCAAATTGATGATGAAGATTATTTTATCAAGGTTGATTATTTTTAAAATATAAAAATTATTTGTCATAAAAAAAATTGATATTTGAAGTTTTTAATAATTTTGAGATAAATATTTGTTGTACAAGATAAAAAATTATGTATTTAGTTATCTTAAAAATTGAATATACAATAAAAAAAATTTACGTATTTGAAACTGTTGTTAAATATTTTTTTGATAGCTATACATATAATATTAGTTTTATAATTATAATTATTATTTATACTGATATGATTTCAAAAAATTCACGTTTTCAGAGGTATATAAGACAAAATTTAAATAATCAAATCTCATTAGATATAAAATTTTTTAATTCTTTAACGATATATAATTTTCAAGAAATAAAAAATTATTATGATGAAGAGTTTTGCAGTAGTGTTTTTAATATTTTTTTCAACTTGTAAGTATATTGATAAAAATATTATTTTTTATTTGTTTAAAAAAAAAATTGTATAAAATAATAATTAATTATGCGTATTATTAATAGTTGTTGATGCAAAACTATCAAATAAAATTATTGGTGGTTTCGAAAGTGTCATAGAGCAACACCCTCATCACGCATTTGTACTATTTTTAGGCCATCCAATATGTGCTGGTAACATAATCAGTGAAAATCATATTATAACAACAGCTTCTTGTGTTATATTTGAAAAAAATACTATAAATGTTTTTGCTGGTAATTTAAAGGTTCTTGTTGGTACAAGTGATGTATTTAATAATCATGAAGTCGGTCAATTAATAGATGTTAAACTTATCATATGGCATGAACATTATATACCCGAACAATTTTGGAAAAATGATATTGCAATATTACGTCTTGAAAAACCAATTAAATTATCCCGTAAAAGTGCAATAATTAGTATGCGAGCAAATCGTCTTTATCATGGTAGTACTTTGAACATGATTAATTGGGCTGATAATATTTATCAAACAAATATTGTTATAAATCTGAAATTTGTTGCTGTTGAACAACTCTCACGTGATGAATGTTGGTTAATATTTTCAGACTTTTTGATTGCATTTTCTGTCCAAGGATGTGGTCAAATTATTAATCATAAAGATGCATTTAATATGGTATCTATTATTATATTTAAATAATTATATAATTATATATATATATTTTTTTTTGTTTCTTTATTTTTATTTTATTAATTATTTACTTCAAGGGTGATGGAGGTGTTGGTCTTGTTCATAAGAAAAAACTTGCTGGAATTTCATCAGTATTTTTACCTAATAAACCTCGTTATTTGATATTTACTAAAACTCATCTTTATATTGATTATATCATGAATATAATTCAAAATTATTAAATTTTAAAAATTAATAAAAAAAAAAAAAACAGAAAAATTAAATTTATACATTTTACATGTAATTGTAAATCAAAATATATTTTTCTTTTATAAAATATTATAGATATCAAAATGACAGTGTTATGATTGATATACATCTGTAAAATTTTTTATATATTTTTTATTTTTTTTTTACGATTGAAATGTAAAATTATATTGACAATATTGCATATCCAAACATACAGAAATTCAATCATTCAAATGTCATGTTTTGAATTTTCAATTATCGATTAATAAAAAATATATTTTACAATTTTTTTTTTTTTTTTGTTTTCTTGAAATAAAATATTTACAAAAAAAATTATTATTATTGTATTTATTTTTTGATTTTATAATTAACAAATATTTATTTGTTAAACTCGATACTTTAATTAAAAATGTAATACGTGTTTTGAAAATAATTTTATACAAAGAATATTTATTTTTATAGATTTAATACCATTACTATAGAATAATTAAGTTCACAAAATTGCCTCACGTTTTTTTCGATAATAATATAAAAAGGGTGAATATTACTCTATAACAAAATTAGAACAAATAAAAATAAATAAAACATTCAAGGATAAAGTAAATTAAAAATAAAAAAAAACTGATAATAATGATAATATTAAGTATATATTATATATTTTTTTTACTTAAAATGTATTTTTATGCAAATTATTTTGTTTTATCCAATTTATATATGATATAAATGGAAGTTATATGTTTTGTGAAAAAAAAAAAAAATATATAAAATGGAATTTAAAAAAAATATACATCTCATATGTTCCCAAGAGATCCATCTGATTTTTTTTTTTTTTTTTTTTTTTATTCCTGAGAGATCCAGGTTTGAAAGTGCTTTCACATCAATTGGCCTATATATATTCAACTTTATATTATTAATCTTTTTATTATTTTTCAAACTTGATAATTATTTTACTAACTAACAAAAAAAATATATATGCTTTAATTAAATTTGTCTGTAAATTTTTATATTAAAAAATAATCAAGTTATTTCACCAAAATTTAAAGTTGAAACATAATTTATTTCACAGTAATATTATATTGTTGATATAAAAAAATAAAATCAGCATTATAATAAAAAAAATATGGTGATTTTAAAAGTGTAATTTGTGTACTTTATTTAATATTCAAGATAACAAATTATAAATTTTGATAAGAGATATATTTTTTAAGAATAAAATACATTACAAGTTTATTATAGATTTAATTACTTTATTATTTTTTTTTTTTATATCTTTACAATTGAGTTTTAATTGTATAGTATAATATAATTGCCATAAAAAATACAAAAAGATAATATTAAAAAAAAAAAAAAAGGTTTTAATTATAATATTATATTCAATAATAATATATAAAATTATAAGCTAATAATTATTGATTGTATTTGTAATAAATGATCTATAATGATAAACTTTTGTCAAAATAAAAAAACGTGGTTTGTAAGGTAAATATACAGATGAAATTCCAACGATTTGTTGACGAAAAATAATACCAATACCACCATCACCCTGAGAGAAATAAGTACAAAATTATTTAAAAAAAAAAAAAATGCTGTAAAAATAGTAACAAAAAATATATACCATGTTAAATGCATTATTATCACCAACAGTTTGAGCACATCCTTGGATCATATATGTAATTAAAAAGTCTGTAAATGTATTTAAGCAATCAATGAGTGAAAGTGCTCTAGCATCAATGAGTTTAAGATATCTTGCAGAATTCGTTTGATAAATGTCGTCAGCCCAATTAACCATTGTCAAACAACTACTATGATAAATACGGTATGGTCGCATACTAATTATTTCACTTTTACGGGATAATTTAATTGGTTTTTCAAGACGTAATATTGCAATATCATTTTTCCAAAATTGTTCGGGTATATAATGTTCATGCCATATGATAAGTTTAACATCTATTAATTGACCGACTTCATGAATATTAAATACATCACTTGTACCAACAAGAACCTTTAAATTACCAGCAAAAACATTTATAGTATTTTTTTCAAATATAACACAAGAAGCTGTTGTTATAATGTGATTTTCACTGATAATGCTACCAGCACATATTGGATGGCCTAAAAATAGTACAAATGCGTGATGAGGGTGTTGCTCTATGACTCTTTCGAAACCACCAATAATTTTATTTGATAGTTTTGCATCAACAACTATTAATAATACGCATAATTAATTATTATTTTATACAATTTTTTTTTCAAACAAATAAAAAATAATATTTTTATCAATATACTTACAAGTTGAAAAAAATATTAAAAACACTACTGCAAAACTCTTCATCATAATAATTTTTTATTTCTTGAAAATTATATATCGTTATAGAATTAAAAAATTTTATATCTAATGAGATTTGATTATTTAAATTTTGTCTTTTATACTTTTATATCCACTTGTCTAACGTGAATCTTTGAAAATATATATAGAAAAATAAATAAAGTGATGATAATATTTTAAAACTAATATTGAACTGATGATAAAAATTACCTAAAAAACAAAATCTTCAACACGGGTGGCTTTTTTTTTTTTTCCTTATAGATTATAATCTATAATTACATATTTACATTTCATGATACGAAAATGATGGCGTACTTTTAACGTGTGATTTTTCAGCTCACGTTATTTTTTTTTTTTTATAATATAAATTTTTTCTAAATTTTTTACGTAAAATAAATTTATTCAACAGATAATTTTACGAATATAAATCTAGAGCTATTCCACTGATTTTTTCGCTTCAACAAGTTAATAATATTTCCATCTAACGTTTTTTAAAAAGCTATATATCTATAAACTAAATAGATCAGCCAATAATGTCTTTTTTTATTTGTATTTAGAAGATTGAAACATTTGTTGATTTTCTCAACGAAATATAAATGAAATCATTTTTACAGTTTAAAAAATATATCTGTATATAAATTAAACAATTTACAAGATATATAAATTTAAATTATTCAAAATATTTAATTATTATATTTTATATATTACTATTTCATGAAATATTATTTATAGATTTTATAACATGTTAGTGTGTATATCCATATAGATAGAATACAATACATGTCATTTAAAATTTTATGTATGCTATTCTCGATTTGACAATAAATCCTGATAAATCCTGTGGGGATAAATAGGGATGACAATCGTCAAACAACCCTCGACAGTCAAACTCCAATTTCTAAAAATTCATGTTTATTGTATTGACCAATATTTTTTTATTTTTTATATCTATTTATATAACTATAATTTTTTTTTATCATCTTGTATTATAATATCACTATTAAATTACCAAAATAAAAATACATTAAAATTCATATTTTGTTTGTGGGTGTTGAAAAATTCATTTGATTTTTTTTTTTTTTATATTTTTTCTTTTCATTAACTTTTGATGCAGTTTTTTTTTAATATTCATCTGTCAACAGTATATATACATTTATATTGACATGCAAAAACTAGCATGCATAATAGATTTAAATAATAAAAAAAAAAATAAAAACTCAATGTAAATGCAAATTTTTTATTTTACTTTTTTTACTTTTTTACATTTTTTTTTTATTTATATTCCTACTCTTTGGTAAATTTAATCCAAGATATTTCAAGTTTAAATATCACACTCAATGCCAAGTTTTTTTTTTTTTTTATTATTTTTTCTATTTTAATCTAGGATATGGAAAAAAAAATTTTTAATATCTATATAAATTTTTCATATGAAAAGCGCATAAAAGAATCATTAAATTTAAATATTACAAATTTTTTTATTACTTTAATTTTTTAATGTTATTTAATTATTAAAATATTTCTTTTTTAAATTAATAAAATGAAAATGTACTTTTATTTTCTTCTTTTTTTTTTTTTTAATATTAAAATATTTAATAAAATAGATTTTTCAATATTTTAACATTGTTTTATATAGTTTTTATATCATAGATTTTTTTTAAATATAAAAAAAAAAAATATATTAATAAATAATAACTATAAATAAAAATAAAAAATTTTACTTTTCTTTCTCATCACGTTTAGACAAGCTTACTTCACTTAAATCTCTATATGACATCATAAAATTTTTCCTCTCTTGAGAAAAGATAAAAATACTCAAACGAGATTGACCAAATTACCAATGAAAAATGAAAAAAAATATATATATAAAAGTAATAATAAATAATAAAAATTATAAAACGAAATATTGATTTTAAAAAAAAAATAATTAAATAAACCAACAAAGAAAAAAAATTTTATAATTGGATATAATTTACAAAAAAATATAAATAAAATTTTAAAGCAATATCTATATTATTATTTTCTCATTTTTTATTTTTTTTATTCGAAAAAATACTTGAATATATTATATATAAGTTTTGAAATTTCTATTGTATTTATTCAAGAAAAATACTAAAAATAAAAGTCAAAAAAAATTTTGAATAATAAAAAACAAAAAAATATTTAAAATATTTTAATAACAACAAAAAATTTGATACAAAAATTTAAATATATAATTTTTCTAAAAAAATAAAAATCAAACTATTTTCTATTAAATTTTTTTCTTTTTACAATCAATCAATCATTGTTATTCATTAAATTTTTTTACTATAATTAATTAATTTATATGTTTTTATTGATATTTAAAAATATTAATAAATAATAAAAATATATTAATAATTTTTACTCACGTGAACTGTCATATTTGATGCCATATAATTGATCAAAACATGGTATTTTAGATAATGTACCAGGTAAAGTTTGTGGCCAACATGATAAAGAATCCCAATCAATATCACAAGCATTATTATGAATTTTATCATTTAAATGCTTTGATTTAAGACACTGTAAATCTTTACTTAAATTTGAATCATCAATTTCATCAATATGATCTAACATATTTTGTATATGATTAATATCAAATGTGTCACTCATATTGAACATATTTTTATTTTATTTTTTTTTTAAATTTTATATATTTATTTAATAAACTTGATGAAATAAGTTTTATGATACTTGTTAGTTGTTTAATATGATGTTTATTCTCACTTGTTTATATATATACAACTAAACTAATGAAATATTTTATCCACTTTTTTTTTTTTTCTTTTATCTTTACTCTTTTTTATTTTACCTATTTATTTTCTTTTTATATCATTCTTTATGTTATTTTTTTTTTTTTTCATCTTTTTACAACTCTCTCGAATTAATTAACACTTTATTTTTTATCATCATTCATTTATTTATTTAACTATTAACATCATGATGAAATTATGAGCAAAAAAAAAAAAAATTTTATATACCATTTCAGCAACTTTATTTTATCTAAACAAAAAAATAAATAATTATTGGTCAGTAAAATAATAAATTTAGATAATAATATATTAAATTTTGTATTTTATATTTATATTTATCAAAAAAAAATATATATATATTTGATAATAATAGGGTGGCTCAAACACGTGGTTTTTTTTTTTTACATTTGTCTCGTCAACAAATCTCGCAAGTTCAATAAAAATAAAAAAAAATGTAGACATTTAAAAAAAAAAAAAAGGTAAAAAAAATAGTGTAATTTATTGTAGCTGTCTTTTTTACCCTTGTCATTAATCTTTATATAATCTCAATATATCTTTTTTTGTTTTTATCACAAAACCTCGTGTGTGAATCGATTGTTTTCGATCATACCGGTTGATCATTCATTTATGATAAAAAAAAAAAAATAAATAGAAAAATAGAAATAAAATAATAGAAATTTTTTTGATTATTTACTTTATTATATTTTTTATTAAATGATGATAAATTTTTTAAATATTTATTGATAAATATATTATTTATTTGATGTATTATTGACGACAATCACATCAAGACTAAACTGATATGGATTTTCACATTCCACCTGGACTTGAATATTCTGGGTAAGAATAAAGAGCATGCGCTAAATTTTGATTCTCACAGAAAACATTATTTCATCTATCTTTTTATTGCTTTTTATCATTATCATCATCATCATCCTTAACAATTCGAAATTCACAATTTTATCATGAATATAACTGTGTGTCTCATAAAAAAATATATCTATAAATTTAATATATATTTATTCTTGTTATTTTTTTTAACTTGAAGATAATAGAAAAGAAAAAAAAAAATTTTATAAAAAATAAATAGATATTATATTTATTTTATTGAAATGATTATTATGTTGGTTGTTTTTAGGGTGAATTTGTAATCTTACTAATTTACTGGACGATTTAAAACAAAAGCTGGATTAACTGTTTTTATAAATGACTAGATAAAAATTACTGTAGTTTTATTTTGTAAAAGTTAGTTAATTTTATCTCATTTTTTTTTTTATTTGTTAAATTTTAGTTTTTATTTTTTATATCAGAATAAGTCTTTTGATAAAATATTTTTTTTTTTTTGTAACAAGATATAGTTTAACTGTAATTATTTCATTTAATATTATATTACAAACATGAGAATTAAACGACTGTTTCAATTATCACATTTTGATTTAAAAAAAAATACAAATCATTATCAGAAATATAATATTTTTTTATTTCAGGAAATTAAATATAAAAAAAAATAAGAAAATTTGTAAGATAAAAAGATAAAATAACAAAGAAACAAAAAGAAAAAAAAATATATAAAAGATTTGTGCTTTTGCATAAGAAAAACTGTTTTTACTTTGGAAAATATATCTCAAGGGAAAATAAGTGGCAAGAAAAAAAAAAAAATAAATATATATATATGTAAAGAGTATATCAAGATGAGATGAGAAAAACGTCTTTGGATCTTTATTAAAAATAGCCTTGGGAAAATATAAAAAAAATATATATAAATAATTTAAATATACTATTTTTTTATAAAGAAAAAATATAAAATTATTATTTTTTAAACTTCAATATATCATTTGTTTATTTTATATTATTTCATCCCTTTTTAAAAAATATTATTTGTTGATGTCTGTTTTTGAAGAGCCCAATTTAACCAGTAATGTAACATATAATGTTAAACATTTTACCTTTGACTTAATATCCCCTTGGAATAAATCCCACAAGACCTTTTACACTCTCCCTATTTTATATATATATATACAAATTGCAATTGAATTTTATCGTTGAAAAGTTTTTACTAGTCATTGAGTGTTAAATTAAACTTGAATTTAAAAAATATATATTTTTTTAATTAATTTATAAAAATATATGTGTATGAAAAATTATTCTCCATAAATTAAATTAAAAATAAAATTAAATAAAAAAATACACTGTATAATTATTGAAAAATGTACTCAGTTAAATTAAAATGACCTTTTTCATAAATCATATACATGCAACTGTGTTTTAATATAAAATTTTTCGATACAAACGTTACGTATGTATATTAAATCCCCACATTATCTTTATCAAATATTTGTTATATATATTCATGGCAATGAGTAAAACAGATAAAAACATTTAATGATTATAACTTGATATTCAAATGTAAATTTAATTTATTATAAAATGAATATGTCATTTGGGAAATAATTATTGAAAATACAATTATTATTTTATATATATATATTTTTTTTGTATTCCTTTTCTTTTTCATTAACAACAATTTGTTTATTTCATTTGTTTCATTTGTTAGTTATAATAAAATTTTTAAATAATAAGTTTTTTTTTTTTTAATGAAATTTGTTAATCAACACATTTATTCATTTATTTATTTTTAATCTTGTTTTTTTTTTGTTTTTATTTCAACATTGATTCATGATCAACTAACAAAAATATCATTTTTATTCTATTACATCTATAACGACATAAAATAATATTTTTTATTTAAATTCCATATTTTTATTTTAAATATAATTTTATCTCATACACACACACACAACAATGACCAACAATTTATATATATTTTTTTATTTCATCACAACAATTTTTTATTTTTATATTATTAAACAATCCAATTTGAAAATATTGTGTCATAAAAACTAAAAATATATTTTATATAAATCCCAATTCCTTAATTAATTTTTTGAATTTTATTTTTTAAGTAACTTTTTGTTTTTTTTTTTTTTTTTAGTCACAATTTAAGTCTTAACAACGTTAGGATTCAGGTAACAGTATTCAACAATAATTTTTATCATAAATTTAATATCGATAATATTTTTTTCTTATTTTTTATTTTTTATTTTTTTTTTTGTATAACAAATGTTTTTTTTTTTTTATCAAGTGGAAGAGCTTGATGGAATGTCCATGAATGTATAAAAAATAAACTATGCACTGAGCAGAAAGACCAGATAGTATTTCTTATTTTAATTTAATTTTTTTTCTTTAATTTAATTTTTTTAATGGTCAACAGTATTTTTTTTACTTTCCTCATTGTCAATGTATATGTATATATAATTAATTTATTGCCGTGATTCAAAAAATGAACGGCAACGAGCAAAACGTCATAGTTTATCAGGTGTTGTTGTTGTTGTTGATTTTGTTGTTCTAGAATTACGTGATTTACCAATTGGTCCAACACTCGTACTTCTTTCTAAAGCTTCAGTTTTACCAACAAAACCTGGATGTGATATTGCACGTTTTGTTGATCTAAAAGAACTTTAACAAAAAAATTAAAAAATAATATATTATTAATAATTATTATCAATCAATATAATTTTTTTTTTTTTTTTTTTAAATTTATATATATGTTTGTATTTTAATTTTTAGCTCAATTAATTTAAGCTAAAAATTAAATGACAATGAATAATGATTAACAATATTTTTTATTATTTTATTTTTGTATATATAAATATTATATTTATGAATTTAGTGAACAAAAAGCAGCTGTGCATCATTAGTCATATTGCTGTCTCGTTCAAAAGCATACACATATACAATTAAATTAAGTGTCTGTTTAATAATTAATAATTATATTAACTATATATCTGTAAATAATAATATATTGTTTTTTATATTTATAAAATTAATGTAATAATAAGAAAAAAAAAAAAATATTGATGAAAGCAGATAATCAAGTGTTGAATCATAAGCTGAAATTAAAAATAGTAAAATAAAAATGTTTGTGGTGAAATTCCGAGGACAATTAAGGTACTTTTTTTATATTTTATCTTTAATTATTTTTTAATAGTAATTTATTGGTTTTTTTTTTTTTTTTCATTCACATACATTTACGTGCAAATATTTAAAGACGTGCAAAATTAAAATATATCAAGTAATTTATTATAGCCGATTTAATAAAGATTAACGAAATAAATATATATCAGACATTTATTTTTAATAATTAAATTATTCAGTCATTTGTTTTTAAATTAAAATATATTGTATATTTTTTTTTTTTTTTTGAATTGATTGCTCAATAATTAAATTTTTTATATATTATTTGAATTGATTTTTGTTTTTGTTTTCACCCGGAATTTACCTTCGAATAAGTTGTGACCGATTGTGAATGAAATGTAGCAGCAATTGAGAAGATGAATTTTTTTATATTAATTCAATGATGACACACTTCATTGATACTCTTGATAATATTAGAAAAATATATTAATCAATTGATTAAAATTTATCCTCACAGTAGATACCTGTAAGTAATAATTTATTTATTTTATATAAAAAAATTACAAAAAAAATTAAAAATAAAAATATATTATTGTTTTTTTTCTATATAAAAGAAATTAACACTCACTATTATCTAATTATTATTTTAGTACGCAGGGTTTAATATAAAAGGGTTTTTATTTTAAATAACAAAGTGCGATCAAGTGCAGATACCAAAAGAATCAAAAAAAAAAACTATGAAAATAGATAAAAAAAAAAAAAAAAATTAAAGTGATTGATATGAAAAAAAAAAAATAAAATAAACAGGAGATAGATAAATAATTACCAATATATATATGAGTGATTTAATTGTAGGTAGATAATAGGCGAGTGTTAGATGTGGGTAAGGTAGACTTTCTGCATTATAAAGACGTTGTTTCATGATGATGAGTTGATCTCTGTGTTGTTACTGGAACAGAGCCAGGGCTCGTACTTTTCGCGCTGTAAAAATATTTTCAACTACCCTACTAATTTGACCTTCCCCATTTTTTTTAAAATTTTAATTTGATAAATCACACAAAACTCATACTTAAATGTCATTTTAATGATTAAAAATAAAATATTATTATTATTATTATTGTTATTTAATAAAATTAATTACCTTCTTCGTCGTAATGATGAATTTAAACCAGGTAAACCAAATTGTCCTCTTGGTATAACCATTCTTGCATTACCCTGTGCTGGTCTTGATCCACCATGTGATTGTAATTGTGTTAAATGTGCAGCATATCCATCAGTTAATATTGTTGCTAATGATTGCTGTTTTTTAGATACTTTTCCAATAATAATAATTTGTTTTTGTTTTAAATTAATAGCTGTATAAACATTAATATCTTTTGCTGAACCATATGCATGATGTATTATAACACCATGTTCTTGTATTAAATTATTTAAATATGCTGTTTTATGACCAAGTGGATCAGTTGATAAACCATCAGCAAATGATACAAGACCATGTGGAAAATTATGTTGTGATAACCATGATACAACTTTTTGTTGTTGCATATCTGGTCTAGCTGTTATATATATTATTAAATATCCTAATTCTTGCCAATGACGTGCAACATCAACAGCACCAGCACGTACTTTTGGATCTCTACCAGTAACAGACATACTTGCTGTAAATGAACCATCAATACTAAATACAACACATTCTGTATTTGGTGGTATAACAGCCATAAAAAAATCAACAGATGTATGATCACCACGTACAACCATTTTAATTGGATAAAGACCATATGATAATGCTTTATCATCTGGTATTTTATATGTTATTCTACCATTTTTATCTGTTATTTCAGTTGTAATATATGTCCATTCACCACCAGGTGTATCTTTCATAACATGTATATCAACTTTTTCACCAGTTAATGCAATAACATCAATTGGACTATACATAAAACGTGCTATTAATATTTGTGGTGCACCTTCACGTACTATAACATCATTTGCACGATGATTTGCTGCTACATTTTTTAATTTAACAGATGTACGTTTTTTATTCCATTTTTCACGTGGTTGACCTGGACGAAATGATGCAAGTTCTTTTTCTGCACCATCAAGCATTGGTAAATCAAATCTACCAATTTGACGTAATATAAATGCAATAACGTCTGATGATTCCCAATAACTTGCATGAAATAAATGTGGTAATGCATTTGTTGGAAAATTTGTTAAACCATCAGGACAATATAAAGCATAATCAAGTCTTTTATTACCCCACCATTTTTGACTTACTGTAATAAATAAAATAATAATATTGTTATTGTGTATTGTGTATTTTTTTTTTTTTTTTTTTAAATATAGAATATAAATATAATATTCTTAAAATAGAATATATCTTGAGGGTAAATACAAAGGATAGCTTGTTTTATTTAATATATGTATTATACTAACATGTTGATACAGTGTGAAATGGAACATTATCAATTAGGCCAGACATTGTACTTTGAATCGATATATCTGACATTCGTCGAAGATGTTGAAGCGATGTATTTGGTGCATTCAAGCTTTCAGAAAAAAATTGTGGATTTGTTTGAATAGCTTCAACTAAAAAAAAATAAAATTATCAATTATAGATATATTATAAATATATATAGGTATATGTATAATATAAAAAAAATTTTAAAAATACTTACGTAAATGATAAGGTTGTCCATTACCAAGTGGATATTTTTGATATCTAGCAACATTAACTGGTGGTAAATGTGAAAATCTTGCTGATATAAGTGGTTCTAATCTAGCAGCAACTGGATCAGTTGGATGAAATAAATTATAAACTTGATTAACAATTGGTCGACATATTGAATAATTTTTATCATTATTTGATTGTGATATTTTTCTATATGCCAATACAAGTGATAATGGACTACCAAACATAAAAAATTCACAAACATCAAAATCTAATTTACATTGTTGTGAATGTTCACTTGTTGATGATGATCTTCTTCTTGGTATTGGTGCTGTTAAATGTTTACCATCATCAATAATATTATTATTATCATTATTTAAAATTTGTTGATTGTCATTATCAAGTATACTATTTTCACTATCATGTCGTGATTGTGAATTTGTTGTTCTACATAATGCATCATATGCTAATATTGAACCAACTGAATCACCAATAAATGATATTTGTCCAGCAAAACCTTTACCTTCATCACATTTTAAAAAATCATTATATATTTGATTAGCACTATTAATAACTTTTGTTACTGAATCTTGATATTCTGGTGATGATGTTGCTAACATTGGTATTGCACCAATTGGTATTGTATCATGTGTTACTTGTGGTGTATCAATACATGATGGTGATACATCAAAACTATATGGACTTAAACTTGATAATATACCAAGACCTTCAGTACATATTGATGGACATGATACAAATCTAATTGCAATATGTCCAACCATTGTTGGATAATGTTGTCTCATAACAGATTCAAATGCACCTCTAAATGTTGTAACATCTGATTTTTTAGCTGTTAAATCAACATTTGCATCAAGTACACTACCAGCATGCATAACTATTAATAATACTGTTGTTCTACATGGTTGATGAGTTGGTGAATGTTGTGGTGATGCTGGACATGACATATCAATACTTGCTGATGTACGTATATAAAGTCTTTTTGGATTTCTTTCACTTGCAACACGTTGAAAATATGATGGTGAAAATATACTGTCATCTTGTTTATTTAATGTTACTGTTGGTGATGATAATGCATCATCTTTTTCATTTAATATATCCAATGAACTCCATTTAGCAAGTGATGTATCATCTCCAAAATCTTCTATATTTAATTAATAAATAAAAAATTAATTTCATCGAAAAATTTATATCAAAAACATAATAAATAATTTATTATAATTAATAAAAACATTGATTTTATTATTATTTTTATTTTTTTGTTGTAAACTCTATCAAACTAAAGCTTTTATTTATTTATTTATTTTTTTTTTTGTTCAATTAAGCTCATGCATATTATTTTCCTACCTCGACGAATTGCTGGCACAATCATCCCAGCAGCTAGTGCACAATGAAAATTTTTTTTCTTTTCTTTTGCTCCAGTATAGAGCAAAAAAAGAAAAAAAAAAAAAAAACAACCAAAATATAGATATAAATAAAAAAGAAAGAAAATTTAAAACAATCAATAAAAAATAAATATATTGAAAAAAAAAAATAAAAAACATAATAAATAATAGATTAAAATAAAATAAAATAAAAAAAAAAAGAAAGAAAAAACATTTCTATTATTTAGTGTCATGCACATTGATTAATTATTATTGAACAATAAATATAGATATGAGTATATTACCTTCACAATCGAAAAATTCATCATCACTACCAGATTCTGATTCACGGACGATACTTTCCATTCGCCAATTAGCCATTTGTACATCAAAATCTTTTGTTGTATTTGGTAAATGTGTTATTTGATTATTTCTTTTCCAATTTTTTTTATTATCAAATTTATCATCACTTATAGTAGTTCTATAAATAAATAAATAAATAAATAAATAAAATATATTATTTATAATAAATAAAATATAATTAATAAATAAATTAAAAATTAAAATAAAATAATACTTTGGTGGAAGTAGTGTTGTTGGTGAATCATCAGGTGTTGCATCACCTTCAGAATCAAGTGTTGTATTAACAATTGGTATATCAGATGATTTTCTAATTGTTAATGGTGACTGTGGATCTTCATTTTTTTCAATACTACCAAGTGTTGCTGCAAGTGTTTTAGCAACATTTTTATCTTGTGGTGTTATACTTGAATTTGTATTACAACTATCATCATAATTATTATCATTTAAATCATCAATTAATTCACCAGCTTCAACAGCAGCCATTTTTCTTTTTAACATTGTTTGTGTTTGTTTTTCAATTTCACGTATATCATCCATTGTTAAACCAATCCATTCATCTTGCCATGCCCATGCTTGTCTATGTGCACGTACCATTGTTTTTCTTAATGCAACATCATGAATAAATTTTTCAAGTTTTGTTTGCATACCCCAATAACGAAATTCAACACGACATAATTTATATGCACACATTAATGATTTACCATTAATTGTTGGTTGTTTTTTATCTTTAACATCATTCCAATAATCATCAAGCCAATTATCATTTAATGGACCTCTTTTAGTTTTTTCAGATATATAATCTTTTGGATCTTCTTCTTTAACATAATCATTACCATATAATTGATCTTTAACAATATCAATAATATCAACAATTCTATTACGTAAATCACTACCAGATAATTTAAATACATTATCTTGATGTCCATTATCAGGATAATAATATGTTTCAATTTCAACTGAAAATTTTTCAACAAATGGACATGTATATCTTGTTTTAGTATATGGATATGAATTCCATGCTTCTTCTTTAGCAGTTAATGCTGATTTTGGTAATAAACTTTTAAACCAACCAGGTAAATGACTACCAACATGATATATTTTATGTGTATATTGTCCAGAACCACCTGGTCCATCAGTATATGGTTCATTATCAATTATTTCAACACCAGAGCCAACGCCTTTACTTTCTTCTCTTGATTTTTTCTATATTTAAATAAAAATATAAAATAATTAATATCATCATCATCATCATCATCATCATCATTAACATATTTAAATAATTAATAAATATTTAATTTTACCGCTATCATATACAGTTGAGCTATTCTGTATTCCTCAACAGTAAGAGGTAGTGGAATCCTGTATTCTTTTATTAACATTTTGACCTTGAATATATTAATTTATTATTATATTCACCATTTCTGTAATTAAATTAATAAAATTTTATTTTTAATTAAAAATTAAATACATGAAGCACTTTAAGTATACAATAAATTTATTTTTATTATTTTACCTTGTAACTGAATTTAAGTAATCCTAGAATTGATCTTATTATTGTTTGTGTATTTAATACTACCCTTATTTAAATATTTTAATTAATTTATTACATTTTAAATATAATGTAAAAAATAATAATAAATTAAAATATAAATATTTAATTATTTTAATAATAATAATACATTTTTTATAAATTAACTATTTTTATTGTCAATATAATGATAAATAAATTAAGGTGATTTATGAATTTGAAGCTTTACAAGTTTTTTAACAGAAAAAATATATATATATATATATTTTTAGAATAAAACACACAAGTTGATGTTATCGAGGCCAAACTTGCAATCAAACTACGAAGCCGAGTTAAAATTTTTCCCCTTATTTTAATTTTATTTTTTATTATTTTTAACGCTTGCGCAAATTTCCATGAAAATTAAAATCTCTGATGACCTTTTTTTTTCTTTTTCTATAATTATAATTTTCAAAATAATATATTGTATTTATAATATAATAATTTATGATGTATTTATTTGTTGTTATTATATAGTATTAATCAATTTATTAAATATAGGGGATATTAATGAATTTAAGGGGATGTTGTACTCATATTACACGTGATTGTTAAATACTAAATATTGGGGTAAATCTAGCCTAGCTTCCAGGCATCAAGCTTTACTATATTTCTAAAATATTGATCGACAATATAACTCTGCGCAAATGCTAAAAAGATAAAAAAAAATATAAAATAAAATAAAGAAGAAGAAGAAGAAATATATACTATCAATGAGATAAGACACATTAATATTTACCACAAACCAACAGTTGGATCCTTTGATCATTGATAATAAATCTTTAAACAAACTATCATACATATCATATATTTTTTTATGCTATAAACTTTTATTTTTTTTTATAATAAATAAAAATAATAAAATTATAATTATTTAAAATAAATTTATATTTATATATAATTTTTTTATTTTGGCAAATTTGGATCTGGTAATTCATAACCATGTGGAGGTATTGGATTTCTTTCTGGATTATGAAATAGTGTATGATTACCATCACCCCAAGGAAAACGCTGATATAAAAATATATATATCTTATATGTAATTAATTTCTTTTTTTTATCATTTGATAATATATATATATTTTAGTATTTTTAAATTAAAACCTTTGTTCTGATGTACATGTATTCCATTGGTATATATTCTGGTCTTAATTTTTCATTTTCTTTTTTAATATTATACATTGTAATAATAGTCATTATTAATACTGTTGGTAATGCAACATAAAATGTTAAATTATTCCAAAAACGTAATTTAGCTCTTGATTCTAATAATATTAATTTTTATAAATAAGTATAAATATATTAATTTGATTTATAAAAATTTTAGTTACCATCAGTTATTTGACACAGTGGTTTTATATCTGGATAACATAATTTTTGTTTTTCTTTAATTTGACATTTTGGATTAATGTTATTAGTATATGATGAACAAGGATCTTTTAATTTATCAATACATTTTTTAGAATATTTTAATGTTGTTTTAAATAAATAAACACGAAAATTATTCAACATTTTAAGTTATTTTTTTTTTTCAAATAAAATAATAAATTATTATCAATGTGTTAATTTATTTTTTAATGGTTTTTTTCTTTTTTTTAAATTAGTAGCTTTTATTTAATAAATATTTATGTAAATTTTAATTTAATAAAGTTATTTTTATTTATTTATTTATTGTAATGTTAATATCTTTGAGAAAAAAAATTTTTTTTTTGTCATTTTGTAAAACAAATAAAACGTTAGTTGTTTGTTTTTTTTTTTTTAGTTTAAATATTAATTATTATATTGTAATTGAAAAATTGAAATAGAATTAAATTATTAATTAATTTTCTAATTAAAATAATTTAATTATTGAGCTAACAAAGTTTCATTGATGATTTATTAATTACAAGAGTTTTTTTCGATAATTAAAATAATAAATTTTTATTTAAATTAAAAATATAAAAAACATTATTATAAATTTAAAGACTTTTTTTTCATTTTTTTTAATCTTATTATAAATTAAATAAAAAACTTTTTAGTTCTTGTAAATCTAGTATGATAAACTTTGATATTTTAAAAAACTTTAAATTAATTTTTTAATTAGTTTTTAATTTGTAATATCAATAATTAATTTATTTTATAATTAATATATTAATTCATCAAAGTATAACACAATAATATTAATAGATTGGAATATTAGTTAGAAAAAAAAATTAAATCAAAGAGTAAATAACTTCCTCAATATTTTTGAATGAATTTACTCCAAAAAAAAAAATGAAAAATCATTGGAAAATTTAATTAATTTAAAGTCAGGATAGATCAAGATGAGTCAAATTAATTAAAATAGTAATTGAAATATATAATTATTTAAATCAATGTATTTTTTAATGAATAAAAACTCATTGAAATTCAATAGAAATATAATGATGAGTCAATTTAATGATCAGTGAATAATCCTTTGATAAAATGTAACATTTTCGAAATGTCAAAATGTTTATATTTATATTTTTTTAAATGTTAAAATTTAACATTTAAACAAAAAGTATTATAACAAAAAAAAAAAAAAAAAAAATGGAATAAATATTTACTTAATTTTTAGCATAAGTTTACATCAATTATTTTATTCCAATAATTATATATTTATTATTATTATTTATCAATATAAATATTATTCAATGAAATCGATTTTGAAACCCTTGACGTAATAAATGACGTCATTGAATTTATAAAACTTTCTTGAAATGAAATATCATGACGTTATAAATTGTAATTGTATATTTAAAAATAATATCATAAAAACTTTTTTTACCAGACACTTGATGCTATTAACATGCTATTGTATTTTTACTTTGTTTTTATTTATTTCAAAAACTTTTTTTTCATGACATTTTCATTGTTTTTTATTATTTTTTTTTTTTTCATTATTATTTAATGACTATAAAAAGAATCAAGTTTACTCAGAATAGTCTCGTTATCTCAGTACATAGATAAAAATACAAAAAAAAAAAAAACTTGACAAACATAAATATATATTTCTATTTGACGTGGAAAAAAAATAAACACATGTGCAATATTAATGCATGCTCGTTAAAATTAAACCAACTGATGAAAAGAAAAATAATAAAAAAAAAATTTACCTATATGAATATATTTACAAGAAACTTGTATAATTTTATATTTTGTTTTTTTCTCTTTTAAATTTTTTTGTATTTATTTTTTTATGACAAGTGTCAAGGTCATATGATATTATTATTATTTTTTTAATTTTAAAATATGTAATAACTTGCCAAGATATACATATATATGTAAAATTTTAACTATTTATTTTTCATTTATAAATAAAATAAAAAATAATAAAAATATATTCAATTCTGTTGAATAAAAATTACATAAAATAAACATTAATAAACATGAAGATTTATAGAAATAAAAATGTATAAAAATTGTTTATAATATTATATCATTGTTTGAATTTAAGATAATAATAATAATTGTAATTAAAAAACAATATTTTATCCAATAAAAATTTAAAAAACATACCTTTATCTCGTGTTGGCCAGTGAAATGTCTGATGAATCAAATTGTATCAAATTTTCATTATAAAAAATATAATATTTATATAAATATTTATATTTTAATTATAAAATTGAGTTAAAATATTTTTATAAAATAATAATTATTATTATTTTAATTTTTTTAGTTATTTTAACAACACACTAGTTTATGTAACTGTCAATGTATTAATGTGTAGAAAAAATTTATTAAATGAAAAATGTAAAATAATAACTTGTTGTTTTTTTTTTTTAATAACAATAACAAACCACTCCTGACTTGATAATAATGAAAATTTTATTATCGATTGGCTACCAATGTATCAAAAAAGCGGGAGAAAATAAAATTTATTAATTACTTGAATTAATAAATCATTGATGAATCATTGACAATTGAGAGTTTGTTTTTTTTTGTCAAATTTAATTGATATATTTGGTCTTTTTTTTCTTTGGATCATTTAAAAAATTGTCAGGTAATTTTGTCAAGATGATTCTCCATCAATTTTATATATTTTGTTTAAAAATTATCATTAATTATCTTGATGATTAGTTGGATTATGCAAAACTTTTGTTCAAGATGTTTAATTAATGTAACATTTAATTAATCAGAATTTATATTTCTATTTTTGACACATAAACTCCATTTTGTTTACATTTTTTCTCTTTTAAAATTAATTAAACTCTTTCAGTGTATTATTATTATTAATAATTATTTTGTTGAAATAAAATATAATATTAAATAATATTTGCAGTCTTTGCATGTTATTATATGATTATTGATACATTTTTCATGTTGCTGTTTACATTTATTTATGCCATTAAACTCCATACTCTTAATTTGTGTTGATGATTGTATTTATATTACAGGTGGATCTACAAAATAAATTAAAATTTAATTAGTTTTATTATAATAATATCTATGTAAATATATAAATTAACAACAAATTACTTGTTGATGTCATCTGAGTACATTGGATGACATTACTATTTGATGACATTACTTGTTCTTGATGACACTTTGAC
This sequence comes from Lysiphlebus fabarum, assembly GCA_011426435.1. Taxonomy (NCBI): domain Eukaryota; kingdom Metazoa; phylum Arthropoda; class Insecta; order Hymenoptera; family Braconidae; genus Lysiphlebus; species Lysiphlebus fabarum. The sequence continues at coordinate 146,113 of WSYQ01001163.1, forward strand.
ATTTGTTTAACAACATCAACAATATATCAACTTATTCACGCACTTTTTAATAATTAATGTATTAATAATAACTTTATTTATTTATTGTCATTTAGAGAGAGAAAGTTTGTTGATCTTTATTGTAATATTATTATTATTATCTAATTCACAGTGTGATAACACCAAAAATGACATTATCAACAAACTTTTTTCAGAGAAAAAAAAAAAAAAAAAAGCAAAACAAAGTTATTAAAATATAAAATTTAAATAATTAACAAAATTAATTGTTAATATTTTTTATTATTATCTAATTTATTATTACTATTTGGTCATCAATTAAAGATTTTTTATAAAAAAAAAAAAAAAATGTCTGATTTGGAAGAGAAAGTATGAGACAACTTTTTTATCTCTGTCTCTCAGCTGAAATAGTTTTTTTTTTTTTGTTTTTTTTTTCCTCTTACATTTGACAGTTACTATCAAAAAAAAAATATATATAATTAGTACTAATTTTATTTTATATATTATAAAAATATATAATTAATATATTAATAATTTAAATAACTTTATTTACAACAATTAAATATACCTACTTATGTAAAAAAATAAACAAATTATTTAAACAAAAAATAGAAAGAAAAAAAAAAAGTCTAACATAATGGTGAGTATTATTAACCTCCATTATTTATAAACAAATAAATATAATTATTAATATTAATATAAGTAATTATAATAAAATTAAAAAGAGTTGAAATAATTATTTAATAAATCAACAAAATTATTTATTTAAATGTAAAAAAGAGTAATTTTTTTTTGTCCTTTCAGGATGAAGATACAGTAGCTCTACAAAGACTTGAACAAATGATGAATGAATTTTTTTCATCTGGTGCAACAAATGAACGTATTAAATCAATTGAACAAAGTCTTCATGAATTTACATCACAAATAAATTCATGGAAACCATGTTTACATTTTTTATCATCAACACGTAATCATTATGTCAGTATGTTTTCTCTATCAGCACTTGAAGTAAGTATTTTTTTAAAAAAATATATAAAAAAAATAATCCTATATTAACATAAATAAATACTTGAATAATAAAACTAAAATAAAAATAAATAAATTTTAGACAACAATTAGCAAAAGATGGAGAATACTTTGGTGGGAAGATCAAGCATTAATACGTTCAACACTTTATACATTATCACTTGAACAAAATATACCACCATTTGTTAGAAATAAAGTTGTTAAATTAGTTGTTGATATTGCTAAACATGATTGGCCACAATTTTATCCTGATTTTTTTACAAATATACTTCAATTATTAAATCATAAACAAAGTAAACAACTTGGTTTAATATATTTACGTACAGCATCTGAAGAATTAGGTACACCAAGAGAAGATGTTACAATACAAAGAAAAATTGAATTAAATAAATTATTAAATTCACAAATATCAATAACACTTGATGCATTAACTGTATTATTATGTGATACAATAAAAATAAATAATCGTTCTGGTACAGTAACACCACCACCATCACCAACAAGTTATCAAACAAATGATATATTAAATATTAATATTAATAATAATAATGTTATTAATGATAATGATAATAATAATAATAATAGCAATGAAATTTGTATATCAATACTTGAAGTACTTGGACATTTATTTAGTTGGATAATACCAACAAATAATATTAATAATAATTTATTAGATGGTATATTTACATGTGCTAAATATGATAATAATATGAATACAAAAAAAATTGAAATGGCTATACAAGCAATGACAACAATAAATGAATTATTATATCGTCCATGTTCAAAAAATATTGATGATACATATTTATTATATATATTTAATAATGGTATAAAATTATTTCAATTAATGGAAAAAATTGATGATATTGATGAAAAATATATTGATAAAACAACAGAATATTTACAATTATTTATTAAAAATCAATTTAAAAAAATTGAAAATAATAATAAATTTCAATTAAATTTATTTTTTGAATTATTATATTATCATACATTTAATAATTGTAAAACAACATCATCATATTTAAATTGTTTAGAAATATGGAATATATTATTTGAAAAAAATGATAAAAATTATACAACAATATCAATTGAATATATTAAAAAATTACATGAAAAAATATTATTTAAAAATAATAAATTATTAAATTTACTTGATACTGAAATAATGGATGATAATAATGAAACAGAATGGCAAAATTATATACGTTTAAATATTGAAAGTATTGCTATTGTTGCTAATAATGAACCAATAATAATATTTAATTTATTATATCAATCATGGTTATATGATTTAAAAATATTAATTGATATTGGTAATGCATTAACAACAAATCAACGTATATTAATATTAAATGATATTGATGGTAATAATGTACATTCACATTTACGTGATTTTGCAACAATAACACAAGCACTTGGACGTATATATATAAATTTTACAAATGATTATCAAACAAATAATATAACAGATGAAAAAATTATAAATAATATTGATGAATTAATAATAAAAACACTTGATATTTGTGAATATTTACGTGATAATAATATATATCATACAACAATACAACCAACAATTATTATTGGTGATTTAATTGAAATTAATTCACAATTATTAGCATCATTAAAAGCATGGTGTTATTATATTATTAATAAAAATGATGAAAAATTAAAAATTATATTTTATCAACGTACAATTGATATTTGTTTTTCATCATTAATACCAACAAGAGCTGATAATATACCAGATAATATTGTACATTCATCAGCACATTTATTACAAACAATAACATCAGTATTACGTCCAAATTTATGGAATTATGATTCATTTAAAGGTTTATTATGTATGAGTAATTATCCATATTTAAATAATGATACTGAAAAAATATTACGTAGATGTTTAATTAATTGTATTGTATTAACAAATGGTGATGATGAAATTAGATTTAAATTAATGGAAATAATGATTAATAAAATTTCTGAATCAATTGGTATTATTGGACAACAAATACCAAATGATATTATTATTATTAATTCAGTTAATTCATTAATACAAATTATTAATGATTGTTCATCATTATCAACAAATATTAAAAAATTATTACATCAATGTTTTTTATCAACAATTAATAGAATACTTGAATTATTACCACAATTTATACATAATAATACTTGTGAAATATTAATGAATTTTTTACATTCAATATTTTTAGTATTACAACAACAATTAGGTAGTGAATTTATTAAAAATTCAGTACAATCAATGTTACATATTTATACAAGTGAAAATATTAATTCTGGACCAGCATTAGATCAATTTTTAGAAATATTAATACTTGTTATATCATCACCAAGTAATTCATTTAAAACATTTTTACCATCAATTATTAATTTATGTCTTGTACATGTATGGCCAAATGTATCAAATGATATTAATTTACATCATGATACAATACTTGTATTATTAAAATTATTTTATAATATATTTTCTCATCGTTGGCAATATTTTAATGATACAACTGTATTAATGATACAACAACAACAACAACAATTAAATAATAATAACAATAATAATGATGAACAAATTAAAAATAATCATGAATTAATAGCAATACTTGAAATATTTGGACAAGCATTATTACAAACAGATGTTAATATTTTTCAAAAAAGTTTACAATCACTTGAAGATATTAATAAAAAATGGAGATTATATAGTAAAAATTTTTTTAAAAATCATCTATTAGAAAGATTTATCATGGCTTTATTTACTGTATTACAACAAAGGTCACATAATTTATTGGCTGATGAAATTGCTGAAGCTATTCATAATTTATCATGTAATAATTTTCCATGGTTTTTTAGTCATTTTTTACCAAAATTTTTGGCTGGTTGTGAGGGACTTGATGACGTTCAACGTAATACATTACTTGAAAATTTTGATAAATCAACGGTAATTTAATTAACAATAATATTTTTTTAATATATTTTTTTATTTAATATTTCATATATATTTTTATTTTTTAATTTTTTTAGGACCAACCAACATTTACTAGATCTGTACTACGTTTTTTTTCTGATTTACGATGCTATCAAATTTGCAGTCCAATTGAACGACATTAAAAATTTTGATAATTGTATTTGTGAATTTTTTTTTTAATATAAATACATCACAAAGTTATTATCCATTAAATCATATATGTATCACATTAATTAATTGTTACTTTTTTTTTTTTTTTTTTATATACCTATATAAAAACTAATCTTTTTCAACAAGTATGTTTATAATAATTTTTTTAATATTAAAAAATTAAAAAAAAAAAAAACATAAATAATTATGTGTTGAGTTGGTTATTTTAAAAATGAATTGATTTTATTTTTGTTTTTTATTTTTATTTATTTATTGAAAAATATATATTTATTATTATCAATTGATGTTTTTTTTTCTTATCTTTATGATAACTTGTTGAACTTACAACATAAAAATTGATAAGATAACAAATGTTTGGATGGTATAACCGTAGAACTAGCATAAAAAGATTTAGTTTATAAATAATTTAAATAAAAATGTCACGACAATTATTTAATTGTTCAATTAAAAATTATCATATAATATCAAGAAGTTTAGTGACAAATTCAAAATATGGATTTTTAAAAGAATTAGGAATTGAATCTGTTAATCCTGGTGTTTATGATGGTAAATGGAGTGGATCTGGCAAGGTAAAATATTTATTAAATAAATCATAAAATTCATAAATAATAATAGTAATAAAAAACAAAAAAATTTATTTAATAAATTAAAGATAATTGATTCAATATCACCATCAACTGGAGAAGTAATAGCAAGTGTTTATGAAACAACAAAAAATGAAACAATAAATGCAATAAATAATACAAATAAATCATGGATTGAATGGTCATCAATACCAGCACCAGCACGTGGTGATATTGTACGTCAAATTGGTAATGAATTAAGAAAAAATTTAATTCCACTTGGTAAACTTGTATCACTTGAAATGGGTAAAATATTACAAGAAGGTATTGGTGAAGTTCAAGAATATATTGATATTTGTGATTATGCTGTTGGATTATCAAGAATGTTACCTGGTTTTATTTATCCATCTGAAAGATTAGATCATATATTATTAGAAAAATGGAATCCAATTGGTGTTGTTGGTGTTATATCTGCATTTAATTTTCCTGTTGCTGTAAGTATTCATTTTTATATAATTTTTTTTGATCATTAAATTATTTGTTTTTTTTTTTTTTTTTATTTAAAAGGTTTATGGATGGAATAGTGCAATTGCAATGGTATGTGGTGATACTATTATATGGAAAGGTTCACCAACAACACCACTTGTATCAATAGCAACAACAAAAATAATATCAAATGTATTAGAAAAAAATTGTATATCTGGATCAGTTGCATCACTTGTTACTGGTGGTGGTGATATTGGTGATGTATTAGTTAATGATAAAAAGTATATTAATTTATTTATTTTTAATTTAATTACATTTTAATATATACATACGATATTATTTATTTTATTTTTCAAGTGTATCACTTGTTTCATTTACTGGAAGTACTCAAGTTGGACAACAAGTTGGATTAAAAGTACAAAATAGATTTGGTAAATTATTACTTGAACTTGGTGGTAACAATGCACTAATTGGTAAATAAAAATAAAAGATTAATTAAAAATAAATAATAGGATAAAATGTTATATAATTAATTGTTTGTTTTTTTTCTTTTTTAATATCAAGTTGCAAATGATGCTGATTTAGAAATGTCAATACGTGCTGCTGTATTTTCATGTATTGGTACATCTGGACAAAGATGTACAACAACAAGACGTCTTATTATTCATAAAGATATAAAAAATGAATTTTTAAAAAAATTGAAAATTGCATTTAATAGTATACTTGAAAGAATCGGTGATCCATTAGATGAGAAAACACTTTATGGACCACTTCATAATCAACAAGCAGTTGATGCTTATGAGGTAAAGACAAAACAAAACCAAAAAAAAAATACAATAATTATTTATAATATATTTATTGTACAATATTATAAAAAAAACTATCTCAATTTACATTTTTTAATTATTATTATAGCTAATTATTTACTTTTTAATTGTAAAAAAAAAAAAAAAATATTTATTTTTATAGACAACAGTGAAAAAAGCAGTTGAAAATGGTGGAACAATTGAATTTGGTGGTAAAAAAATTAATCGTCCTGGTTATTATGTTGAACCAACAATAATAACAAATTTAAAAATAAATAATGAAGTTGTTAAAAATGAAACATTTGCACCAATTGTTTATATATTTGATTATGATACAATTGATGATGCAATTATTAAAAATAATATTGTTGAACAAGGTTTAAGTAGTTCATTATTTACTAAAAATTTATCAAATATATTTAAGGTAAATCTTTAAATTAATCAAATTAATTATAAATTAAATAATAGAAAAATTGTTAATTATAATTATTTTTTAATTATAGTGGATTGGACCACATGGTTCAGATTGTGGAATTGTTAATGTTAATATTGGTACAAGTGGTGCTGAAATTGGTGGTGCATTTGGTGGTGAAAAAAAAACTGGTGGTGGTCGTGAAAGTGGTAGTGATTCATGGAAAAATTATATGAGAAGATCAACAATTACAATTAATTATGGTAATCAACTTCCACTTGCTCAAGGAATTAAATTTGAATAAAAATTAATCAAATGAAAATCTTATAAAATCAACTTGTATATCAACTGATGATTTTTTATGAAATTTATAAACTTGTGGAAGATCATATCTTAATTCAGCAATAACTTTACCATTAACACCAAATTCATTAGCTTTTTTTAATACATAATTTCTTGTTGATGTTTTATGAAGACTATAAACTGTTTTTTTAGCTAATTTTGTTGCTATTTCAAGAAATTTTATATCAATACCAGCATTTTTTTTTGTACCAAATGGTGGATTCATAATAACAGTATCAAACATTTTTTCAAATTTACCTGTAACATGACAAATTAAAATATAATTTTTTTATAAATAAACTTTTATTTATTTATTTACCTGGTAAAGTATGTAGAACATCACATTGTACAATATCAACATATAATTCAATATCATCACAATTATTTTTTAAAATATCAACAGCATCAGGATCAATTTCAAAACCAACAACATAACTTGCATTTAACATTTTTGCACCAAGTGATAATACACCACATCCAGCACCTAAATCAGCAATTGAACAATTTTCAATATCATTAAATTGTGATTGTGCTGTATACAATAAATGTGAAGCAATATGTGCTGATGTTGGATATTGTTCAAGCATAACTTTTGGTTTTTCAAATATATCTAATTGTTGTAAATATTGTTCTAAATCTTTCATTCTTAAACTAGCCATTTTATAATATTACTTTTTTTTTTTTTTACTAATTATTATTATATTTAAAATTTAATAATTTATTTTGTATCAAAACGAGGTAAAACTGGAAGTATTAAATTTCCAAATGATGAATCTTGGGTTACAAAAAAACCAAATGATGCTGCATGTGCGTTATTTAGTGCATTACGTTGAACTGCTGTCATAGCAATACCATCATTTGTTGGTGTTGTTGGCTATTAAAATAAAATAAAATAATTATATTAATTTAATTTTTTAATTCAATTAAATTTATTATATCTTTATTTATTACCACAGTTGATGCTGATGGTGTTGATGTTGGATTTATTGGTGTACCAAATGAGGGTGCAACCCCCTGTTTAAGTAGCATCTGCTTTTTCAACTGCAATTCTTCTAATATTTTTCTATTTTGTAATTCTAAAAATTCATAAATTTAAATATATTAATTTAATAACAAAATAAATATAAACAATTTAATAAATTACCTCTTGAATTTGGTTGTGGAAAAGCCATGTAAATATTTAAATTATCAAAACTAAAAAAAAGAAAATATATAGGTTGGAATATTATTATTCAAATAGCAATTATAAATAATAATATATTTTAAATAACTATTATAATTATTTATCAACAAAATAAAAATGTCAATGAATATAACAAAAAAAAATTATTACTCAACAGTCAGTAATCAGTTGTAAAAAAAAAAAAATTATAAACAAAAAAAGAATATTTGTGTTGTTAAAAAAAAAACCTCTCTCATGCCGCCATCAAATTTTGGTGTAAAAAAAAAACAATAACAATATTAGCAATAATAATAAACAAATAATTTAAAAAAAAAAAAAAAAAAAAAGAGAAAATTATAAAAAAAAAAAAAAAAACAGTACGCATGCGTGAAAATCCTGCCACCTATGATTAAAAATAAAAATTAATCAGTCACAATCGTTGATGTGAATCACAAAGTTAGAGAAAAAAAAAAAACACACTTTGCATTTTTTTGTGTGCAAAAAATATACATAGTTGGGGTGTATTTGTTATTAATTAAATAAATAATTATTATAAAGTGTATAAATAATAAATTAAAAATAAATTAAGTTATCAAAAAAAGATAAATTTCTAACTGTTGTTAGTAAACAATATTTTTAATTGTTTTTTTTTTTTAAACATTTTTTTCATTAAAAAAAAAAGTTGAAAATAAAAAAAATAAATAAACGTGAGTACAAATGACAAAATGACATCATTGACAATGATTATAAAATCAAGAAAGAATAAATTTTTATTTGCATATATTAATTAATATTGTTAATGTTATTCAAATAAAAGTTAGTTATTAATTTTATTTTCATATAGACATAGAGAATTTTTATATATTCTTTTTTTTTTTTTCTTTTTTTTTTAACCAACAGACGACGTGACGGCTCAGGAGCAAAATGGCCGTGCGCGAATTACAACAAACTCATTTTCGTCGCAAGTTTTTACACACTTGTCTCTAAATATTATAAATAATATTTATTTTTAATAAATAATATTATTGTTATAGTAATCATTTAGTTTGTGTATCAGTGATTCAAGTTATATTCATATCTATATTTATTTAACAAACGTCAGTTTAAAAAATAATAAATAAATAAAATCTTTAATATACTTTGTTTTAAAAATAAATATTTATGCAATTTTAGTTTTTTTTTTTTTTTTCGTTTTTTTATGTCAAGTAAGGTAAATGAACAAAGTATTTAATAATTATTTTATTTAATTTTTTTTCTTTTGTTAAAATATTCTTGTTGACGTAATTTGACAGATGGTATTTTTTATTTTTTAATAACAATAATTTTTTTTTAATAATAATTTTGACAACTATTTATTATTTTATTAAATAAAAAATAAATATATAGATAATTATTATTTTAATAATATAATAATTTATCATCCAGCTGTTAATATGAAAAAAAAAAATCAAATGTTAATTAAATAATAAAAACTCATTAGTAATTTAATTAAATAAATATAATTAAAAAATTAAATTTTAACCCTATATATTGTAATCTATATATTTTAATAAAATTAATAATATGTATATTTTTAATATTCAAGGTTTAAAATTAATCAACAAATAAAAAATCAAGTTGCAGATTAAAATTATTTAAATTGTCAAGAAAACCTACATCATAAACAAACTTAAATGTTTGTATGTCGTTAACATGACCCAAATTAACTAATCTGATTTCTTTCATCACTCAATATATATATTACTATATACAATAATTTAATCAACAACTAACCATTGATTTTATCGTCAATAAATATTTAAAAATTTATCTAAACAAGTATTTTAGATAATTTTTTTTTATCATGTTTAATTCAAGGGTTGCTGAATTAGGGGTAATTTATAATAAATATTTGATATCATACCGGTAAAAAAATAGAAAAAAAAATAAGTCGTAGATTGATTGATGAGGGTTTATGAAAACCAAGAGTTGAGGGGATGGTAAGGTGATAAAGGGGGTGGTATGTCTGACGAGGGTGGTAAAGAAAAAAGTGGTGTTTTACGTGAGTCGAAACTATCGATTTGTTAAGTTTGCATATATATATTAGCATCATAGATATTTTTATTTTTATTTTAATCTATTATTTTTATTTACAATTGAATAATAAAAAGATACACACGATTGTCAAGGTTCTTTTAATGATTTTCTAATTTTTTTTTATTAGACTAAGTTTTATTATTTTTTTTTAAGAATAAAATTTATTTGTTTTTAATTAATTTTTTTTTTCATTTTTGATTACAGAATTATCTGATGGCAGTCAACTAAATATCATAGCCAATTGTTGGCATTTTATTTATTAAATATTGCTCAATTTAATTGAGTTGGAAAAAAAATAATTAAATAACAATTATTTTGTTGTTTATTTTTATTTTTTTTTTTTTTTCCTTATCAAATAAAAAATTATTACTATTGAGGATATTGAAGATTTAAAAAATTACGAAAATTAATATTATCGTGGAAATTGTTGTTTTACAACAAGGATCATGAAAATGGTTTTGTCACAACGGCAGAGGGAGGAGTTGTAAGTTATTTTTATTATATATTTATATTTAATAACTAATAATTTATGTTAAAAAAAAAATAATAGTAATTATTCAAACGAATATTTGACATTATTTTGATAATTAACTGTTATTTTTTATACATATTTTTGTTGATTATTTATTTAAGATTTAAATTAATTAAAAGATTTTTTTTCTGGTTATTTCATTGATAATTATTTTATATTTATTATTAAGTATTTAATTATTAAATAACTTTAATGCGCCAGTCAGAATTTTCTTTTTTTTATTTTAAAGGGTGATATTATTTCTATGAGCAAGCGCAGAAATTAAAATCGATGATAAAAACATTTTACGAAAACGAAGGGCATAAGATCAATGAATAGCTTTTTATATATATTTTTATTATTTTATTTTATAAAAAATAATTTATATATTTTTTTAATTATAAATTTTTAATCTAAAACATACAAATGATTTTTATTAAATTATATTTATTTTTTCGAAATTTTAAAACCTGTTTTTAATCATTTTTTGATGATGACGTCATTGTGTCATCATGTAAAATAATTTAATGATTATAAAAATTTTATGTTTTTTTTCTTTTAACTTTTTTTATTTATATACTTTTTATAACGGTAAATAAATAGATAAATTGATAGATAAATAAATTTAATAATCTACAAAAAAAAAGGAAAAAGTAATGATAATAATTAATATTAAATAATAATTTAATTTAAAAATATAAAATAATAATTTTTTTATTATTTAAATAACAAGATGCATTATAACAATGTAATAAATAATTTTTAAAGATAATATAATATTCATAAATTTCCGTCGATTGTAAAGGAAATAAGTGCTAAAATAGCAAAAGAGCGTGACCCAAAGGTATACACTTGCCTTTCACCCCAACAATCTCGTTCATTCAATTTTTTTTTCATTTACTTATTATTTATTTATTTATATTTTTTTTCATTATTACTTTCTACAAAATCATCATCCTTAATCCTTTCTCAATATTTTTTTTATTCTCCACATATTTATAATACTCTCATATCAATATTTATCTATTAATCGAAAAATAAATGAAATTTTTTTTCTCTAAAATTATCATAATAAAAATAAAAATATAAAAAATAATATTGCAAATTTAAATAACATCTTCTATTAATAATATTTTTAATATTTTATTTCTAATTTATTCGATGATAAATATTAAGTCACGATTTTAATTTTTTTATTGAAAATATATTTATAACAATTACAGTAATTTTGATAAATTTATAGATTAACTTAACGAGGTCATTAATCCCTTTATTATTATGTTAATTTTTTTTTATTCACATAAATAATTTTCCCACGACAAATAAGAATATTTTATTCTTCACGCCTTTCGTGGTTTTTTTTTTTAACAATGCTCATATAAAAGAGAGAGCAGATAAACAGGTGTATTTAAAATAATAATTATAATAATAAAATATTATCAAGTTTACATTGAATTAGAATAAAACAAATTATTATCATTTTATAAATTTTATTTATCTTTTAAATTTTATTTAATATTATTATAAATAAATTAAAAAATTTATTTAATATTTTTTAACTAGTGTGGGATTAGAATTTAATTAGCATATTGAATGTTTGTTTATTATTTCATAGTTAGTTGTGACATTTCTTGTTTAAAGAAAAAAAAAAAAAAAAAAAAGAAAATAAAAGTAGATAACTATATTGTAATCTCAATACATAATAATCAAAATAAAATTACATAAAGAATGTTTTTGTTTAAAAAATAAAAAAATGATGAAATAAATTAATTAAGTTAAACATTATTTTGTTAATAATATTTAAATATATTTTGTTTTTATAGAAATAAGGCGATTGCGGATTATCTTAGTAGCAGTGGTTATCAAGATGCACTTGAGGCATTTAAAAAAGAAGCTGATATGCCTGGTGAAGTTGAACGTAAATATGGTGGTCTTTTAGAAAAAAAATGGACATCAGTTATACGACTCCAAAAAAAGGTAAAAAAAATTAATAATTACAAACAATTTTAATGTATTATTACGATAATTAATTCGTTGTTGTTGTTTTTTTTTTTTTTTTTTTTAAAGGTAATGGAATTAGAGTCAAAATTATCAGAAGCTGAAAAAGAATTTATTGAAGGTGCACCAACACGTGGTAAACGTTCATCAACTGAATGGATACCAAGACCACCAGAAAAACATTCATTAGCTGGTCATCGAGCACCAATAAATAGAGTTGTTTTTCATCCTGTATTTAGTCTTATTGTATCAGCAAGTGAAGATGCAACAATTAAAGTATGGGATTTTGAAAGTGGTGATTTTGAACGTACACTAAAAGGTCATACAGAAAGTGTACAAGATGTTGCATTTGATTTATCTGGTAAATTATTGGCATCATGCAGTGCTGATATGTCAATTAAATTATGGGATTTTCATCAATCATTTGCATGTGTTAAAACAATGAATGGACATGATCATAATGTTAATTCTGTTGCATTTGTACCACAAGGTGATTTTATTGTAAGTGCATCACGTGATAAAACAATAAAAATATGGGAAGTATCAACTGGTTATTGTGTTAAAACATTAACTGGACATAGAGAATGGGTTAGAATGGCTAGAATAAGTCCATGTGGTGAACTTATTGCTAGTTGTTCAAATGATCAAACAATTCGTATTTGGCATATGGCAACAAAAGATACAAAAGTTGAATTACGAGATCATGATCATGTTGTTGAATGTATTGCATGGGCACCAGAAACATCAAGAGCAGTAATTAATGCTGCTGCTGGTGCTGATAATAAAGGTGCACATGAAGGACCATTTTTAGCATCTGGTTCACGTGATAAAACAATACGTGTTTGGGATGTAACTGCTGGTGTTTGTTTATTTATACTTAATGGACATGATAATTGGATACGTGGTATTGTTTTTCATCCTGGTGGTAAATTTATTGTCAGTGTATCTGATGATAAAACAATTCGTGTATGGGATACACGTAATAAACGTTCAATGAAAACACTTGAAGCCCATACACATTTCTGTACATCTGTTGGTGAGTTTTTTTTTATTTTTAATATTTTTAATTTGTAAATTTCTTTTTCAATATTATATATTTCTAAATTTATTTTTTTTTTAGATTTTCACAAACATCATCCTTATGTGGTAACTGGCAGCGTTGATCAGACTGTGAAAATTTGGGAATGTCGCTAGTCACCGAGCTTTTGAGTAAAATCTTTTTTTTTTTTTTTTTAATTTCTTTCATTTTTTTTTTTTTTTTTTTATTTAATTTACTTTTATATATTGGCTTTGTCATCGCATTTTTTTTTTAAATATTTATTTATTTTCTTTTTCGATAACAATTTTACAATATTCGACGATACAATTCGTGTAGAAAGTGTATTAGTACATAAAAAATAATAATAATAATAATTAATAATTTCACATAAAAAAAAAAAATATATATATATAATAATAATAATAATGTTGAGGATCCACTTTGAATTGTTGAATCGAATAAACAGCTAAAAATTATTATAAAAAATATAAAAAAATAAACAAAAGCTATCGTAAATGCAATTTAACTTATAAATTTTATGATTATTCAATGAAAATTACTAAGAGAAATGAAAAAAAAAAAAAAAAAAATCACATAAACACATACAAGTTAAGAGCTCTTTAATTAATTTATAATCACAATATAGTTAATAATTATATTCGATATAAAAATGGTATAAAAACAAATTAATATCATAAATAAAAAAAAATAAATAAATTTGATGATTTTTGAATTGAAATAAATTGTCAAAAATAAAAAAAAATAAATAAACAATAAATGAGGAATTAAAAATAAAAAAGAAAAAATAAAAGGGATAATATTTGATGATAAAGATAAAGATAAGGGATATTTCGGGGAGGACCTGAAAAAATTTATGGGATTTATTTTGATATAATTTTTTTGTTTATTTAACTACAATTAATTTGTAGTTTTTTTTTTTTTTTTTAGCTTAAAAAAATCCATAATAAAATTCTGTATATAATTCTAGTTTAAAAAAAAAAAAAAAAAAAAAACATACAAATTAACAAAATCATTAATTGTAATTGATTTTGTATATGGCCACAAATAACGGTAATATTTTTTATTTTATATTTTACGTTTATATAATAATATTTGCTCTTAAATCTTTCCTCTCTCCTTCTTCAACCGAATTTAATTCAAAAAATATAAATATTGATATAAAAAAATAATGAATAAACCGAGTGAATGTGACAAAATATTGATGTCCAATTATTGTCCTCCTCGAAGATTTAAAAAAAAAAATATAATAAAAATTCCAAAACTTTCTACTTTGCATAATGTTTTTGTTGTTTTTTTTTTTTTTATTTTTTGAGTTGATGATTTAAAAAAAAAAAAAAAATACTTCGTGTTAGTCAGTCAGGTTGAAATTAATTTTATCAATTAAAATATATAAATATAAATATAAAATAAATTATATACATAACTGTAATATTATTTCCTATTAAAAATAGATATCGATTTAATTCTGCCAAATCGAAAATTATTTTATTTTGCAATATTATAGAAAAAAGTTTTTTTTTTTATTATTTATCTTGAATATAATTAATTGCAATTATTTAATTAATTTAATACATTGCAAATAATAAAGATAAATTTAATAAAACATCAAGATTAAAATTTTAGTAATATTAATTAAAACATTTAAAAATGTACTTGAATTATTATGAAGAATTAAAAGCAAAAAAAATTTAGTTGTAATAATGTAGTTTATTATTTTTTTTCTAAATGAAAAATTAATTTAAAAAAACCAACAATTAGCCATTAAATTTTCAGTAGATTGTTTTTTCATGTTTAAAAAAAATAAATAAATATCTTTAAAGAAATTTATAAACAAAATTATTATAATAAAGTTGTAATTTCTTTGAATTTTATTTATTTATTTTTTTTAATCATATGAAATAATATTCAAAAAAGTTTATTAATTTATAGCTGTAGAATTGAATAACCAATTGATCTAAATTAAAAAAAAAATATGATAAATAATTTAAATTATAATTTATTTATTTATTTATTGATTTTTTTTTTTAAACAATATATATTAAAAATGGCTTTATTGTCAGTGAATTAATATTAATTTTTACTTTCTTGATGACTGACAAAATATGATTTAAAAAAAAATATATATATTGACTGCTCTGGTATTAATAAATTAATAAAAAAAAAATTAATTTCTCTCTCTTTATAAACAAATACCCAATATTTATAAATTAATTTTTTCATTGTTTAATGTGGTACTAAATTTATTTTGACAATTATATTTATATAATAAATAAATCAAGTTGTCACTGAACATGTGCAATCTCAAATTAATTGTTATTATATTTTTTATTTATTTATAAAATATTAAATATTATTAATTTATTTGATAATTGTATTTATTTTTATTTACAGTTAATTAATATACATAAATGTATTAATAAAAAAGGAAGCATATAAATAATTAATTGTTAATAATAATTATTATTATTATTGTCAATTTTTTTCAGATAATTTTACAATTTTTGGCTAGGTGGCTCTCTTTCTTTTCTGATTTGGATCTCTCGTTGGTGTGGTCTGTCGTCTTTTGTTTTGACAATTGTCAATTATTAATTAATAATTAATACACTCTAATAAACGTAATTATTAAAATAAATACTTTTAAATAATATTTATGAATAATTAAACATATTTTATTAATATTAATTTTTAATGGATTTTTTTCAGAAAATGGAAAACGATGCTAAAGAATTTGTTGACCTTTACTGGCCACGAAAATGGTAAGTTTTACACGTGTTTTATTATTTAAATTTATTAATAATTAATTATTATATTTAGTCTTTTTTAATAAAATAAATTATTGAGCTTAATTTGGTGTATATTTTTAATTTTAATAAAATATTGTTAAAAGATGATATTGTTTTAGTCAAGTTTTGTTGACAATTATTTATAGGTTATGTTGGTTTTTATTTTTTTCAGCTCAGCAAGCAACAGAATTATTCATGCTAAGGATCATGCATCAATCCAATTGACACTTGCTGATGTTGATCCAGCAACTGGACGTATGTCTGGTACAAACAAATCATATGCCATTTGTGGAGCTATTCGTCGTATGGTAAATAAATATTTTTTATTATTATTTAATTTAAAAAAAACAAAAGTATCAAATAAATTTTTATGATATATTTATAAATATAAATATAAAGGCTACATGAAATAAAATTAGTAAAATAAAACTACGTCTTAACAACTATCAATGTCATGTAAAATATTTGACAAAAAAATTTATCAATCAATATTTATTTGATACTTGAAAAAACAATAATTACTTTGATATGATAAAATAATTATCATACTTTATTAAACTATAATTAATTGATTTATTTTTGTTTTTTCCAGGGTGAATCCGATGATTGTCTTGTCAGACTTGGCAAAAAAGATAGCATCATAGCTAAAAATTATTAATAAATTTTTAAATGAAAAATAAAAAATTTTATCATAAAAAACAACACATTTGAATTGTTTTTATTTTATTTTATGAGCAAAGTTACATATTTATTTTATTTTTCTAAGATAGTTAATTGAGTATCGATGGAGTGTTATTTTAATTTAGTTTAATAACATTTTCCTTTGATTTAATTTCATATTTATGAACTAAATGTATGAGTTGTACACGACCTGTACTTAGATCTTTGTAAAAAGTGTTGACAATCCATTTTCCAAGCCAGCCATCGTTGACTGTTATTATTTCAAATGAACAAGAATTATTTTTGGCTCCAATATGCTCTAATTTTGTTGACCAATATGAACTATTTATTGACCATTTACTTTCTGTTGAATCAGCATCATCAGAACGAGTTATACCACATCTATAAATTTCTCCATTTACATTTGGAACATTGATGATAAGTGGTTTGTCAATTTCTCCTGGACTCAGTGAAACAAGGTGACCTTTTAAAAAAAATAATATTTTATCAATTCTTAATGAAAAATATTAAAATTAAAATTGCAATTTTGTTTTAGTTTTTTTACAATTTTATATATATTTCAATTTTAATCATATGTTCTTTTAAATTATACTTACAATTGGATTTTATTGTTAAAAATATTAACAGAAGAATAACTGACTTGACCATCTTGAATATATTTCAATTACATTTGAAATTAATAACATTAAGCATAAGCTTTTTATACATATCCAAATGAGTTAAGATATATTTAAAAAAAAAAGATACCAATAGTTATAAAACATTGATTTATTTAAAGTTTTTTTATCTTTATGTTAATGATATTATGATATAATTTAAATCGAATGTTTTAACATAATTCTAGAACATTCTGTGTTGTTATTAAAAAAATGAAATTAATAAGTGAATGAATCAAATTAAAATTATTTAGAAAAATCAAATTATTTTATATAAATTATTTTCATTTTTTTGTTTAAAAAATTGATATTTTACATCATGTTTTATGGAAATTAAATAACAAAAATTTATTTCAATGTCAGGTCAATAACCGATCAAGAGTTTGATCTACTTTTTTTAATTATTTATTTAATGATTGAGATAAAATTTTAGTCGGATGTTATATTATATAAACATTGATCTAGAACAATATCATTACTAATTATTAATATAAAAATAAATTTATAATAATTTGATTATTATATTTTAAATTATATAATTATATCAATTTTTAATATTTTTATTGATAGTTTATAGTTGTTCAATAAATATTGAATCTATATTTCTTGTTAAAATTGAATATATATCATATAAATTATATTTTTAATTTAATTTAACAAAAGTTTGATCAAATTGAATTATCCATTTATCAATTGGATGATTTATTTATTTAACTATTTCATATTTATTATTGTAAATTATTTATTTTTATTTTTTTCAACTTTTAGTACTGTTTAGTACAGCCATGGGAGGTGAATATTCATTTTTCATATTGTGTGTTAGTAACAAGAAGACTAGAGACCTAGAGAGGTCTCTAGTCTTCTTGGTTAGTAATATTTTTCTTTGGTCTTTTTAGACCACCAACATTAGAGATGCTGCACGCAAGAAGACTAGATATACAGGAGGAATAACTCCCTATCTCAACGCATATAATATCATTCAGCCAATTTGCCAATTTCTAGTCTTCTTAGCTGCACGTTTTTTTTTTTTTTATTTTGCTTACATCTCTCTTGATTCGTGCCTCGTGGCCCTCAAATATTGTCAGATCATTTTTTTTTTTTGTGACTTAATATAACCAATTAATATTTATTAACATCATTAATTCACCCAGTTCAATAATAAAATAAAAGTTAATTAAATATATAAAATGAATATTTTTGCACAGCTACTCATATCGCTTTACTTTCTCGAACATGATCGAGTTGAATTTTGGATTCTTCCTGGAATAGGAATTCCCTGTGCCACGCGCTATCATCCAGAGAATGGAAAATCACTGCTATCAATTAACATTGATAAAATCGATGGTCAAACAGTTGATTTGGAGGTACATAATTATTATTTCAACTCAATTATTTATATTGTTATTAATATTATATCGTTTTTTGAAAAAAAAAAATTAATTTTAAAAGTATTATATTACAGGTAAGATGTCGAAACGGTCATTGGAGTTGGACGGGTATTCACCCAGTGTGTTACGAGCAAAAAAATTTAACTACTGGCAAAAATAATTACATTGCTCTGGACAATAACCAAGAAGGAACGTTTTTTGTATGCTTCACGATCATTCCAGATAATCATTGTTCGTATATCAATTAAATTTTTTTTTAAGTACAGGTTATAATGCAATTTGATCATATTATTTTACTTTGTTTTATTTTTATATTTTACAGGTAAACCGGCAGTAAAGCAGCATGCTTTAGTCGATATTATAACTGATAAGAACGAGTAAGTAATTAGTTATAAAAATAAGTACAATTATTTGTATAATTGATTAGTAGTTAATTATTTTTTTTTTTGTGAATTTTTTATTAAACTTTTATTTTATTTTTAGGGTGGACAAAATTATAGACTCTATTTTTAATCAGGCATAATTAAACTCATTGAAAACCATATGAAGGATTTAATTTATTAAAAAAATTTAATCAAATAAATCAATTAAATCTAACATTTACTGCTAAACCATAAGGTAATTTATCAAGCAAGGCTCAATATTTCAAGGTATTACATGTTAGATAATAGATTGATTATTGAGAATAACTAAAGTTTGTAAATATTAAAATTGAATAATTAATATAATTAACAAATAATCAAGTTAAAAGTAAATATTATTCGTGTTTTTTTTCTCCTATTATAAAAAGTACACTTGACTGCATTTTATTCGTAATCTGATTAGTTGAAAAATCGTGGTTGCTACGTTTGATTTTTCCAGGCAGTTGGATACAATTAATTTATAATATGTATCAGGTGGATATGATGACTGAAGACGTATTTAAAATTTTTTTTCGAAAAATTTCCAATTTGTATTAGGCGAACATAATAACCGAAGAGGTATTCGAAGTTTTTTTTTTTTGAATCAATATATTTTGAAAAAATTATTATGCGTCTTCTAAAAAAGTCATGACAATATGGGGTTTTAACAGGGTTATAGAGCATGAAAAAAAGTATTGGATGCAGTTTCCCGTTTTTTTCTAGGATCAGGACTTTTTGAATAAAATGACCTGGTGCATTCAAAAAAAATCGAAATACGTGGTTTTAACAGGGTTATAGAACTTTACAAGAGGTATTCGATGCCGTTTCCCGTTTTTTTCCAGGATCAGGACTTTTTGAAAAAATGACCTGGTGCATTTAAAAAAAATCGGAAAAATATGGGGTTTTAACAGGGTTATAGAACTTGACAAGAGGTATCCGATGCCGTTTCCCGTTTTTTTCCAGGATCAGGACTTTTTGAAAAAAATGACCTGGTGCATTTAAAAAAAATCGGAAAAATATGGGGTTTTAACAGGGTTATAGAACTTGACAAGAGGTATCCGATGCCGTTTCCCGTTTTTTTCCAGGATCAGGACTTTTTGAAAAAAATTGACCTGGTGCATTTAAAAAAAATCGGAAAAATATGGGTTTTAACAGGGTTATAGAACTCGACAAGAGGTATCCGATGCCGTTTCCCGTTTTTTTCCAGGATCAGGACTTTTTGAAAAAAATGCCTGCTGCATTTAAAAAAAATCGGAAAAATATGAGGTTTTAACAGGGTTATAGAACTCGACAAGAGGTATCCGATGCCGCTTCCCGTTTTTTTCCAGGATCAGGACTTTTTTTTTTTGAAGTACCTGCTGCATTTAAAAAAAATCGGAAAAATATGAGGTTTTAACAGGGTTATAGAACTTGACAAGAGGTATTCGATGCCGTTTCCCGTTTTTTTCCAGGATCAGGACTTTTTGAAAAAAATTACCTGGTGCATTTAAAAAAAATCGGAAAAATATGAGGTTTTAACAGGGTTATAGAACTTGACAAGAGGTATTCGATGCCGTTTCCCGTTTTTTTCCAGGATCAGGACTTTTTGAAAAAAATTACCTGGTGCATTTAAAAAAAATCGGAAAAATATGGAGTTTTAACAGGGTTATAGAACTCGACAAGAGGTATCCGATGCCGTTTCCCGTTCTTTTCCAGGATCAGGACTTTTTTTTTTGAAGTTCCTGCTGCATTTAAAAAAAATCGGAAAAATATGGGTTTTAACAGGGTTATAGAACTCGACAAGAGGTATCCGATGCCGCTTCCCGTTTTTTTCCAGGATCAGGACTTTTTTTTTTTGAATACCTGCTGCATTTAAAAAAAATCGGAAAAATATGAGGTTTTAACAGGGTTATAGAACTTGACAAGAGGTATCCGATGCCGTTTCCCGTTTTTTTCCAGGATCAGGACTTTTTGAAAAAAATTACCTGGTGCATTTAAAAAAAATCGGAAAAATATGAGGTTTTAACAGGGTTATAGAACTTGACAAGAGGTATTCGATGCCGTTTCCCGTTTTTTTCCAGGATCAGGACTTTTTGAAAAAAATTACCTGGTGCATTTAAAAAAAATCGGAAAAATATGGAGTTTTAACAGGGTTATAGAACTCGACAAGAGGTATCCGATGCCGTTTCCCGTTCTTTTCCAGGATCAGGACTTGTTTTTTTTGAAGTTCCTGCTGCATTTAAAAAAAATCGGAAAAATATGGTTTTAACAGGGTTATAGAACTCGACAAGAGGTATCCGATGCCGTTCCCGTTTTTTTCCAGGATCAGGACTTTTTTTTTTAATGACCTGCTGCATTTAAAAAAAATCGGAAAAATATGAGGTTTTAACAGGGTTATAGAACTTGACAAGAGGTATTCGATGCCGCTTCCCGTTTTTTTCCAGGATCAGGACTTTTTTTTTTTGAATGACCTGCTGCATTTAAAAAAAATCGGAAAAATATGAGGTTTTAACAGGGTTATAGAACTTGACAAGAGGTATTCGATGCCGTTTCCCGTTTTTTTCCAGGATCAGGACTTTTTGAAAAAAATTACCTGGTGCATTTAAAAAAAATCGGAAAAATATGAGGTTTTAACAGGGTTATAGAACTTGACAAGAGGTATTCGATGCCGTTTCCCGTTTTTTTCCAGGATCAGGACTTTTTGAAAAAAATTACCTGGTGCATTTAAAAAAAATCGGAAAAATATGGGTTTTAACAGGGTTATAGAACTCGACAAGAGGTATCCGATGCCGTTTCCCGTTTTTTTCCAGGATCAGGACTTTTTTTTTTAAGTACCTGCTGCATTTAAAAAAAATCGGAAAAATATGAGGTTTTAACAGGGTTATAGAACTCGACAAGAGGTATCCGATGCCGTTTCCCGTTCTTTTCCAGGATCAGGACTTGTTTTTTTTGAAGTTCCTGCTGCATTTAAAAAAAATCGGAAAAATACGTGGTTTTAACAGGGTTATAGAACTCGACAAGAGGTATCCGATGCCGCTTCCCGTTCTTTTCCAGGATCAGGACTTTTTTTTTTTGAAGTACCTGCTGCATTTAAAAAAAATCGGAAAAATATGAGGTTTTAACAGGGTTATAGAACTTGACAAGAGGTATCCGATGCCGTTTCCCGTTTTTTTCCAGGATCAGGACTTTTTGAAAAAAATTACCTGGTGCATTTAAAAAAAATCGGAAAAATATGAGGTTTTAACAGGGTTATAGAACTTGACAAGAGGTATTCGATGCCGTTTCCCGTTTTTTTCCAGGATCAGGACTTTTTGAAAAAAATTACCTGGTGCATTTAAAAAAAATCGGAAAAATATGGGGTTTTAACAGGGTTATAGAACTTGACAAGAGGTATCCGATGCCGTTTCCCGTTTTTTTCCAGGATCAGGACTTTTTGAAAAAATTGACCTGGTGCATTTAAAAAAAATCGGAAAAATATGGGGTTTTAACAGGGTTATAGAACTCGACAAGAGGTATCCGATGCCGTTTCCCGTTTTTTTCCAGGATCAGGACTTTTTTTTTTGAAGTTCCTGCTGCATTTAAAAAAAATCGGAAAAATATGGTTTTAACAGGGTTATAGAACTCGACAAGAGGTATCCGATGCCGTTTCCCGTTCTTTTCTAGGATCAGGACTTTTTGAAAAAAGTGGCCTGCTGCATTTAAAAAAAATCGGAAAAATATGAGGTTTTAACAGGGTTATAGAACTTGACAAGAGGTATCCGATGCCGTTTCCCGTTCTTTTCCAGGATCAGGACTTTTTTTTTTTGAAGTACCTGCTGCATTTAAAAAAAATCGGAAAAATATGGGGTTTTAACAGGGTTATAGAACTCGACAAGAGGTATCCGATGCCGTTTCCCGTTTTTTTCCAGGATCAGGACTTTTTTTTTTGAAGTTCCTGCTGCATTTAAAAAAAATCGGAAAAATATGGTTTTAACAGGGTTATAGAACTCGACAAGAGGTATCCGATGCCGTTTCCCGTTCTTTTCTAGGATCAGGACTTTTTGAAAAAAGTGGCCTGCTGCATTTAAAAAAAATAGAAAAAATATGGGGTTTTAACAGGGTTATAGAACTTGACAAGAGGTATCCGATGCCGTTTCCCGTTCTTTTCCAGGATCAGGACTTTTTGAAAAAATTGACCTGGTGCATTTAAAAAAAAATCACATTTTAAAATTTTTCGTAAAATCTTTGAGTTATATAATTTTGAATTCGTATTCGGCAAATATCATGTTTGAAGTGGTTTTCGAATTTTTTTTTGTATCAGGCGAATATAATAACCGAAGAGGTATTCGATTTTTTGTTTTTCTTTAAAAAAAAATTTTGAATATGTATTAGGCGAACATAATAACCGAAGAGGTATTCGACCTATAGAAAATTATCGAAAAACTTTTAGAAAACCAGAGTATTAAAATTCAATAATGATAAACAAAAATTTTTCAACAGTCGGTATATCTTTTTACCTGTTCTATGGTCCTTTTAACATTAAACAGTTCTTGAAAAATAATTATTAACCTATTAGTTATTTTCAATCATTATAATATTCTTTTGTTTTTTAATTTCAGTTTACCAAAAAAATTTTTTAGTGTAGCTACACGTGATTAATTTCAATATTTCAACAATAATAATAAAACTCATTGCTTGTATAATGTTATTCAGAGTCGAAAGCGCGTAATCGGCCTCGTAATATATAAAAAACCTTTTTATTTTTTTTGATAAACTTCAAACTATCAAAGTTTATATATATTCATTCAATTATTTTTGAAAAAATCTAATTCAAATTATAATTGTTATATATATATTTCAAATTAAACCGCCATGATTATAACGCCATCTGTGCACTTGCAGTCCGTTGAAAATCGCCTTTTTATTATTATTATATTTCTTTTTTTTTTCCTCTATATTTGTGTACTTTTTTTTCAACAGGAAAAGAGAGAAAATAAGAGGTGAATAAAAATATATGTATAAATCATGTATATTTATTTTTTTTTATCTATGATGTTTGATTATTAGGAATATAAATTAATTATTTTAATAAATTCAGAAATAAAAAAAAAAAAAATATGGAAGTTGTTGAAACAAACGAGGAAAAAATAACTAGAAATCAATTTACAGTTGATGATTTAGATATTGAAATTTTACCTATTATTTATGAAATTATTAGAAGGTCAGATTATTATTTTGTTGGTTAACCTCCAATTTTTTTCCTTTTTTATTCAATAATATTTATAAAATTAATAATAAAATATAAACCTATTTGTAATAATTAATAATAAAATTATTATTATTATTTACAGTGTTGAAAAAGATCCCTACGACAATACTCAAAAAGTCAAGGAATCACAAGATACAAGTCAAAAAATATTGGAGTTACAAAAAAAATTAGACTCTGTTAGATCACAGGTATATATTATTATATATAAAAATTATTATTTAATTAGTTTATTTAAAAATTGTTAATTTAAATTTTACAGATAAGACGTTTACCAGGAATTGAATACAGTAAAGAAGAACAATTACAAAAATTAGATATACTACGTAAACAATTAAAATTAAAAAGAGAATTATTATTTAAATATCGTAATATGTGTACATTTGAAGTACCAAAAGTTTAATTTAAAAGCATTCATCAACTATTTAATAATTTACTCGTAAAAAGAAAAAAAAAACAACAAAAATGTTTCGTTTTTTATTACGTTATTTTGCTAATAATGAATCACTTGTGAATAAATTAGCAGAGTCAAGACCAATGAGACGTGCTGCTCAACTTGTTGTTTATTTATTAACTAAAACAACAACAATGAGTGGTACACATAAAATACCATCAGATCCAAAAGAATTTGCCATGCAGTTAAAAAAAATTGCTGAAAAATATGCAAATGATATAAAAACAAGTGTTCAAGATAGCTCAAAACAAATGAAAAAATAATGTTTTAATTATTATTTTAACATAGAATATTGTAATAAATTGAATAAATAAATTATCAATAATATTTTATTTAAATTATTATTAATTTTAATTAAAGAAATACAATATTATTTTATTATATATTTATTTTTATTTCAAATTAAATCCAAAAGTTTTTTCTTTTTCACACATGATGCATAATTATTAAATATTTCATCATTAAAATCACATTTATTTTCTTATTAATTTATTATTATAATTATAATAATAACTATTTTTAATAATATCGTTAATAGCAGAAAAATAATAGTATAATTTGTCATTTAACATCAAATTTTTATGTTTAAATAATTATGAAAACATTAGAGCCATTTTTTTTATTGTTTATTTTTTATTTTTTCTATTTTAATTTAATAATTAAAATTTTATTATTTTTTTTTTTTTTTATCGAAATATATATTTTCAATCAATGAAAAATGAAAAACTTATGATATAATAATCAATTTGTCAATTTGTTTTTTATAACAACAAATACATATATAAATTGTTTTTAAAATATTAATATGTTTTTCACAATATTCTTATAATTAAATTTTCTTCAAGTATTTTTTTTTTATATAAAAATACTGATTTAATATATCAAATATTTGTTTTTGTTTTATTTTTTATATTCACCAATGTGCGTATTCCAAAATTTATTAGCAGGTCCAGAACCTGATTTTTGTGGCATATTTTCACGTTTTGATACTTGTCCATCAAAACTAGAATTACCTTCATTTCCATCTGTCATGTTATTTTGTCTTGCTTGTCCAATTTTATTTGTTTTTCCAGATCTTAAATTTTGTGTATTATTAATTGATGTTGAATTTGGTATTAATCTTAAAACATTACCAACAGCTTTTGTTCTTCCTTCACGAAAAACCATTCTTTGTCCTGGTTTTATATATTCTGGATGTTTTATAAAACGAAAATGTACAAGTGCTTTGTCACCAGTTCTTAAACAATCTTGTGACATTGTTAATATTGATGCTGTTTGACGTATACTACCACAATGTACCATTGCTTGATATCTTGATGATATTGTTGTTGGATGATGTAATACTAATATTTCACCTTCAAATTCCCAACATGCTTGTGGATTTAATAATGGTGATACCATAACCATACCTTTTCTTATTTGTGAACGTTTTATTTTTTTTAATGCAAAACTAGCTGTTTGTCCACCACGTACTTCATTAACTGGCATTCTTTTACGATGTATACTTTTAACAGCAATTTGTGTAAAATGACCAAGTGGATCTGGACCAAGTAATAATACATCATTTAATTTAATAACACCTTTTAATGTTGTACCAGATACAACTGTACCAACACCTGGTACTGAATATGTATCATCAATTTGAAATTCAGATGGTTCATTATCATGACTTGTTATTCTTGCAGTTAATAAATTTAAAAACATTTTTAATAAATTTAAATTTTCACCATTAACATTTGATACTTGAAATATTGGAACTAGCTGTTTGTCCACCACGTACTTCATTAACTGGCATTCTTTTACGATGTATACTTTTAACAGCAATTTGTGTAAAATGACCAAGTGGATCTGGACCAAGTAATAATACATCATTTAATTTAATAACACCTTTTAATGTTGTACCAGATACAACTGTACCAACACCTGGTACTGAATATGTATCATCAATTTGAAATTCAGATGGTTCATTATCATGACTTGTTATTCTTGCAGTTAATAAATTTAAAAACATTTTTAATAAATTTAAATTTTCACCATTAACATTTGATACTTGAAATATTGGACATAAACGTTCTGATACAAAATTTGTTGCACTAACAACAACATCATCTGGTGTTTTAACAATAACTGGTACTTTTCTACATCCTGGTGATTTTAATATACGTATTAATAATCTTAAATTTTCTTGTAATATATTTGGTGGACACATATCAATTTTAGTTACAACAACAAATACAGGTACAGATAAAGCTAATGCAAGACCCAAATGTTCTTTAGTCATTCCAACAATTCCAGCATTCGCTCCCACCATTAACATACCTTTAATGAAAGTAATAATATATTAATTATTATCTTATCAATAATTTATGTTACTTTCTTATTTATTTATTTATTTATTTGTTATACTTACCAAAATCTGGTACATGTCCAGTCATACCAAATACAGTTGTTTTTAAATAACGTTCATGACCAGCAAGATCGATAAATGTTATTACTTTTGATGATTTTTCACATATTTTAACCCAATCAAGTGAACCATGTTCTGGTTTATTAACAACATTACCTAAATAATTAAAATTTTAATATTATTTAATGTTGTAATTTGTTTATTTTTTTTTTAAATAGGTATATATAATTAATTAAAAAATTATTTTAATCATCTTACCAACACTGTCAAAACCTAAAATATCATTTCCAACAGAACTTGTACGTCCAGTTTCAGCTTCATGTTTATGTCTAAATAATTTTTGTCTAGCAAGACCACGTCCATTATCAAGTTCACCATGTGTTAATACACCAAGTAATGTTGATTTACCAGCATCAACATTACCAACAACAGCAACACGAATTTCTAAAAAATCTTGTTGATCTAAACGTTGACGAACTAAATATTGTCCAGTTAAACCTTGATCAACTTTACTTTGACGAAGAAGTACACAATCTGCTTCAAGTGTTGATGCAAGTGATTGTAATGTAGCTACTGATGCATCATATTCATCTGTTTTTAAACCATCTTCAGAACCATCTATTTTATAAATTAAATTTTAATTTTATTATTTTTTTTTTTTTTTTTCCTGATGACTCATCAATAGAATTTCACAATTTTTTGTAATATACCTTCTCCAATTCCAATGTCAAAAATAGTCTCAGATCTACCATCCAGAATTCTTTCTTTCAGTCTTCTTAATAAAAGTTCATATTGTTCCTCAGATGGACTTACAAGAACATCCTTTAATACAAAAAAATAAATAAATAATTAATTAATAATATAAGATGATGAAATTTTCTTGTCATATATTGATTAATATTTTTTTTCAATTAAAATTATAATTGACATGAAATATATACCTTTCCTCTAATGCTGGAAAAATCATGAATAATTGGAGTTTCTTGACTCGGAGGTATTTCCTCCTCAGTTGACATCATCGGCTCAGGTGTTGACATCATCAACTATTAAATTATAACTTTTATTTCTTTTTTATTTTATATTAATTTAATAACTTTTACAATTGATGAATTGTTATTTTTCTATTTTTTAATTATAATAAATTATCCAGCTGTTGATTATACGTTAATAACAATCAGCTTCCAAAATTTAAAACCAAATTTTCTTCTGTATATTGTTGATGTACTTGATCGCATTACTGAATGACAATAATTATTGTTTGTTTGTATTTTTTTTTTTTAAATTTATTTATTTTGATTTCAAAAGAATAATAATTTTTTGATATAAATTGTCTGATAAATCAGCTGTAAAAATAAATATAAAAGATATTATTATTATTATTATTATTATTAGTTTATTATTGAATTTAATAAAAAAAACAAAATAAATATATTTTTTAAATTAAATTATTTATTTAAATTTATTTATCAATCAAATTAAATTCATATGAAAAAAATATCTCATATATAATATTTACATAGATAACGAATAAATTTTATTTATTTCATCATAAAAATTAATGACAATTAATTTAATAATATTATATTAAATTATAAATAAATTATAAAATAAATTTGTCAGCATATTTTGTCAAGTAAAAATTCAAGGGCAATATATATAACACATATTGAAAAAATAAAAATAAAACATCATCCTCATGGTACAGAGAAAGCTGCCAGGTAAACTTTCATTGAAAACAATAAAAAAAAAAAATAAAGAAAGAAAAATATATATAGGTATAACAGTATATTATAACACAATATGATTATAAAAAACAAATAATATTTACCGAAAACAAAAATTTTAATAATCAAAATTTTAATTGACCGGTGTTGTCTTTGATGAAATGACACTTTAACACTGATTAAATATATAATCAAAAATATAATTACGCTTCGCTAAATCGCTATCATTTGCCAGAATTATAATAGCAACAATAATAATAAATAAAAAAAAACTGAAAAAAACACACACACTGAATAAATATATATACATCTGTTAAAAAAAAAATAAAAAATCAAATTGTCTAAAATCACTTGTCAGCCATTTTGTAATTTCTAAAACCACGTCTATTTTATTTTTTTTTACACCCGGGGTTTTAGTTGTGCCGGGGGAAATTTTAAATTTTAAATACGTCTAAAATTAATGTATATTTTTATTTTATTTTATTAAATTAACAATATGAATGTTGTTGTTAATATACAATTAAATAAATTAACAAATAAAAATCACATTTTTAAATTGATATGATTATATAAAAAAATTGAATATTTTAAATAACAACCAAAGTAAAATAAATCCACAAAATAAATTAAACCCTTCGTGAATTATACGTAATCTAGAAAATAAAAACATTAATTTATGTAGACTAAAAATATCATGGATCAAAGTTAAAATAATAAATGATTAAATTTACTTTTTTTGTCGTTTTTTGCTTGCTTCCAAAGTATTTAAATTTTCTTTTAATATATAAACTTTAATTCCCATCATATAATTTTTACAATATTCTTTCCAATTAAATCCAGTAAATGAAAATTTAAATATTTTTTGATCATCTTGATTAAGTCGTTTCCACATTAATGATACATTATCACTCTTCCAATTCCAATCTCTCATTACAAAATATCTCACAATATTTGAATATTTATATGTATTATTCAATATTTTATATAACTTTGGTTTTTTTCCAGTCAATAAAATCATAAAATCAATTATTAAAGCTGGTATAAAATGTAAAAATATCATTGATAAATTAAATGCCAGTTTGTTCTTGGTTAGTGAAAATTTCATGTAACCTGTTGATTGTAATATTGGATATTTATGACCATATTTGACACAATTTTTAAAAAAATCATCCCAAAGAATTGGTGCATCAGTTGTTGATACATAATTATATATCAACATGTCATCATTGCGTCTAAAATTTTTTAAGTATAAATGATTAAAATATATGTATATTATTTAATATTATTAAAAAATTTAAAATTTACTTTGTTATTTGTGTTGCAATATTCCAAGCACATACAATCAATGCATTAACTGTATAATCAACAGGTACTAAATTTGCTATAACATTTGGATTTATTTGTGATATTTTTAAAATTCCCAATGATGCGGCTGTGACATAACCAGTTGGTCCATAATAATTGTCAACCCAACCTGGTAATGGTTCTTCAAATGCTGATATTACTGAGTAATAAATTTTATCATTTATTAAATCAACTATTTTTTTATTATAAACTTAGTTTTTACAAAATTTTAATTATTGACTTACTTGCTCCAGGTCTGAATATACCTACTGGTTTATTAAAACTCATTTGTCTAACGACTTTTTCTGTCAGAGCTTTTGTAAATGTATAAGTATTTGGCCAATTTTTTATAATGCTATTATAAAATTAAATTTTTTCATTTTTCATTTTACAATATAATTAATAGTATTTATGCTAATGTATCTATTTTTATTATATCTATACCTTGATTGAGCATCATCAATTGCTTTATCTGACAAAGTATCAGTTGCAATTTTCAAATTTTCATAATCAAAGACATGAGGATAAATTTGTTCTTCAATAATGTCTTTGTGACAATTTGAATATGCAGTTGATACGTAAACCATGACCTGAAAAATAAATATTACATACATATATTATTAATTTACATTTTTATCATTTTCAAATGATAAATAAAATAAATATATATTACCTTTAAATTTTTTATTTTATTCATCAATTTTAAAACGTTCAATGTACCACTAGTATTTATTGACAATGCAGTTTTTAATTTTTCGTTAAATTTTACTGTTGCTGCTGAGTGAAAAACAATTGACACCTTAAAAACAAGAAATAAAAAAGTAATTTATTATAATATACAATAAAAAAATATAATTTTTTTTATTTTATGATAAAATAAAAATTTAATTTACTTCTTCAATTAGCAGTTTATGATTCTCAGGTGATAATCCAAGATTAATTTCTTCAATATCACCAGTAATTGGCACAATTTTATTACGAAAATCTGGTATATTTTTTTTTAAATTATCAAATAACTATAATATATAAATAATAATAATAAAATTTTTTATTTTTTTTTTTATCTTTATACTTAATGTGATTCGAAAATTTTTTCACTTACTGGATTGTTGAATAAATTATCAAGACGATCATTGATATTTATTCCTTTTTTTGATCTAATAAGTAAATAAATTTTTGATACATTACAGCTTCTCAATAATTTTTCAACAAGTGCTTTGCCAAGAAATCCAGTACCACCTTGAACAATACGTACATAATATAAACATAACATAACAACAATATTTTTTAAATATGATTAGGTATATAATTAAAAAACCTGTTATAAAAATATTTTGTCCAGTATAAAAATTTTGAATTGGTGTCATCATAAAGACTTGATTATTATTAGTATTTATATTATATGAATTTATATTATAATTTGGTGCTTTTTAAATTAGTTAATTTATTTTCCAATGACTTTGCTATAATTGAGAATACTAAGTCGGACTACTGGGGGTTGTGGGGGTCAAAGCAAAAAAAAACACAGACGTCGTTGAAAGTTCAAAACTATATGACAAATGACAATGCATTTACATCTGTTTACATCTATTAGAGGAGCCATGTCATGTTGCAAC
This sequence comes from Lysiphlebus fabarum, assembly GCA_011426435.1. Lineage (NCBI taxonomy): Eukaryota > Metazoa > Arthropoda > Insecta > Hymenoptera > Braconidae > Lysiphlebus > Lysiphlebus fabarum. The sequence goes on from WSYQ01001163.1 coordinate 178,378, forward strand.
ACAACTAGTCACGTGCTCCAATCAGCCACGACCAGACTTTCTCTCTCTCTTTCTCTCTTTTTTTTTTCTAGTCAAGTGTGTCGACGTCATATATTGGGTCTTGATGATAATAATAATAATTAGAATAATATATTTACTAATATATTTACAAGTAAATAATAACATTAATTAGTGTCAATTTAACACGTGTACATTTAATTTTAATTATATATTAATTAATATTTAAAAATAATTGTAATTATTTCTCAATTTTTTATTTACAGAAAATAAAACATTTTTTTTGTTGATGAACAAAAATTATTGATAAAGAAATGATATGACAGGGTCAATTTATCACGAACGACAGGTAGTTAATTGTTTATTAATATTTATGTAGATATTATTTATAATTTATTCAGTAATATAAAATAAAACTATCTTTTTTTTTTAATTTTTAGATGAAAGAGCTGTGTGCTCTTCATGCTTTAAATAATTTATTTCAACATAGAGAATTTAATAAACCAGATCTTGATGAAATATGTTATGGTTTAAGTCCTGATGTTTGGATTAATCCACATAAATCATTACTTGGCCTTGGTAATTATGATATTAATGTAATAATGGCTGCTTTACAACGTAAAAATTGTGAAGCAATTTGGTTTGATAAAAGAAGGTATGTTTACTTTATTTTTTTAATATAATTTTTATTATTTTTCAAATTTAATAATAAATTTAATTATTTATTTAGAGATCCAAAATGTTTGTTGTTAAATAACATCAGTGGATTTATTTTAAACGTACCAACTGAATATAAATTTGGTTTTGTATCTTTACCATTAAAAAAACGTCATTGGATAACATTAAAAAAATTAAATGGTTATTATTATAATCTTGATTCAAAATTAGATGCACCATATTATATTGGTAATGATGATGAATTTATTGAATATTTAAAAGAACAAATTAATTGTAAAGATAAAGAATTATTTATTGTTACTACAAAAGATGTATCAAACAATCAAAATTGGCTTGAAAAAAATGATAATATCGATAATAAGGAATTGAAAAAAAATAATTGTGATGAATTAATTATTAATAATGATAATATCATAATAAATGAATCAAAAGATTCAAATTACTCTGGTGATAATAAGGGAACAAGATAATAATATATTTTTTTTATTTTTAATTTAAAAATATAAATTAATAATTAAGATAAGAGATTTATTTAAAAAAAAAAAAAGAGAATTTTTTAAATATAAAAAACTTAGTTTTAATTTATATTTATTTATTTATGTAATGCACATTGTTGATGTTTTATTATTTTATTTTCAACATTGTTATGTATTTCACTATTAAATAAATTGTACAAATTAATTTTAGTTTTATTATTTTTTTTAAGATGCACATCTCGTGATTTAGGTGCAAGATTTTAATTAAAATAAACTCAAATGATATTAATTTTAATGTTAATTAATTTTTATTTATTTAATTTGATTCTTGATGTACTTGAAAAATTAGCACACTACATATTAAAATCTCACATCACCACAAAAATGTCGCAAAAATATCAAAAAAAAATTATTTATCTGTATTAATAATCGAGTAAAAATTATCTACAAATAATGTACATCATTTCTTTTTTTATTATATGTATAAAATATAAATAATTTTCAAGAAAATTAATTAAATATTTAATAATTAATGTTCTCACTTTAATATTCAAAAATATGATAATAAATTTTTACCACTTCATTGCAAGTGCAGTATTCATTTTTTCAATTTCATGATATTGAGTTTTTAAAAGTGCTTGAGCTTTGTCTGAATGTTCTGAATCCAACCAATTTTTATAAAGTTTATTAATCAATTTATTATTTTCAGGATTACTTTCTGGTATTTCATGATATTTTTTTTCTAATTTTAATGCTAAATCCCGTGGTTGAGATCCATCCTTTGGTCGTATTTGTGCACCACCATTTAAACAACCTTGAAATATAAAATTAATGAAATTAAATTACTCAGAACTTTATTATAATAATTAAAAATAAAATTTAAATTATATTTTTACCTGCAGGACATGCCATAACTTCAACATAATGATATAAACATTTTCCTCTTTTTAATTTTTGTACTAAATTTTGAATATTTCTAAAACCATTTGTTATTGCAAAATGTAATAATATTTTTCCATCATGTTCTAATAATACTTCTTGAAAATCTGGATTTCTAATTGTTTTATATTCAAGTTTAACATTATTAATGTCAAATAATTTTCTAGCAGCATAATCAAAAATAAAATCAGCATAACCACCAGATCCAGAACCACGATGTGATTTTAATTCATAATCAAGATTTTTTTCAATTGTTTCAAATGGATGATCAATTTTATCTGATTTTTGTAATGATAAATTTTTTCCCTGTTGATCTAGCATTTGTTCCAGTTCAACTGTCAAAAAAAAAATAAATAAAAATTGAAATAAATTACTATTATAATGATAGTAGAGAATAAATATTTCAAATTAATTATTCTTACTTGATGTTATGACACAATCAACATCTCTTGTTTCTTTTAATTTATTATAAAAATCATCTCTTGATGCTTCTAATTTTTTATCATAACATGGCATCAATGTAACATGATAAATATTTTCACATGATATATTTTTTAAATCAGCTAAATAATTTTTAACTAATGATCCCATTATTTGTTGTGGTGATTTTGTATTACTAATATAAGGAAGTATAAAATTACCATGTGTTTTTTCAGCATAACATACCCAACCTGGACATGAAGATGCTAACATTGGAATTTTATTATTTTTATTATTTTCATTATCACGATATTTATCAACAAATTCTTTAGCACATTCAAGTAATGCAAAATCATCAGCAATTGTCATATCAAGTATCATATCAGCACCAAGTTCACGAAAATAACCAACAATTTTTTCAACAGTTTCTTGTGGATTCATTGAATATCTTTCAGCTAATGATAAAATTGGCTGAATTGATAAACTAACAACAATAAATTTTGTACTATCACCATTATTTTCATTAATTTTTTTTTCTTCAAATACACGAATTAATTCTTCTTGACTTTGTTGTGATACTAAAACACTTTCAGCAGATGTTATACATCCTGAACATGCTAAACAATCAGCTAATGTTATTTCAACTTTTTCTAATTTTTCTGGTCCTTTCTAAATTAAATATATAATTATTATTTTAATATAAACATTTTAACAATATAATATTTTAATTTTATTTTACCTCATTTATTTCTAAATAAGCACCATCATCTTGTATTTTTATTTTAGCTCCAGTTGCATTTTTTGATTTTTTAATTTCAATTGGCTTTATACATTCCTGTTGAATAATAATTTGTTTTTTTTTATTAATAATTTATATTAATTTTTTTAATTGAAATATGTTTTGATATTAATTTAAACAACAAACTTGTGATGGAGTGATGAAATCATCTAGAGATGTTATTTGTAATGCTCCACTGAATCTTGATGCCATTTTATTTATTTTTATAACAATATATGTTATAATTTTTTATTATCAAAATTATTATTTTTGATAATTAATATGAATAATTGTCTAACAATAATCAATGAATGACTGGTAAGTTAAACACAATAAGTCTAATTTTTTAGCTTTCAAGATCAGCTGTTTATTGTTTTGCTCAGCACATTCTCTCTTTTTTTTTTTTTAATACACACACAAAAGATGCACACAAACATGAATCAATAATAAACATAAAATCAGAAATTTTGGAGTGTTTTTTTTTACATCTAGTAAAGATAAAACTCAAAGTAATTAGAAATAAAATTTAACAATTTAAAGCTTAGCTTGATTAAATTATAAATCTTTATTTTTTTAACAAGTATTTTGAATACAGTAAATAATCAAAATTATTGTCAATAAATATTATCAGAGTTAATATTTAAAATATAATTAAATTTTATTTGGGGTATTGAATGATAGCTGAACGAATCCATTGAGTGTAATATGAAACTTTGGTAAAAATATCAGGTCTAACACCATCACAATTACTTCGTGCAGCAATACCAACAAGAACACCTTCATAAACAAGTGGACCACCACTATCACCCTTTGTAAAAAAAAAAAAATATATAAATACAATTAGTATTTTAATTAACAAAATTGTAAAATGATTTCATAGTAAATTGATTGATTAAACTTACAGCACAAATACTATGACCTATTGTTGCCTGGGTACAAATAAATTTTTTGCTCTTTGTATATGGATCAATTTCTGAACATTTTTCATTACTTATAACTTGAGTTTTTAATTTTTTTAAATATGTAGATAATTGTTTGTATTCTGTTACACCCCAACCACTTGCAATAACTGTATCACCTGGTTTTATTATTGTATCAAATGAAGCTTCTGATAATTTAATTATATTTTGATTCTTATCAAGATTAATTGGTTCATTTAACTGAAAAATTATTTAAAATAAGAAACATTTATATAATTTAATGTATTAATTTTTTTATAAAATAATTATTAACATACCAATAATATAGCAATATCATTTTCATAATGTGAATAATTAAAATATTTATGAGAAATTATTAATTTAACATCTCGTAATTCTCCATCATATCCAGCTTGTGAAATTGTTGTTTTACTTAAAACTTTTAAATTTTTTCTTTGTTCGTTATTTGTTTCTACAACACAATGAGCTGCTGTTAAAATATGCCATGAATCAATGATACTACCTCCACAAATATGTGTTCCATCTTGTTGAATTGATACTTGATGAGGAATTTCACCTTTATGAACAAATTCTCCATTATGAATTTTTTTTGGTACATATCCATGTCCAACTAGAAAAAAAAATACATAAATTTAATATTTAATGTTATTAATGTTTTTTTAAACTTTAAAAAATTTCGGAATATTTACATGAACAGTACAGTGACAAAAAAACAGTTAAAATTTTAATAATTGTCATTTTCTCATTGACAAAAAATTAAAAATAACTTAATATTAATAATTTTATATTAATTAAAAATTTAAATTGGCTTATATACTATTTTTTTTAATCAGTTTTATTGACATTATAATGACGAAATAATTTGTTTACCTTGATACTAATGTTTATTATTAGTTTGTTTTACAAATTACTTTAAATTTTTTACAGTAAAAATTAAGTCAATATTTTATTTATTAATTTTATTGAATTTAAAATATGCTAAATTAAAAATACACCTCTGTAAACATAAATAAATACGTCAAATATACAAAATCTATTATAAAAAAAATATTTATTTACTTACTTAACAGTTTCTAAATTACTTAAAAAAATGTAAATCGTTTAATGAGGATATTCTTTGATAATTTTATTAATATCTATTGTAGATTCATCAGGTCTGATCAGGTCCATTTGGATCAATTGGATCCATGTCTGATAAATGATAATAACATCAGCTGTTCAGCACATGTTACATACACTGTGTTACACCATGAACAAGAAGACCAAAAGTACTTCTAGTCTTCTTGACCATGAATCAACATTTTGTTTATTTCATTTCATAACAATATCATTGATAATTTGAAGTTCTGTCAAAGAAAAAAATATAAATATAATAATAATTATCTAACAAATAAACTAAATAATAAAAATATTAAATAAAAAATTTATAAATTATTTAAACAATTAAAAAACAAAAATTGATATTGTTAGTTTGTGTTAATTAAAAACAAGTAAATAAATTATTGTTTATTCTAACCTCTAAAATGGTTCGATACAAGAACAGGTGAATTTAATAATTTTATTTTTAGTAATAATAATAATATAAATTTTATTAATATATATGAATTTATTTATTTAAAAAAAAACTAGGTATATAACTGTTGAAATAACACCAAGAACTGATGAAAAAAAACCACTTGTTTTAAAAGCATCAGCATTATATGAAGCTGTACAAAAAAAAATTAAAATAATGTTTGGTGATTTTGGTATAGCTGCAATAAGACCAGGTTTTAATGGTAAATAATTATACCTAAATATAATTTATAATTTAAACAAAATTTGTTCCTTAATTATTTTGATATTTATTTATTCTTTTTAGCAAAATATTGTAATAATTATACAAAAATAGCAATGATTAGATGTCGACATGGACCACATGAATTTATTTTGCAATCAATACCAGAAATAAATGATGTTGGTGATCGTAATGTTTCAGTTAAAATACTTCATGTTGGTGCAACAATGAAGCATTGTTTTGCATATATAAAAGTAAATTTAAAAAATAGAAAATTAATCTATATCATTTATTAACTCAAAAAAAAAAAATACTAATCAATTAATTTATTTATATTTATTTTACAGAAATATCAAGAAAAAAAACTTGAATTAATGTGGAGTAATTTAAAAAATGATAATGAAAAAAAACAAATGATTGATATTATGATGACACTGACACCATCAATGAAAGAATTAAATTAAATAGGCAATTAAAATTACTCAAAATTGTAAAACTATGATTTCATAAAAAATCATAACTATGTATGTAAATAATTATAATATATGCATTTAAAATTTATTTTTTTTCGTATTCATAATTATAATTTACACTACTAATAATATTTAAAAATAAAAAATTACTTCTTTATCTTTTCCATTAGATATAAATATATAAATAATATTTTAACTAATTAAATATATTTTTTAATTAGGAAATCTTTCAAGAACATTATGAATCCATTGAGTATAACTTGAAATTCTTGTAAAAACATCAGGTCCAGGAAGGTCATCACAATGACTTCGTATAGCAATACCAACAAGAACACCTTCGTAAACAAGTGGACCACCACTATCACCCTTTGGAAAAAGAAAAAAAATATAATATAATAAAATTAAAATAAATAATTGTATAAAAATACTTACGTAACTAACACCACAATCATTATGATCAAATAATGCATCAGTACAAATAAATTGTCGGCTTGCTGTACGTTTATCTAATTGGTAACATTCATCATCACTTATAACGTAAGTTTTTAATTTTCTTAATAATTCAGATAATTTTTTGTGTTCTGTTTCACCCCAACCACTTGCAGTAACTGTATCACCAGGTTTTAATGTCATATCAAATGATTCATCTGATAGTTTAATTGTTTTTTGATAATTATCAAGATTAATTGGTTCATATAACTGAAAAATAATATTTAATTTTTGTTCATTAATATTTATACATATACCTATATATCTCTTCAATTTTAAACTTACCACCAATATAGCAATATCATTTTCATATCTTGAATAAGCAAAACGATTATGAGGAATTACATATTTAATATCTCGTAATTCTCCATAAATTTCAGTTACTGAATTAATTGATCTACTTAAAACTTTTAAACCTTGTGTTAATGTATGATTTTTTTCAACAACACAATGAGCAGCTGTTAAAATATGCAATGAATCAATAATACTTCCTCCACATTGATGTTTTCCATATGATCGAATTGATACTTGATGAGGTATTTCACCTTTAAGAGCAATCATACCACTGTGAATTTTTTTTGGTAGATATCCATGTCCAACTAAAAAAAAAAAATACATAAATTTTATAATAAATAATCAAATGAATAAATAAATATATCAATTAATTTATAATAAAAATATATTAATGTTTTTTTAACTTTAAAAAATTTTGAAATATTTACTTGAACAGTACAGTGACAAAAAAACAGTTAAAATTTTAATAATTATCATTTTTTTTATTGACAATAAATTAAAAATAACTTAATGTTAATAACTTTATATTAATTTAAAATTTAAATTGGCTTATATACTATTTTTTTTTATCATTTTTATTTACATTATAATGACGAAATAATTTGTTTTTCGAATTAAAAATACACCTATGCAAATAGACGTCAAATAAAAATATAAATTGAATATGAAAAAACAACAATCTAAAATATTTATTCATTTATTTATTTATTTATTTATTTATTTATTTATTTATTTATATATTTAAATGAACAAAAGTATTTTCTATTCAACGAGGATATTTTGTAACAACGTCATTTATCCATTGATTATAATAAGAAACTCTGGTAAACATATCAGGATCATGTCCATTGCAAGCACTCTGAGCAGCGATACCAACAAGTATACCATTGTGAACAAGTGGACCACCACTGTCACCCTTTGTAAAAAAATATATAAAAAAATTAAATTAAATTAATAAAATAATTTAAAAAATATAAATAATAAAAGTTACAAACTTACTTGACAAATATTATAGCCAGGTGCTTTTCTTGTACAAATAAATGATAAATGAATATTCATTTGATTGATTTCTGAACATTTATCATTATCAATAACAATTGTTTCTAATTTTTGAAGATCTTGTGTTGTTTTTTGTTTTGAACCTGGTGAACCCCATCCACTTGCAAGTACAACATCATCTTTTTTAATTTGATACGTTGAACCAGCAACAGTAATAGGTCGTTGATAACTATCAATTGTTATTGGTACTGCCAACTATATTTAAAATAATAATAATAATATAATATAAAATCAATTAGTTATAATATATTTTGAATAACTTACTACTAAAATTGCAATATCATATAAACCAGATGATTCATGAACAAAATTTTGATGTGGAATAACTAATTTAACATCACGTAATTCACCATATGGAAAAACTTGATTAATTGTTCTACTTAATATTTGAAGTTTTAAATTTAATATATTTCCTCTACCAACAACACAATGTGCTGCTGTTAATATATGAAATTCATCAATAATACTTCCACCACAATGATGTTTACCATCTTTTTGAATTGATACCTGATATGGTAATTCACCAGAAGCCACAACTACTCCTTTACTTATTCTTTGATGAAATTCACAATTAACATCTTTAAAAAAAATATAAAAAAAATATTTAAAATTAAAATTATTTAATAAATATTTTAATAAACTTACATGCAAAATAAATGAACAAGATAATATATATTTTTTTAATGCAATTAAATAACAACATTATCAAAATTGATTAAAATAACTTCAGTACAACAAAAACATTTATAATATAAAAATGATGAAAACTTAATCACCTTTATATACTAAAAAATGATTAATATTTATTTATTTCAAGTAAATTAAATAATTAAAAATTTCATTAATTCTACACATTTTTAATAATATATTCTATATAAATCTTAAAAAAATTAATAAGAAAAAAAAATTAACATTATTTAAATTAAAAATAAATTTAAAACACTCAAAGTTTATTTATTTTATTTCAATACATTTATTTTATTTTTGTAGCCTAATTTGCCAGCTGGTGTAACTATATCTTGAAAGTTTAACAACCCAATGATAAACTTTGGCATATATATTTTGATACATAAAAGTATCAATAATATATATTTAACGCATATAGTAATTTATAAATATATATTTTTCTATCTCATTGATTTTATTTAAATAAATCAGTTGAATTAATGGTATTTATCTAAATAATTTAAAATATATAATAATTATGTTAAATATTTAAAAGATATTTTATGAAAAAAAAAAAGAAAAGTTTTTATTCCCAATAATGTAACTCATAATGATCTTCAAGACGTAAAAATGGTTTGATATCATTAATACCATCAAAACTATTAATAATATCATCATTAACAATTAAAGATAATTTTTTTTTTGTATTTTTTGTAAATGTTGATGCATATTTAAGTGTTTTATTTGTAATATTACAACCACTTAATTTTAAACGTTCAATATTTGGTGATTTTTTAAAAATACTTTTAACACCATTATCAGTAATTTTTTTACAATTTTCACATTCAAATATACGAAGATTATTATAATGACGAACAATACCATTATCAATATTTGTTGAATTTAATATAAGTTCATCTAAATATTTTAAATTTTTAATTTTTTTAAGTACAAAACGTGATATATTATTAAAATTTGATATATTTAAATGTTTTAATTTTTTACAATTATTTATAATATTTAATAAATTATCATCAGTTAAATTACATTCATAAAAATTAAGTGGATTAATTGTTAAATATTCAAGATTAATTAATTGTGGTATTAAAAAATTTTCATTTTCAAAACGTGAATAATTTATATTTAGATGAGTTAATGTTATTTTTTTTGTTATTATTTCCATTGAATATTTATCAAATTGCCAGTTTGTAAGTTCAAGCTCTCGAAGATTATTAAATTTAATCAGTGTCTGTAAACAAAATAAACAAATAAATAAAAATATAAAAATATTATATATTAAAAAGTAAAAAAATAATTATAACAAAAAAGAAACAATAGTTTTTTTTATAAATAAAATACATATTGAGATTTTATATTGAGAATATCATTTTTTTTGTTTAATTTTTTGTTAATTAATTTTTTTAAATAACAAAAATAAAGCATTGTTTATAATTAATAAAATAAAGAAAATTTTTGAGTGATTAAAGTGTTATTTATTTATACATATCATTTATATCAGTTATTATTTGAAAAATAAATAAAAAAAAAAAAAGAGACATAAATTATGTTTTGATTTTAATAAATTTCTTTTTATCATTAAACTCGTAAACAACTTGATATGTAAAAATAAATGTGAATGAACTTTCTTACTCATAAATAAAAAAATATTTAAATAAATAAAAATAAAATATTACCTCTGATATATTTTTAGGAATGAGTTTTCCATGCACATAACTTTGAATTGTTAATTTTTCTATATTTGGTGTTATATTATCTAAAAAAAATATCTTTTTATTTTCATTGTTTTTCAATTCATCAGTATCTTCATTACAATCTGATGTATATCCAAATATTTTAAGTGTTTTTAATTTTTTCATATTATTAAAAACATTTAAAAAATCAATATCTTGATAATTTTTAAGCCATAATTCAATTGTAACAAGATTCATACAATATTCACCAACAATTGGCATTATTTTTGAATTAAATTCTCCATTTAGTGTTATAAATAAATTTTTTAAATATTTACCACAACGTTTTAATATTTTAATAATTTGTATTTGTTTTAAAAAACAATTATTACAATATAAATCATTTGTTAATGTATCAAGTGTTTTAATATCACTCCAAGCAAATTTACTGCATTCTTTCCATTCACTACAAACTGTTGATTAATAATTTAAATATATATATATTATAGGTATATTTATAAATAATAAATCTTAAATATATTTTTAAATAAAAAAAAATAAACAATTATTTACCTTGTTCAACAATTAATCTATCATGTATTTTTAATTTTTTAAATATTTCAACAATACAATCAGGATTTAATTGATTAATTTGTTTATAATTATTTAAAATAATATCTAATTTTTCACTTGAATTATTTTTATTCATTTTATATTTATTTAATAAACTACACGAACGACTGATTAATATTGAATGCCAATTAAAATTTAATTATTGTAAATATTTATATATGAAAAAAAAATTGACGTAAACAGGAAATTAAACCAATGAATTTTTAAATTATTTCCTGTTTATATTTTAAAATAATACTATAGAGGGGATGAATTATTTAAGAGAAGGGATGATCAAAGAGGGGATATTATTTATTCCCCCCTAAAATTATGGTCCATAAATCCCTTCTCTTTGAATTGCTTTGAATCATCACAGTAGTGACGAAATTATTTTTTATCAGTGTTTATAATTTTGTTAATTTTTTTCTCTTGTTTTTCTTTTTAATATTTCATTCATTAATTTATTTTTCCTCCCTCAATTTAAAGGGTGTTTTAATTTAAAAAAAAAAAATAAAAAAATACCTATAAAAATGACAGAAATAAAAAAAGATGATGTTGTTAAAATACTTCATACTTATCCACTTTGTAGGGTGAGTTTCGAAAAAAAAATTTTGATATAAAATTTAGAAATAAAAATAGATCAATAAAATGGTTTCTAAGGGTTGTAAATAATATAATTATTTTATCAATAAATATATTTATTTGCTTTAAATATAATAAATAATTTTGTTGTAAATTATTTTTTATATATGATAATAAATTATTTAATTTTTTAATTTTTTACTAATTATTTTTAGAAATGTGATATGACTGATGAAATGAAACAAGAAGCAATGGAATTATGTGTAACTGCTGCTGAAAAATATGCTGATAATTATGAAAGTGTATCACGTATGATTAAAGAAACAATGGATAAAAAATTTGGTGCATCTTGGCATACAGTTGTTGGTGAAGGATATGGATTCGAAATAACTTATCAACTTAAACATCTTCTTTATATGTTTTGTGCTGGTAATCTTGCAATTTGTATTTGGAAAAATTAATTTATTGAACATTGTACCTAAAATACTTGAAAATAATTTAATCAAAATAATATATTATTAATTATTATTTTAAAACCAAAGATTTAATATTGTACCAATAAAATAATCTCAGGCTTTTGAAAAAGAAAAAAAGTTTAAAAGTTTTATTTAATACTTACAAAAGCAATTTTAAAATAAGTTATAATAATGTAATTTATGTTTTAATAATTTAATTAAATAAATATTAATATTTATACAAATTGATTTATATTTTTTATAATTTATTTAATAATCAGCAACTGTTCGCCATATAAGTATAGCAATATTTCCACTTGTATACATATAAAGTAACATTTTTTCTTGATGTGTTACAAAAAAACCAAATGATTCACCAACAACAACTTGAAATGGTGGACCAAATTTTTGATCTAGACTTTGTTTTATCATTTTAGCAGCATATTCATAATTATGAGAAAATTTTTCAGCAGCTGTTGTACAAAGTTCCATTGCTTCTTGTTTAATATCATCAGACATATCACTTAATTTACAAAATGGATATGTATGAAATATTTGTACAGGTTCTTCTTTTTTAACTTCACCAGCAGACATTTTTTAATTTTAAATTAATATATGTTATTTTTATTAATATATTAATTAAATTTTTTTTTTTTTTTTTTTTTCTTTTTTATAAATTTACAAACAAAATAACATCAATTTATGTATTTTTTTTTTATTTTTCATCAACACACATAAATAATCAATGATTTAATTAATTTTTTTACTTTAAGTATATTCAATTATTTTATTTAAATTTATTCATTATAATTAACAAATTGTTTTTTTTTTTTTTTTAAACTGATTATACAATATTAATAACAATTTAATTTATTATTTTATTATAATAAAAATAAAAATATAAATTATACATGCTGAAATTGATTTAATTTTTATCATTTAAAAAAATAAATATAAAAAAAAGTTAATAATAATAAATTGATTTAAATGAATGACATTAAAATGTTTTCAAAAAAGAAAAAATATTATCAAAGACAATTTTTAAATAATGTAGGTATTTTTTTTAATTAATAAAATTGCACAAAAAAAAAAAAAAAAACACACACTAATAAAAATTGCAATAGTTTTTTTTTTTTAAATTATACCTACATTAATTAAATTTTATTTCATGTAAAATCAAACAATACTACTCAGTCTTTGTTTTTATATGAAAAAAAAAAGCTAACAATAAAATCATAAAGCTGATGCTTGTAAAAAGCATTAAATTGATTAACCAGCTATTAAATTATATAGTAAAAATTATATATTTCAAATGTTAATAAAAAAGAAACAAAAAAAGTGTTACTATTATTAAATGAATTTGATTAAAATTTGATTATTAAAAAATAATAATAATAAAATGTCTAAAATAATTTACAATTATTTACAGATATTCTTGATAATGATTTTGTTTTGTTATTTTTTTGATAATTATTATTATTATCTAATCAAGATAATTGAAATTGTGTTACAAGTAATTTTGTTGCTTTGGCAATGTCATATGCACATGAACGTACTTGTTGTAAACAACGATCCATATGTTCTGGATCACTTGTACAACGTTGAAGACCAGCACATTCTGCTTGTAATCTTCCAGTATTACCATTTAATTGACGTAATGCTGATCGAATATTATCTTCAATTGGATTCTAAATATTGACATTATTTATTTTATTAAAGTAAACTAAATAAAAAATTATTGTTTATTTTATATTTACCTGTGGAAATATTGCAGTTAATTCAGCAACAGCAACACGTATACGTTCAGCACATGGTACAAATGCTTCACGATGTCCTGGATCTTGCATTGCCATCCATAGTTCTTGTATTCTTCTTGTAACTTGTTCAGTACGTCTTGTAACTTCATCACTTGATGGTAAATTAATTGCTTGATATTCCCATAAACTTTGAGTTGTATTTGGTCTTATTAATGTATCACCATCACGTTTATTTGGTGAATTTGAATTATTCCAAGTTCCTGTTTTTTTTAATCCTTCACGAGTTTCATACATTGATGCTGGTCTTTGGCTACCTCTTGGTAATGATGATCTTAAATCAGTCAATGATTCTAATACAGGTTCTTGTTCACTACCACCATTACCATTTATAATATCATCTGTTAATTTTTTTTTAACATTAATATCAATATAATTTTTTAATTCTTTATTTTCAGATTTTAATTCATTTATTATTTTTTTAAATTCTTCAATTTCATTTTTAAGATCTTTTATTGTTGTTTCTGATAATGTTAATTGTTTTTTTAATACATCAACTATTGATGGAAGACCTTTTGCCATTGGTGCTAGTGCTTTCTAAATGAATAAATAAATAAATAAACAAAATGTCATTTTTAAAAATAAATTTATATTTTAAATTAAATAGATATATATTTTACCTCATTGTCTATTTCAGATTGTTGATCACTTGTTATATCTGATGTTACAGCAGCATAATCATCATCTGATGCAACACTATCATACAGTGGTTCATCATCAGACATTTGTGAACCATGTTTACCCAACATTTGTTCTTTTCGTAAAGCCGATACAACTGGATCTAAAAATTTAATAAATTTATTATTTCAATTATTATTAATTTATTATCATTATTCAATTATTAATAAAATAATATTAATATCAATATAATACCTTGAAGTGGAGTATTACTAGAAAGTAAATGTCTTCTTTTAGCTTCAGTTAATAAATCAATAATCAATGTTGCAAATTCTTTTGGTGTAAATCTTGCTAATTTTTGTCTTCCTTGATTTCTTGTTGATGATAAATGTGGATTAACTGGTAAAAATGGTACAGTACTTCTTTCAGGAAGTGTTGCACTTGATAACCAAACTGTTAAATTTAAAAAAAAAAAATGTTTTACATAAAAAAAACAAATTTAAATTCATTTAAAAAAAAGTAAATAAATAGTTTTAATGATTTAATTGATGATTTTAATGACATAGAAATATTAATAAATATATTTATTGAATTCTTTAATAGTTAATTTATATGAATTTCT
This sequence comes from Lysiphlebus fabarum, assembly GCA_011426435.1. Taxonomy (NCBI): domain Eukaryota; kingdom Metazoa; phylum Arthropoda; class Insecta; order Hymenoptera; family Braconidae; genus Lysiphlebus; species Lysiphlebus fabarum. Next base: position 193,756 of record WSYQ01001163.1, read on the forward strand.
ATTTAGGAATTATAAAATATAATTTTTTAAAAAGCAGACAGTTATTTTCTACTTTATTTAGTTTTTTTTTTTTTTTTATTTTTGACTTACCTTTCCTCTGGTGATGCAAGAGAAACATATCATGCATATTAATAAACAACATTTATGCAAGGGAAAAATACTAAAGTTATATTAAAATAGTTTGATAGATTGCCTAATCATGATATTGAAATAATGAAATACTAAAAAATAATGATAAACAAATTTTTGTTTTCTTTCTTTATGTATTTGTTTTTTTTTCTTTTTAACACAGTATAATAATAATTTTTATTTTTAAGTATAAACTAAAAAAACATTTGAAATATATTAGTCCATTTTTTACGTTTAAATATTATTAAATATTAAAAAAAATTCTAATCTTTTAAAAAAATACTTTTTTTAAATTTAAATATCAAATAAAAAAGTTTAATAATTTATCTTTCTTTTTATATTAAAATATGGACTAATTACATATAATTACTGGGGATAAAAAAGAAATAATAACAATGAATAATAGAAAATAATTTAAATAGTAATTTTGTAGATAATGAATTTTCAAGTTAAATCTAAATTCTAAAATTTTATCTACAATTATTATTTTTGATGATTTGTCAAGATTATAATTAATTAGTTTAATAATTTATTTGTTTTTTTTTTTTCTTTTTTTATTAACTTACTTGCTTCAGTTTCTCTACGATCAACTTCATCATAAACATCCATTGCAAGTTCTTCAAGAAGATGATTTGATAACATTTGTAAACGATTTCTTGCTTCAAGTGCCAATTCATTACGTTCAATAGTAACAGCCCATTCAGGAATAATTAAATGTTCTTGTGTACGATGATCTGGTTTACGTGAACATACAAATAACGTTAATCTATCAGTAACATCATACATGCATTCAATAAGTCTTTCTGATAGCTCAAAATGTCCAGCCATTCTAAAATCCAAAAATAAAAAACATTAAAATATCTTAATTAACAAATCATTATATGTATTTTCATTTACAATAATAAAAATAATTACTTGGCAATATCAGCTGGTGTTTGTTTATTTGAATCAACAATATTTGGATTACCTCCATTTGAAATTAATAATTCAATTTGTAATGATTGTCCAGCACGTGCAGCAACATGTAATGGTGTTGTACCTTTTTCACTATAAAAATAATTTGAATTTGCACCTTGTGCTAATAAACGTAATGATGTTTCTAAATTACATGTTCTAACACTTGAATGTAATTGTTTACTAAGTTCTTCTTCACTTGAAAAATCATCTTTACTTGGACGTAATACAAATAATAATTGTTGATGTTTTGCACGTATAAAATCAGCTTTTGTTGGATGTAATGAATCTTTTGGTTGTGGTTTACGACGATTTATTTTTGAATTACTTGGATCTAATAATGAATGTTCCCATATACTATTTGCACCATTATCATTTAACGTATGTACCATCTATTAATTTAATATAAATTTTTTATGTTTAATAAAATATACCTATACTTATAAATATTTAATTATTATAACATACAGAACGTAAATAAGTATTCCAAATGCCTTTATGAAGTGATTTAATATGTGATACATGACGACCAAGACTTCTGTGTATACTACAACATTCATCACATAATAATATTGCTCGGTTCAATGATGCCCATCCTGGTTCTGTTGAAATCAACATAAAAAAAAAAATAACAATCATCATTAAAATATATTTATCAAGTTAATTATTTAAATAAAAATTTTGAGATAAAAATATATTAAATTAGTATGGGGATGACATAAATATAGACGACTTCCTGTCTGACGTTGAGGATTTATTTATATATACAAATCATGATGTATATAAATGGGGGAGGACATGAACCAAAACGATTCCTTTAAAAATAATCTTAAATGATTATTATATATTATATATTTAAATATATACCTATCTTATTTAATTTATTAATTATATTAATTTAAATATTAAAATATGATCTATAAGATTTGATAAATATTAAATACATCAACTAATTCATTTATTATTTATTAATTGACATTAATTTAGTTTAATTATTTTGGATAAATATGTTTTATTTTTAAAGATATATTATTGTTATTATTTTTAATAATTATTCCATGTTCAAGATGATTAATCATTACATTGGAATGTTTAAAAATAAATGACAATATTTATAATATTATTAATTTAATAATTATTGTTTATTTATTTCAAAAAATTATTAAAAATAAAATTAATTCAAGTTCAATAATTGAATGACATATTTTTTTATAAATTTAAGTAATAATTAGTTGATAATAATATAAATAATGACTTTTAATTACCAAACAAGTTGATGATAATATTTTTTTAAAAGAAAAAAAAAAAAAAAAACATAACATTATTAAAGTATACATAACATACCAAGAGCTCCACAATCAGCACACAAATCAGAAGATGTTTTATATTTTGGTTTTGCCATTATTAATAATAAACAATACAAAAAAAATTAAAACTCAACAATTACTCCAAAAAAAAAAAAAAAAAAGAAAATTCATTCAATAATTAAAACAACACAATCACTACAATAAATAATCAATTATTAGATTATTTATAAAAACACAAAGCTCTGACGCCATCAAATATATATATTATCCCTTTTTTATTTTTCTAATTATTATTTATTTTTAATTTTTCATAGCGACGTGATTGTTTAGACTTGAGAGAGAGAAAACTAGAAAAGAGAAATAAAAAAAAACAAAAAAAAAAAATTGAAAAAAAAAAAAACATAGTAGCCAAATTAAGGCAAGTTTTCATGAAAATTAAAGAAAACCACAAGAGAGACATCTATAGTTTTTTTTGATGAAATAGTAAATTTAATGTAAGCAAAAAGACAAGAGAGGTCTCTAGTCTTCTTGTTAATAAGACTAAAAAGCACTAAAAAGTAAAAAATTTTTTGTGTATGTTCTCTTTACGTTCTTCCATTCTTCAAGAGAAAAAGAACGGTGCGTTGATTTTATGATTCCAATAATTAATCATTGATCCTTTTTAATAATTGTTATAAAAAAATTGAATATTATTATTTAAAAATTATTTATTAAGTGTTGTTAATTATTTTTTAATATTAATTAAATTATTACAATTATTTTTACAGATCAAAATGGGTAGACGTCCAGCAAGATGGTGAGTGCTCATGTGCTTTTTATTAATTTATAAAAATTAATTTATTATTATTTATTTATTAAGTAACAATTAACTGGTATTTATATCAATTAGCTATTTTATTTATTTTTTTCGTTACTATTTTATTAAAATATCATTCAATACAATCAATTGTCATTTAATGAGTATTTATTTTTTTGAAGGTTATGTTTAATCAAACAACATAAATTAATTATTTCTTTTTTTATTGTTAATTACAGTTACCGATACTGCAAAAACAAACCGTATCCAAAATCACGGTTCTGTCGTGGTGTACCAGATTCAAAAATTCGTATTTTTGATTTGGGTAAAAAAAAAGCTCCAGTAGAAGATTTTCCTCTATGTGTTCATCTTGTATCTGATGAATATGAACAACTTAGCTCAGAAGCCCTTGAAGCTGGACGTATTTGCTGTAACAAATACATGGTTAAGCATGCTGGTAAAGATCAATTTCATATTCGTATGAGACTCCATCCTTTCCATGTTATCAGAATCAACAAAATGTTGTCATGCGCTGGAGCTGATAGGTAAAAATATCTCATCATTTATCTAGTTTATTGTCATTAAAAAAAAAAAAAATAATAAACATTTGTTATAATCAAATTATGATTAATTTTTTTATAGGCTTCAAACTGGTATGAGAGGAGCTTTTGGTAAACCACAGGGTACAGTTGCACGTGTACGTATTGGACAACCAATTATGAGTGTACGTTCACTTGATCGTCATAAGGCAGTTGTCATTGAAGCACTCCGTCGTGCTAAATTCAAGTTCCCAGGACGTCAAAAGATCTATGTATCTAAAAAATGGGGTTTTACCAAGTATGAACATGCTGAATATGAAAAACTTAAAGCTGATTATCGTTTGTTACCAGATGGTTCAAATGTTAAATACTTACCTGAACATGGTCCACTCTCACAGTGGAAAAAATTCCGTCAAATTTTAACTGCTTCTAATTGATTTATCAATTTATTGTAAGCATCAAAATAAAAATTAATAAACAAACAAAAATAAACACTTTAATTGTTTTATTTATTTATATTTTATTTTTTTTTTATAATATTAAGTCAACGGTCTCAGTTATTGGCTCGGGTTATCATTACAAACTTTAGCATTTATTTATTTATTTAATTGTCATCTAGATTTTTTCGTTGATATTTCTTTAAAAGCTACAGTACCAAACTTTTCAACAGTAACACGCTGTTGGATCTCTGAAGTTCAGCAACTAATTAATTATAAATTAAATTGAATCTTTTTTACATATTTTTTTAATATACTTTAAACTTTATTGGATTAAAAAAATTGTACCAGAAATCTGAGAGTCTGTAACTGGATCCGTGATTAAAATATTTTCATTGATAAAAAAATTATCATATTTTGTTAATTAAGTGTTTATATAATAATCATAATTATTAGACCATTTTGTCCCACATAATTCTAATAAATATTAAAAAATTTATTTTTAAAATTCTTAAATAACTATCAATATTGCTTAAAAAGTACAAATTTTTTTTTATTTATATTCTTATATAATGAATAATTAAAAAATTATTATTTAACATTTAAGTTAATTTTATAAAAAGATTATTTAAATTTTTGCTATTAGTTAATTGTAAAATAACTATATAAAATCTAAATTTGATATAATAAATAACGAGTGCTGTTTGGACATTTATAAAAAAAAAAAAGATTTTTTCTAATTTAAAGCTTCCTAAATATAATAATAATTATTTCATTGAATAATTAATATCGTTATTGGTATGTCTAGTTGTTTTTTTTATATCGTTTTAAATGTCACAATTATTTAATGTTGTTTAAACTTTATTAAACTTTCGTCGTACTGGCAATCCAGACATTAAATTCGTGTAGACATTAATACGCCTTTGTCAATGGGGATGACAATTTAAATCACTATCAATTTCAGTTACTGGTAAATCATCATCGTCTTCATCATCTTCATCATCATCATCATCATCATCATCATCATCATCATCATCATCATCATCATCATCATCATCATCATCATCAACATTATTATCACGTTTTTGTAATTTATGAGTTGTAGAATCTTCTGTTGAATCAAGTAATGGTGATAATTTTTCAGCTTCACTGTCATCATCTTGACATTGTGCCTTTGATAGAAATGATAAAAAAATTATAAAGAATTAATAGATATTATGTTTTTTTTTTAAATTATTGATTAATTTAAGATTGATTTTTATACTTCATAATGAGTTGATGATTGTTTTTCATTGACAAGTCTTAGTGTGTCTCTGACACGTCCACTATTTTTATCTCTTGAACTGCTAGTATCACTAGAATGTTTAATTTTAGTGCTTGGTGTACGACAATGATGATCCTGTTTTGACATTAATACAGACATACGAAATTCAGGTGTTGGTGATGTGCCACTAACTCGTGATGATACTGATTCACCATCTTTTGAATTTACGTGCTTTAATACTGGTGTACGTTCTGATGATCTAAAAAAAATAATAAAATCATTTTATTATTAATTATATTTTTTTAAATGTTAAAAGATTATTTAAAAAAATTCATCATTCACATCAATGTGTTGTTTTTTTTTCTGTAAATTTTATTTAAAAATTAAAACATGCTATAACAAATAAAGTGAATGATGTAAAATAAGTAAAATTGATGATTTGTTAAATTTATTTCATTCACTTGTTAAATGAAAAAAAAAAAAAAAAAAAAAAGATTGATTTATACAAACAGTAATAATACATTTATTTTGATATTATAAGTAGATACACATTTAATAAAATTAACAAAACAAAAAAACCAAATAAATTTCCCCAACACAAATTTAGAATAAAATAAATAAATTTTTAAACACAAAAACAAAATGATTTAAAGCCAATGAAAATGTTTAAAAATTAAATACCTCAATATATATTTATAAAAAAGTAAATATTTAAAAAAATTCCTCATGTTATTAGAATGCTTGTTTTACAATTTTCCTAATAAATTATAAATAATTAATAGTATTTAATAAATAAAAATATATATTTAAAATAATAAATATATAATTTACCTGTTGAGTACTTCAACAGCTTGAATTGCACTAGCAGTATCAGTATCTGGTGTATCTGGTGATTCTGGTGGTAGTATAGCTGCTCTAGGTGTATATGGTCCATTTAATGCTTCAATTAATGATATAGCTTCATATCCAGATGGTATATTATCACAAGTACCCTTAAAAATATAAAATAAATTTAATAATAAATAAATAAATATAGAAAAAAAAAAAATAATTATACTTACATCAGGTAATGATGATAATGTTGTATTATTAATACCATTACCATTTAATTTTTGTAATGCTTTTATTTGTAATAATGCTCTAAATGGTGAACGACATATTGGACAATTATTAGCTTGATAACGTAAACTATCAGCACAACCATAACATAAACATAAATGTCTACATGGTAATATAAGTGTATCTCTAACATCACACATACAAATAACACATTCAGAACCATTATCATCATTATCATCATCACTACTTGCTTGTTGTTTATTAATATCATTATTTTTATTTTCAATACCATATATTTCTTGTAATAAATAACATAAACCATCAACATATAATTTTTGTTTTAATGCTTTTAATAAATATACATCATCTGAATGTTTTTCAATAATAGCTATTGTTGTATGTGATTGTTTTGTATCATCATTACCATCATCAGCAATACAATGTATTGCAACTGGTATTATTTCTTTATCAATATTATATATTAAATCTTCATCATTATATTTTTTAGGTTCAATAATATGACTTTGTTGTATAAATTGTTGATTTGTACCTTTTTTATAATAATATGTATCTGAATTTATTGTTGGATCACGTGATAAATATGTTATACCTTTTGTTGTTATATCTTCAGTACAAAAATAATATATTTTTATTGAACAATTAACATCACAATCAAATGTAAATTCAATATTATATTTATTTGTTTTTTTATTATTAATATTATTATTATCATTATCATTATAATTTTTAATAGCATTTATTGTATCATTTGATTCTGATGATGATGATGATGGTTGTTCAATTGATCTAACTAAACGTAATGATTCTTTTCTTATATTAACAAGACATTTTAATGTTTTTGTTGGATCATTTGCTTGTGGTGGTGGATATGGAAATGGTGTTGGACGATTACCCAAAAAATTTAAATCACTATTTTCACCAAATAAATATGCTTCTGGTTGTGGTGTATCAAAACGTTCACCACCCATTATAAAATGACTTCCAAAATAATTACCTAATAATATAGGATTACAGTTAAATTAACAATAAATCATTTATTTATTTTTATAATTTTTTATTATTACCTGATCTTGGTGGATATTTGTATGCATGATTTGATGCAATATCAACCTCTTCAACACCAGCATTTTGTCTACTTGTTAATGAGCCCATTTTATTTATTTATTTATTTATTTATTTTTTTTTAAATATTTTTTTTTATATAAATTTACAATTAGCTAAGTAACCTCAATTTTAATTTTACCTAATTTTATTTAACAATAAATTACATATTTAAAAGTATTAATATTATAATCACAAGTTTATTATATATAAATAAATAAATAATTGTTTATGCTACTTAAAATTATGAGATTCTGAAATGTCAAAGTTTGTATGTAAAAATCAGAGAGAGAGAAAGAGATAGAGAAAATTTTTTTTGACGTTTGTTGTGGGGCTAGATGATAGAAAAGAGAGAGTGTAGGTGGAGGTACCAGACTTTAGTACCACCCACAGTTAAAAAAAAAAAAAAAAAAAACCATAACAATTTGTTGATTTATTTTTTTATATGTGTTCCAAGAACAACAATGAAATTACGTATTACATATTAATTATAATTAATTAATATTTTGTTATAATGGAAATACAAGAATGGATAAAATCAGATAATTATTTATCAAAAGGATTATTTTGTACAGTTGAATTATGGACAAATAATAAAACAAATGAAACACTTGGTAAGTTGATAATTAACAATAAATGAATTATAATTAAACTAATTATAATATTTAGTAATTAAAAGATGTCAAAATGATGTACAACAATTATCAGAGATACAAAAAGAACAATGGATAAATGAAATAAAAATAGTAAATACATTAAAACATAAAAATATTATTGAAACACGTCTAATACCTCATATAAATATTGATAAAAAATTAAAATTACCAGTTCTTTGTATGGAGTATTGTAATAAAGGAAATTTAAAACAGGTAAAATTAATTATAAAAAAAATATCAATTATAATTAATAATTTTTAATAATTTATATTTATTTATTTAGTTATTGAAAAAAGATGAAAATTATTGTGGTATTAATGAAGAATTATCAATGAAAATAATGATTGAAATATCATCAGCAGTTGAATATCTTCATCAATGTAAAATAATACATTGTGATTTAAAACCAGAAAATATTGTTATACATGAATTAAATAATGGTGAATTAATATTTAAATTAATTGATTTTGGAAATGCTAAAGAAATTCATGAAACAAGTATTAATGATCCAATTAATGGTACATTTCATTATACTGCACCTGAAATTTTACTTGGTGATGAGTATAATTTAAGTGTTGATTATTGGAGTATTGGAATATTATTTTATGAATTGTTAACTGGTGTTACACCATTTTTACCAAATATGCAATTTAATTCAACATGGTAAATTAATTATTTAAGTATATATTAACATTATATTACTATTAGTTTGATGTAATTTAAAATATACCTATTGTATTTTAATTATCTAGGTTGAATAGTGTCAAGAACAAATGTAATGATGACATTGCTGTTCGTGAATATGATGAAAAAATAAATTTTATAAAAACAATTGAAGATCCAACAAATATATCAAAGTAATCAAACAAAATTTATTTTTTTAAATATTATTTTGTATACATCATAACTCTATATTAATTTAATTTTTTAGTTGTTTAAAAGACAATTTGGTACATTGGTTTAGAATTGTATTTAAATGTGATCCAAAAAAACGTGGAAAAAATTATGATGACAATAATAATGTTATTGTTTTTCCAATGATTAAAAAAATTATTGAAAAAAAAGTATGTATTAAAATTAAAACTAAAAAAATTATAAATATTTAATGAATATTTTTCTTACAGATTGTTAAAGTTTTTTATGTAAAATTTTATAAAAATGATTCATTTGAAATTGAAAATGAAACAAAATTACAAGATGTTAAAAATATAATTTTTCATAGAGAAAATATTGATGTTAATAATCAAATAATTACAACAAAATTAGGAATAATTTTAGATGATAATTTCAATTTAAAAAATTTAAAGGTATTAAAATATATTCAATTAATTATTATATTAATATAAAAGATTATAATAGTAATTTTTATATTAATTATAGAATTTAAATTTAATTATTTTTGAAAAAGAATTACTTAAATTTGAAAATATACCTGAACCATTAATACCAAAATCAGTTGACTCGATGCTTGCTAAATCTCATTGTAATGATGATTTTATCTTTAATAAATTTTACAATGATTCAATATTTTTTGTAAATCAAGAAGTCGAACTTTATCGTTCATATATTCATTCATTATCCATCAAAATGTAAGTTACAAAAAAAAAAAAAAAAAAACAGTATTTATCAATTTAATAATAATATATTTTCTTTCTTTTTTTTTTTTACAATTATTTTTAGTAATTTATGTGAAAAACAATATGATAATTTGAAATTAAAAATTGATAAAATGTTATCAAAATTAATATACTTTGAAAATGAAGTAAAATTAATATTTAAAAATTTTGATAATGAATTTTTAATGAAAAATAAACATCTTAATATTGATGATAAATTTAAAAAAATTCAAACACTTATAATTGGTTCAAATAATTTAAAAAAAAAAATTACAAATCTACAAAATAGTAAAAAAGAATTGAAAAATAATTTCGATGAATATCATAATATAATTGAAAATATATTAGATGATTATAAAAAAGAATTATATGTTTGTCATAAAAAAAAATCAGTAATTAATATGGCTAAATGTATTTTTTCATTTTTAAAAAAAAGAAAAAATATATTGTCTGATGATAAACTTGTTGATTCTTGCAAACAAATATTTGAATTTGACAAAATGTTAAATAAATTAGAAAAATCATTAATATCATTCAATGAATTATTGTATCTTTATCAAGATGAAATTACAAAATTACTTAAATTTAAACATGATTTTTTACCATCAACAACAAAAGATAATCAAACAAATTTAATGATTAAAAAAAATCCAGCAAGTTTTGTAGATTCAAATGATTCAATTATTTATAACAATATTATTCTTGGTCATATGATTGATTCTCTGATGGATGGAATAAGTAAAATAAAAGAAGAAGCTGAATCAATAGACACTATTATTTAAAGAATTAAAAATTATTGTGATAAGTTAACTTGTGATTATGACTAATATATTTTTATAATCAACAATTAAATAATAATGGCGTAAGAAGCTTTGTTGTATTTTAAATTTATAATTTTATTTTTTAATTAATAATTAATATTATTTTCCACGTGGAATGTAATGTCTAACTCCCCATTTGATATTTGCGTTTTTATCAGTTTTAACATAACTAAAAACAGATCCACTAGGTTTTTTTTTTCTTCCAGCTATTAGAATTTAAATTAAAAATCATTAATTTATATTTATAAATACTTTTAATAATTATAAAATAATAATAATCATACCTGTCATTTTAAATTCTGTTAAAATCAATATAAACATCAGTAAAAAAATTAAAAATTGGTAAACCTGTAATCAAAATCAATTTAACACAATAATAAAAAACTTGATTTATTTTCTTAAAAATTATATTGTTTTTTTTTTTAAAAAAAGACAACTTACTTGTGACATTTTTAAAATAAAGATTCTTTCAATGTCAAAATAGATACTGACAATTGTTAAAATGAAAAGAAAAATTTCTGCATGATTAAACTACTTTCACTAAATATTTTAATGATTTTTTTTTTCGTGTTAAAATTAGAAATTTTGTGGTCAATTGTTTTCAATAAATAAATAAATATAAATTAAATATTATTTTTATATATCAATATAATTTTATTATTTCTTTTTTCATCATGATTTTATTTTCACACAATTATTTATTTTTATTATTTAAATGATAATTTTTTTATTTAAAAAATCATTATGTTTATACATCCAAGTATACCACACTACTATTTATTAATTATTACAACAATTAATTATCTAAATTTTTATTCACACATTCATTCACAATATTAATTCTCTCTTTTTGTTTTTTATTTTATTTATATACTCAAAAAACTCAACGTGAAAAATGTGTAATAAAATTGTTGTTTTCTTTTTAATTGTTTTAAAAAAAGAAAAAAAAAATTAAATAAATCATTGCAATGGAATATTGGCTCTCGTAGAATATTAAATTATTATTTTTTTATTATGCATAATTTAGAAGACTTTAGCTACCTCTATTATTGATAAATTAATTTTTAAAGATTTTTATTATTAATTATTCATTGTCACTAATATCCTCGTCAGTTGTATACTCGGAATGTTCATCAACAGCATCAGCATCTTCAGCTTCTTCTTCATCAGATATATCCCATTGTGGATGTTGAGTTGGTATTGCTGGTGCTTCTTTAACATCAAGCTAAATAAAAAAAATAACAATCGAAATTATAAAGTTGATTAATTTAAAAATTTATAAATATTGAAATAAAAAAAAAATACAAACCTTAATGTCTTGTGTTTGATAAAAACCAAGATAAGAATCACTTCTTAAACAAACTGAAAATGTATAAACACCTGGCCAAGTTGGTGCTGTAAATCTTAATTGTACTTCTTCAATATCAATTAAACTAGTAATATGTACTGGACTTGTTAATAATGTATGACTTTTTCTATCACAAATATAAACCCACCAATATTCTTGTTTAACATCTGAAAATAATGGACAATGTACTTTATGTGATATATTACTACGTCCAAGTACTTTTTCTCTTTTGGATATTCTTTGTTGAAATTTATCCCATTCAGCATCATCATCTTCTGGTGTTGTATCTTTTTTATCATCAATATTTGTATTATTATCATCATCACCACCACCAGCACCAACACTAGCACCACTACCAGAACCAACAGCACCAACAGTATTACTTTTTTCACTTTCACCATCACTATCAGAACTATCAATTGTTTTATCTTTGGTTAAATCATCATTTTTATCAATAACATCATTATCCTCTTGTCCATTTTTATTATTATTATTATTAATTTTACCAGTTAATTTTGGTGTTATTATTTTTTTACCAATTTTTTGTTTACCTTTTTTATTTAATTTTTTAGGTCCACGTTTTTGTTTTAACCATGGTGCTGATGGTTTTTTATTTAATGTATTTTGTTCATCATTTGTATTTGTAACAGTATCATTAATATCATCATTACCATTACCATTAATATTTTTACCATCATCATTATCATCATCATTAATATTATCTTTAATTGTTTCATTACCAAATAATTCACGCATATTTTTTCTAATTAATGTTACAGTTACAGTTACAATTGCTTCAGCAGTATAAACTGTTGGATTTTCATCATCAATAACTTCACTTTGTACTTTAAAATCAATAAATGGCATATTACCAAGTACTTTCATAATATTATCATATTCTTCATCATTAAAATTACGTAATATTTGACGTCTTTCATCATTTTTAATTTGTGCTAATTGTTGTAAACTTTTAATTTTACGTTTTTTACATAAAAAATATTTTAAATGTTCTTCTTCAATATGTGGTAATTGTAATAATGGATTTGCAAATTCCCAAAAACCTTGTACAATCATTGGACTTAATTTCATACAATTTTCAATAGTATGAATTGTTGGTAAACGCGGTACACGTCCAGTATATGCTAATAATATTAATTGATTAACACACATAATCATTTCTTGTATTAAATATGGACATTTTTTGATGATATATTGACGATCTTTTTCAAGTGTATCTGGATTTAATGGTATACGTGATAAATGTGCATGAATTATTGCACGTGCTTTAATACTATATAAATGACACAAAGGTGTTTCTTTATTTTTTTCACCTAAATTTGGTAATTTTTTAATCAATGATGGTACTTCATCATTATCTGATTGACGTTCAATTATTTCTTGATTAGCACCTTTACAAAATTCATATGATGCTGCTAATATCATTAAACAACGTTTTAATGCTGTTGTTGATGTCATTGAATATAAACCCCAATAAACTTGTGTTGTTGCTAATAATACTTGATCACCAGTATAACGTATACTTTTATACCACCACATACCAACAGCTGTTGGTAATGCAACCATAAATACTAATGCATAAAGACCAAGTACCCATACAGAATTTTTCTTTTCAACAATCCATGATGGTAATGCTATACCAAAACTCATTGCACCTGGACCATCTGGATTACCATATTTTTCCCAATTTTTACGTGCCTCATCATCAGTCAATGCCTGATAAGCTATTATAAAAATTATATTTTATTTTAAATATTTATTTAATCAAACAGTATAATACCTATAATATAATATATTTTATTTATTTATTTATTTACCTTTTGTTAATATCATAAAAGCTTTTTCATCACCAGTTTCTTTATCAGGATGAAGAACAAGTGATAATTTACGATATGCTCTTTTGATTTCACGTTCATTTGCACCCTATAATTCATTTTTTAATTATTAATTATATATAAATTTATATGTTTAATTCTAATTTATTATATTTATAATTAATGGATTTAATCTTACTGTTGATACACCAAGTATTTCATAAGGATCAAAGTTCGCCATTTCAGCATCATATTGTGATACTTTATAGGCTAATAATGCCAATACAATCCAACAAAATATGATGAATAATTTTCTACAATAAAAAAAAACACACAATTATTATTCAATATTTTTTAATTATTTATAATTAATTTGTTATTTATTCTTACAGCAATCTTGATCTTGTTTCTTTCCATGGATCATTTAAGAGTAATATTTCTTTTTTTTTTATACATCCTGGACAACGACATTCACGTTCTTCTTCATCTGGATCTATTTAACAAAAAAAAAAAAAACAACAAATTTATATATTAAATGATTGATAATAATATCAATATTAATTAACAAGCTTTAAATAAATAATAAATAATAAATCATGATATACTTATTCAACATCAACAGATGTCAAAAAAAAAAAAAAAACAAATGAAAAAAAAAAATGTAAATACAGATATAAAAATGCAATTAAAAAATTCATCATAATTAAAATACAAACAAATAATTATTATTAATTTTTAAACAAACCTCGTTTTTGTGAACGTGGCCATAAATAATATGTACCAGGTACAAGTACCAATGCCAAAAATGATAATAAAAAATAAAAAAATGTTACACCACTCTCGTCATACTGAAATTTTTGTCCACTCATAACTCATTCAGTATAAAACAACGATAATTTATAAAATAATAATTAATAATTGTTGCTTAATACTTTAATGTTTATTATTTAAGTGATATAATTATTTTAATTTGTATATCTATGATACTCTGTTTTTTTTTTCTCTTTTCCTGGAATATTTTTTTTAATTTTTTTTTTGTTGACTCAGGTATTGAGGTTATTTTACGGTATTTCTTCCACTTTGGAGCACTTTAGGTAACGCTATTGCCAACTCAGCATATATATATATACACGTAAACAATAATGCCGAATATATAATAATAAATAAAATAAATATATAAAAAAATGATGATGATGATGATGATGAGTAATGAGGAAAAGTAAATGTCGTTAAGGAAAAACTAAACTATAATTATTTCTTTGTTTGATAAATAATTTAAATAAAATGAAAAAATTTAATTAACAAAGTAGTCAATAAAGCTTTCAACAAAAATAATAATTAACTAATTAAATAAAAAAATACTATTATATAATATTAATTAAGACAATTATTTAATTTTCAATATTTTTGAAAATTTTTTTTTTCATAATTGAAAGGATTTATTTAAATATTTGAATAAAAACTGTTTATTTATTGCTAACATTAAATTTTATATTGTAATTAAATTTTAATTAATTAATGAATTCTAATTTATTAATAATCATTATGTTATTTTAATTTTTAAGTTTGACATTTTATAAATTAGTGAAAATTATTATTTGTTGTGTATTTTTTGTTTTGAATATTTCCCGCGGTCGGCCATTTTGAAAAAAAAAATTCTCTTTCTCTCTCTTCATTTTTTTTCTCTCTCTAGACAAATATTAAAATAATAATAATAATTTTTTATTATTATAAACACATTCAACGTGTTTGGACGGGTTTAGACCTGTCTCATGTTTATATTTTGTTAATAATAAAATAAACATTGTGAAATATTAAATAATCATCAAAATTGAAGTTTAAAAGGTTTAGAAAATTTTTGTTATGATGAAAAATCTTTTGTGATATATCCAGGTTTTTTTTTTTAAATTATTTATTTGCTCAAAAATATAATCAAGTTTGAGTTAAAAAAACAAGAACTTCAAAGTATTATTATTATTAAAAATATTAATTAACAATGACATCATTAATGTCATTAAATATACCTGAAATGCAAAAATCATTTGAGCATTTTAATCAACAATTATCTGAAAGAGAGTTAATATTTAATCAAGGCAAAAAGAAAATTGATGAAGGAATTGCAGATATTATTAAATCATATGAAATACCAGTTTATTCGAAAGGTAAATTAGTAAAAACAAACAAAAAATATAATTTTTTCAATGTTTATTAATTATTTTATTAATTACAGATTTTTTGGATAATTATAAATTACTATTGTCAATTGTTGAAAATATAAAAAAAGAAAATACAAAAATTCAAGCTGATAATGAAATAAATATAGATGATTTTGATATTGATTTAGATATACCTGAATTTGAAGAAGATTTAAATATTATTAATAATAAAAAAAATGATTCAATTGATAGCCAACAAGAAACACCAGGAATTGTTGAAAATACACAATATGAAAAAATAAAAAAACCAACAAAAATAATGCATGAAAAAAATTTAAATAATTTACATAAAAATAATATATTATCATCAAAAACAAAAATAAATACTTCACAAACACCATCAACATCAAAATTAACAAATAGTCAAAATAATAATAAATTAGCATTGAGTAAAACTCATGCTGATATTAAAATAACAAATGGTAAAATATCACGACAAACAAAATTAGTATTTCAATCAGTTAAAAAACAAGATATTAATTTATTAAATAATAAAAAAAATACAACAAATAAAATAATTGATGACATTGATCCTGATGACTTTGATGTTGATGAAACATTTTTTGAAAAACCATTTACAATGGAAGAACAATCAAGTATTAATAATGATAATAATAAAAAAGTATTAAAAGTTGTTGATGATATTATTGATGTTACACCAAAAAATTCAATGAAAAAAAAGAGTAAATTAAATATTAAAAAATTATCACCTAAAAATCATGACAATGATACATCAATTGAAGATAATATTGATGATTTTAATAACTCAACAACTCAATTATCATTAAATAAAACAAAAAAATTATCAAATGATAAAAATAAAAATAAAGATACAGTAAAAATTGATTCATTATTATTTGATGATTCAAATTCATCATCATTTTTTACAGCAACGGAAAATAATAAAACACCAAAAAATAATAAAAATAAAATATCTAAAAGTAGTGAAAAAAATAATAAAAAAGGCTTTAAAATAATTAATGATAATGTACTTTTTGAATCATCAAGTGATGACATGGATGAAACATATTGTCCAAAAGCTGAAAATTTATTAAAAAATAATGATAAAAATTCATTAATATCTATTGGTAAACGTAAAATAAATGATTCATTAGAAAAAAATGATAAAACAAAAGAAAATAAAGAAATTAATGATTATGATATTGATCTTGGTGATGGTTGGGATACTGAATTTTCACTTGAAAAATGGCAAACAACAACAATAACAAAAACAACATCACCGCCAAAAAAAAAACAACAATTAGATAGTTATGATTTGTAAGTAATAATTTTAATTTTAAATTTTTAATTATTATTATAATTTTTGTTTTTAATTATGTTTATTAGTGTACCAGAAAAGAAAAAATTAAGTCCAAAATATGCATGTAAAGGACCAGTTGTACGTAAAAAATCAGAACGTGCAAAGTTAAATGGTTGGTCATGTAAAGACTGTGAAAAATGGTATGAAAATATGGATTTGAGTGAACAAGAATTACAAAAACGTAAAAATTCATGTTCACGTCATCGTTCAAAGTTTAATGAACGATATGATACACCACCTGGTTTTTGGAATCCAGTATTTTCAAGTCCAATGGAATCCAGCCAAGAATAATTTCTTGAAATAGTAGTAAATTTGAAATTAGAAAAATAAAAAATACGAATGAATTGAATTCATATACATGAACGAGAATAACTGCCTTGATTAATTGTTAAATGATTAGTTCATTAATTAATTGTACATAAATATAGTGATTGACTTTAAAATTATAAAAAAAAACAAATTGATTTCATATATTTTTGTACACAGCTTTTTTTTTGTATATTTAAATGTAATGTGAAGCTTTAAACTATGAAATAATAAAAAAAAGGAAATTATTATGAATACGCACAGGGCAATGAATTTTATAATTATCATTAAAAAAAATTCGAATACCTCTTCCGTCGTAATGATCGCATAAAAAAACTCAAAGATAAAAAAAAAACTGAATACCTCTTCGACATTTCATTCGCCTAATAGAAATCCAAAGTTTTTACGAAAAAGAAAAATTCGGATAAATATTAAGATGTAAAACTATCAATATCTAAAAAAATATAGATGTTAAAAAGTATAAAAAAAATATAAAGCATCGAATACCTCTTTCCAAGTTCTATAACCCTGTTGAAACCTCATATTTTTCCGATTTTTTTTTAAAGCAGCAGGTCATTTTATTCAAAAAGTCCTGATCCTGGAAAAAACGGAAAAGGGCATCGAATACCTCTTGTCGAGTTCTATAACCCTGTTAAAACCCCATATTTTTCCGATTTTTTTTAAATGCAGCAGGTCATTTTTTTCAAAAAGTCCTGATCCTGGAAAAAAACGGGAAGCGGCATCGAATACCTCTTGTCAAGTTCTATAACCCTGTTAAAACCTCATATTTTTCCGATTTTTTTTAAATGCAGCAGGTCATTTTTTTCAAAAAGTCCTGATCCTGGAAAAAAACGGGAAGCATCGAATACCTCTTGTCGAGTTCTATAACCCTGTTAAAACCTCATATTTTTCCGATTTTTTTTAAATGCAGCAGGTCAAAAAAAAAAAAGTCCTGATCCTGGAAAAAAACGGGAAGCGGCATCGAATACCTCTTGTCGAGTTCTATAACCCTGTTAAAACCTCATATTTTTCCGATTTTTTTTAAATGCAGCAGGTCAAAAAAAAAAAAGTCCTGATCCTGGAAAAAAACGGGAAGCGGCATCGAATACCTCTTGTCAAGTTCTATAACCCTGTTAAAACCTCATATTTTTCCGATTTTTTTTAAATGCAGCAGGTCATTTTTTTCAAAAAGTCCTGATCCTGGAAAAAAACGGGAAGCGGCATCGAATACCTCTTGTCGAGTTCTATAACCCTGTTAAAACCCCATATTTTTCCGATTTTTTTTAAATGCAGCAGGTCAAAAAAAAAAAAAGTCCTGATCCTGGAAAAAAACGGGAAGCGGCATCGAATACCTCTTGTCAAGTTCTATAACCCTGTTAAAACCTCATATTTTTCCGATTTTTTTTAAATGCAGCAGGTCATTTTTTTCAAAAAGTCCTGATCCTGGAAAAAAACGGGAAGCGGCATCGAATACCTCTTGTCGAGTTCTATAACCCTGTTAAAACCTCATATTTTTCCGATTTTTTTTAAATGCAGCAGGTCAAAAAAAAAAAAAGTCCTGATCCTGGAAAAAAACGGGAAGCGGCATCGAATACCTCTTGTCAAGTTCTATAACCCTGTTAAAACCTCATATTTTTCCGATTTTTTTTAAATGCAGCAGGTCATTTTTTTCAAAAAGTCCTGATCCTGGAAAAAAACGGGAAGCGGCATCGAATACCTCTTGTCAAGTTCTATAACCCTGTTAAAACCTCATATTTTTCCGATTTTTTTTAAATGCAGCAGGTCATTTTTTTCAAAAAGTCCTGATCCTGGAAAAAAACGGGAAGCGGCATCGAATACCTCTTGTCGAGTTCTATAACCCTGTTAAAACCTCATATTTTTCCGATTTTTTTTAAATGCAGCAGGTCAAAAAAAAAAAAAGTCCTGATCCTGGAAAAAAACGGGAAGCGGCATCGAATACCTCTTGTCAAGTTCTATAACCCTGTTAAAACCTCATATTTTTCCGATTTTTTTTAAATGCAGCAGGTCATTTTTTTCAAAAAGTCCTGATCCTGGAAAAAAACGGGAAGCGGCATCGAATACCTCTTGTCAAGTTCTATAACCCTGTTAAAACCTCATATTTTTCCGATTTTTTTTAAATGCAGCAGGTCAAAAAAAAAAAAAGTCCTGATCCTGGAAAAAAACGGGAAGCGGCATCGAATACCTCTTGTCAAGTTCTATAACCCTGTTAAAACCTCATATTTTTCCGATTTTTTTTAAATGCAGCAGGTCATTTTTTTCAAAAAGTCCTGATCCTGGAAAAAAACGGGAAGCGGCATCGAATACCTCTTGTCGAGTTCTATAACCCTGTTAAAACCCATATTTTTCCGATTTTTTTTAAATGCAGCAGGTCAAAAAAAAAAAAGTCCTGATCCTGGAAAAAAACGGGAAGCGGCATCGAATACCTCTTGTCGAGTTCTATAACCCTGTTAAAACCTCATATTTTTCCGATTTTTTTTAAAAGCAGCAGGTCATTAAAAAATAAAAAGTCCTGATCCTGGAAAAAAACGGGAAGCGGCATCGAATACCTCTTGTCGAGTTCTATAACCCTGTTAAAACCTCATATTTTTCCGATTTTTTTTAAAAGCAGCAGGTCATTAAAAAAAAAAAAGTCCTGATCCTGGAAAAAAACGGGAAGCGGCATCGAATACCTCTTGTCGAGTTCTATAACCCTGTTAAAACCTCATATTTTTCCGATTTTTTTTAAAAGCAGCAGGTCATTAAAAAAAAAAAAGTCCTGATCCTGGAAAAAAACGGGAAGCGGCATCGAATACCTCTTGTCGAGTTCTATAACCCTGTTAAAACCTCATATTTTTCCGATTTTTTTTAAAAGCAGCAGGTCAAAAAAAAAAAAAGTCCTGATCCTGGAAAAAAACGGGAAGCGGCATCGAATACCTCTTGTCGAGTTCTATAACCCTGTTAAAACCCATATTTTTCCGATTTTTTTTAAATGCAGCAGGTCAAAAAAAAAAAAAAGTCCTGATCCTGGAAAAAAACGGGAAGCGGCATCGAATACCTCTTGTCAAGTTCTATAACCCTGTTAAAACCTCATATTTTTCCGATTTTTTTTAAATGCAGCAGGTCATTTTTTTCAAAAAGTCCTGATCCTAGAAAAAAACGGGAAGCGGCATCGAATACCTCTTGTCGAGTTCTATAACCCTGTTAAAACCTCATATTTTTCCGATTTTTTTTAAATGCAGCAGGTCATTTTTTTCAAAAAGTCCTGATCCTGGAAAAAAACGGGAAGCGGCATCGAATACCTCTTGTCGAGTTCTATAACCCTGTTAAAACCCCATATTTTTCCGATTTTTTTTAAATGCAGCAGGTCAAAAAAAAAAAAAAGTCCTGATCCTGGAAAAAAACGGGAAGCGGCATCGAATACCTCTTGTCAAGTTCTATAACCCTGTTAAAACCTCATATTTTTCCGATTTTTTTTAAATGCAGCAGGTCATTTTTTTCAAAAAGTCCTGATCCTGGAAAAAAACGGGAAGCGGCATCGAATACCTCTTGTCGAGTTCTATAACCCTGTTAAAACCCCATATTTTTCCGATTTTTTTTAAATGCAGCAGGTCAAAAAAAAAAAAAAGTCCTGATCCTGGAAAAAAACGGGAAGCGGCATCGAATACCTCTTGTCGAGTTCTATAACCCTGATCAACCTAATATTTTCCTGATTCTTTTTTAAGACGCCATAAATTCTTTTTTAAAGTGTTCTGATCATGGAAAAGAATCGGAAACTGCTTCGAATACCTCTTTGAACATCATGTCTCCCTAATACTAATTTTAATTTCTTTTTCGAAATCTGAAAATCGAATTTGTATCAAGAATATATAGTAAGTGAGGAGGTCTTTTCAAAATTTCTTTTCGTTTTATCATCTTGTTATTATTTGAAATTCTTTACTTTTACCATAAATAAAATTTTTTTCGAAAAGTTTTCAATCCTATCAGGATAATAAAGCAAAATAAGAGGTATCGTATTAGGCCATCCTATATTAAACATATGTCGAAAAATTCTGACCAGTTAGATCCTGAATATAAAATGCGGTCAATTCAAATAATTTAAATGTATACTTTTTATAATAGGATCATGGAGGTCTACACCTCCATGAATAGGATCTACCATTTGATACTGCCGCCATTTAAAATTATTAAACTAGGGATTTTTCAAATTTCTGGTAGCAGTTATTTTTCATAGAAGTCTCTAGAGTCTAGTCTTTCCTTAGCTACCTCTTTCTTGTAGTGCCGGTGCGTTGAATTCCATAATAATAATAATTTATTAATTAATGTAAAAAAAAAAAAAAATTATACATTTACAAATAAATATAACTAATAATATTTATATTAGTTTTTAAATAAACATAGAATATTGTAATAATCAAAAAAAATTAAAAATAATAAAACTAATAATTAAATATAATATTATTTAAACTCATCAAAACAATTAACTTGAATTATTTATAAAAAAAATAATTAATAAAAAATGGAATTTGCAAGACGATTATTGTGTAAATCAGTTTACATAAATAAAACAATATTACAAACTCAATTTCGTAACAGGTAAATAAATTATATTAATTCTAACCTCAAAAAATTTTAAAGAAAAATTAATTAATAATAATAAATTGTTAATAAATATATTAATTTGTTTCAATATATATATAGTAGCACTAGTATTGACCCAAAAATATTTATGTCATTGCAAAACAATACATCAACATCATCATCATCATCATCAAACGAGACAAAAACAATACATAATGATATTGTTGAAAATGCAATTGGAACAACTGATGAATTATCATCATACATTGGACTTGCACGTGAATTTGCATGTGATAGTCCAACAGAACATCCATATGTTGATAAATTAAAAAGAGTACAAATGATATTATTTGATTTAAATAATACAATATCAAGATCAAGTGTTAAAAATAAAATCAATTTGTTTGAAAATAAACATACAAATGATCTTGATGAATGGATTACTGAATATTCAAATCAATTACCACCGGCTGAAGATTACATTATTCCGGTAAATATATCAATTAAATAAACTACTTGTTTTTTTTTCAAATTATAAAGAAAGAATTTATTTTTATTTATCAATTTATTATTTATTTTGTTAGGGTGGTGGAAAAGCATCAGCATCACTTCATGTTGCAAGATCAATATGTCAACGTGCTGAAAGAAATGTTAAACCACTTGTTGAAAATGGTGTTATTGATAAAGAAGCACAAAATTATTTAAATCATTTATCTAATTTTTTATTAACTGCATCAAGAATTGCAGCAAAATGCGATCAACGTACTGAAAATATTTATATACCACGTGCTGATATTCCAGATGATAATAAATAATTAATATAATAATTTTCAAATATAAGATTGATAATTCTTATAATAACATTTTTGAAATGTAGAATCAAATTGTAAAATAATAATCAATTTTTAATTAAAAATTAACAAACATATGTAGAATAATAATAATGTAATTATTATATTTTTAATTTTTAAATTTACTTTTTTGTTAAATAGATAATAGTTTAATTAGAAAATTATTTCGTTTTCTTTTTGTGTATATTATTACTATTATTCATTAATTAATTATTAAAAAACAAATCTTAGTTTTTTTTTCCACTGATTTATTAATAATCTTATTTGTTACAAAAAAAAAAACGATTGTGTTTTATATTATTATTATTAACAAAAGGATAGAAAAAATAAAAACAATCAGAACCAGCTGTAAATGAATTGAGTATTAAATTCTTTTTTTTTTTTTTTAAATGATTTATTAATAATAAAATTATTCAAGTAATTCATCGCCCTCAGTTATTTCTTTGAGATTTAATAATTCAAGTACACCTTGTCCTTTTGTTTCAGTTCTAACTAAATCATCAATTTCACGATATTTACCAGGATCAATTAAACAAATTAAATTAACAGTACCAGAATCCCAATTTTCATTTTCAAGTTTTTTAGATAATTTAACAATATTATCTCTTAATTTACGTGCATCTTTACCATGTATTATAACACGTAAACGCATTTGTGCTCTTTCAAGTTCCATAATATTTTTTAATTGTGGTATTATATCTAATGCTTGTTGTTTAGCATTTCTATTTTGTTTAACTGAATAATGTATATCTTTCATAGCTTTTTCAATCATTGTTACTGGATATGGTCTTTTTGTAACTGGATTTATACATTTTTCAGCAATTGTTGTTGCAATATCTTTAAACATTGAATCAAGTGCTGAATGACGTTCTTTATCTGATACTTGTAATTCACCTTTATCAAGTATTTCTTTACATATTTCTGTTTGATTATCTTTACCAAATGATTTTAATAAATCATCTTTTTTTGCAACTTGTCCTTTTGATACATTCATAAATACAGTATGTGTTTGTAACACTTCATCAATATCTTTTTCTCTAAAAAAGAAAAAAAAAGAAAATGATATAAAAATTTATTAAATTATATTTATTTTATATTGTTATTATTATTCAATAATAAATAAATATTACGTACAATTGATTTCTCCATGATACAACTTTATTTCTGTAGCATGCTATTTCAAATCTTTTACCACCTTTTTTCATTCTAACAACAGCAACATTTGTTAATCTTATTTGATTTGTTGGAGTAAATATTTTTGACATTGTTGTAGATTATTTTTTTTTTATTATTTAATTGTCAAATTTTCTTTCTCTCTCGAGACTTTTCTTGATTAAGTTTAAGCTGATTAACAACAACAATAATAATTTTTTATTTTTTTTTTGGTAACCTAACTTTGTTACTGTTTTACCGACTGTAGATAGACACATGAGAAAGATAGAAATGCGCCATCTCTTAACAAATTTTGAAACAACAAAAAAACGGAACAGCCATGTTGCCTGGATCACGTGGTGTTTATTTATTGTTGATTGTTTTGTTGTGTCATAAATGGGTTTTTGCCTTTTTTTTTTTTTGATAATTTATCATTATTATTACAATGGGAAAGTACTTGGGGTTTGTAAATTTCTGTAAACTCTATTGATGTCATTTGATGACATCACCAATTCATATCATCAAAATTCAGTATCAGTTAATGTCAGTAAATCACTGAGTACTGCTGAGTATCACTCAAAACTTGTCACAATAACAACCTGTTGCAATACTGTCGAAAAAATAATAAATTTATAAAAATGGATAATTTATCAGATATTCCATTAATTGCATTGTCTGATGATACTAAAAAAATAATATCAAATTTATTAAATCCAATAAAAACAATTCTTGCAAAAAATACAACATTAACAAGGTAAAATTTATATATTAGATATAATAATATTATTATATTTTATTAATTACCTAATTTATTAATTATAATTATTTTAACAGAGATTGGAGAGGTCTTGCTGATTTTTGTGGTATAACTGCTGATATTATACCTGTTTATAGTCATTCAATTGATCCAACAAATGAAATATTAAATATTATGATTAAAAAAAATTTAACAATTTCATATTTAATTGATTGTCTTGAAAAAATTGATAGATGGGATATCATTGATGATATTGAATTAAATATTAATAATGATTTACAAGATTATAAAAAAAGAGTTAATGCACAAGATCCAGTTGTTCTTGATAAACGTATATTACCACATATTTTAACAAAAGGTAATATAATATTATTATTTAAATAATAAATATTGTAAATAATTTAACTTTATACTTATTAATTTTCAGATGATATAGAAAGAGCATTTAATAAAAAAAAACTTAAAAAATATCATACATTTTTTTTATATGATATTAATAATAATAAATTTGCAAATTATATACTAAATGGTTTAGAAAATTTATACAATATTAGTATATGTGATAGAAAACGTGATTTAATAAAAGATGATTTAGCTACAATAAAAAAAGTTATTGAAGAACGATGTAATAGTGTAATAATTTTATTATCAAATGGTTTTATAAAAGATGAAATGACTGAAACAATATTAACATATATTGAAAGAATTAATAAACCTATGATACCTCTTGTATGTACTAGATTTTCATTACCTGTACCAAGAGCATTAGTTGGTATTGTTTTTATTAGTTATGAATATTTTTATAAACAATATGATGATATTGGTTTTTGGAAAAAATTATCATCAAATTTACATTTATCTGATAATAATTTACGTGATAAAAATATAATTATTCAACCATATGAATTTTTTAATGAAGATTTACAATTAAATAAATTAAATACTACAGTTAATGATTATGTTCCACTTATTGAAGCTGAACCAGTTGCTGATTTAGATAAAGAATCAGGTAAATTAAAAAAACCTGAACAACCATCAGTAGTTGATGATCATGTTCCAATTAAAGCTAAATCAGCTGGTGATTTACGTAAAGAAGTAAATGAATTAAAAAAACATAAACATATTTCAGTAGCTGAAATATTTAAAGTTAAAAAAAGTAAAACCAATTTTTTTTTTGGTTTTTTAAAAAAGAAAAAAAAAACACCATCAGATTCATTGAGAAATGAATCAATAGCAAGTACAAGTAGTGGAGCAATAAATAGTGCACCAAGTTTATCATCTGATAAAAAATTAAATGATGAAAATTCAAAGGTTTATAATGACAATAAGTCATCAGCTGTTGATCCAGATAGTGACAATACTAATAATAGTAATAGTGCTATTAACAATGATGTATTAAATAGTGACGCAGTTGATGAGTCAATAAGTTTACCATCCCTTGGGCTCTTGTCTGATCCAAATGATAGTTTTTTAAAAGCAAAAAAATGTGTTAGCTAATTTTAAAAAAATTGAAGTTTAAATTAATTTGTTAATTTTTTTAATGATAGTTTATAAATAAAGTTTTTAAATTAAAAAAAGGAATTTATATTTTTATTATTTTGTTAAATGACATAGGTAATTAGGTATATATGATTTTTGACTTGTAAATATTAAGGCAGATTTTTATAAATTGCGATGATACAATTAACCTTAAGAACATTTTGATTTTGTCAATAACAACAACATTTTTGTTTAAAAAAAGTTTAACTATAAATCAATAATTATTTAAAGTTAAAATAAAATGTCATCAAGTAAAAAATCTGATGAAAATTCAAGATGTCATCGTAATATTTATCCAGATTTTTGTCATGATAATGCCAAAAATATTATAAATATTACTGAAAATAAAGTAAGAAATTTATAATTAAATTACTAATAAAATTAAAATTAATAATAAATATAATAAATATTACAGATTGATGAAAATTTTAAAGAAAAATTGATTAAAAAAATTGATGATTATTTATTAATAATTGAAAATAATTCTAAAGAATGGAAATACAGAAATGATAATTCAATTTATACTGGAAATACTGGAATTATTTATTTATATTATTTTATTGGAATAAAATTAAATAAACAAGAATTAATTAATGTATGTTAACAATTAAATATACTTATCATAAAAATATTTCATTTATATACTAATTAATTTAAATTTTTTTATAGAAAGCTGAAAAATTATTGAAAATTATACCAAAAGATTCAATGAAAAATATTATTTCTTTTTATCTTGGATCACCTGGTGTATATATAACAGCAGCACTTGTTGAAAAAACTATCAATAAAGATGAAATGAAAATTAAAAAAATTATTGAAAAGTAATTATAAATATACAAGTAAGAATATTTAAATTAATTTTCAATATAATTTTTTATTTCTTTTTTGTCAACAGATTAAATGAATTATTGAATTATACATTATTACAAAATGTTGATGAATTACTTTATGGTAAATCTGGTTATCTTTATTCACTACTTTATTCTAAAAAAAATATATCAAATGATTTAATTAAAGATGAAGATATTAAAATTTTAATTAATAATATATTAATTAATGGAAAAAATTATTCAATTAAAAATAATTTTGAATCACCATTGATGTATATTTGGCATGATAAAGAATATTTAGGTGGTGCACATGGTCTTGCTGGAATATTATTTATTCTTTTACAAGTAAGTAAATATCTTTTAATTAGTAAAATATATTATTATTATTAATTTAATTAAAAATTTTTTAAGGCACGTGAATATTTGAGTGAAGATGATTTAAAAAATTTTATTGAACCATCAATTTGTTATTTAATGAAAATAAGATTTTCAACTGGTAATTTTCCTTCATCAGTTGATAATGATAGAGATAGACTTGTTCATTGGTGTCATGGTGCTCCTTCAATGACTATGCTCTTTACATTGGCTCACCAGGTATCTATAAAAATTATGTATAATTTATTTTCAATATGTTAAAACAAAAAAAAAAACTTGATAGTATTTCGAATTTCAATAAAAATATTATATTTTTTTTTCAATAGGTTTTTGGAAAAGATGAGTATTTAAATGTTGCAAAAGAATGTGGTGATGTTATTTGGAAACGTGGATTATTAAAAAAAGGATGTGGTTTGTGTCATGGAGTTGCTGGTAATGCATATTCATTTTTATGTCTTTACAATTATACAAAGGTAATTGATTAATAATTTTAATTATTTAAAAAATTAAATAAATAATTTTATTTTTTAATTTTACAGGAATTAAAGTATCTTTATTATGCATGTCGATTTGCTGAATGGTGTTTTGATTATGAATTTCATCAGGAACGAATACCAGATCGTCCATATTCACTTTTTGAAGGTAAATAAATTATAATTATAATTATTAATATATTATTTAATCATTTTTAATTATCATATTTTAAGGTCTTGCTGGTGTCATCTATTTTTTGGCTGATCTTTTGAACCCCACATCAGCAAAATTTCCTGGATATGAGCTCTAAAACCAGATTAAAAATTTTAAAAAAATTATCATTTACTTATTTATTTTTTTTTTTTTCATTTCTTTTATCTATATTAATGATTGTCATATCAAATACTGATAAATATTTATAACCTTATTTATATTAAAACATTTTTGCAAAAACCATTCAATCAATTACTAACTGAGTAAATAAATTATTCAAAAAAATAAAAAAAAAATAAAAAATGACAAAAATTAAAGCATTTGCATCTAAAAGAGTTGTTTTTGAAAATTCAACAATACCAGCAATAATATTAGTTGAAAATGAAAAAATAATAAATATTATTAATGGTTTAATTGATGATGAAAAAATTAATTTAATAAATAAATATAATAATATTGAAATTGAAGATTTTGGTGATTATGTTTTAATGGCTGGAATTGTTGATAGTCATGTACATTTAAATGAACCTGGAAGAACAGAATGGGAAGGTTTTAAAACTGGTACAATTGCAGCAGCTGCTGGTGGTGTTACAACTGTTATTGATATGCCTCTGTAAGTATAAATAATTATATAATTATATATACAAGTTATATTTAAAATTATTAATATTATAATAATTAAAATTTTTAAAAGTAATTCATTACCACCAACAACAACATTACTTGGACTTGAATTAAAAAAACAATCAGCAAAAGATAATATATTTATTGATGTTGGATTTTGGGGTGGTATAATACCTGATAATATTAAAGAATTAAAACCAATGATTAAAGCTGGTGTTTGTGGTTTTAAATGTTTTCTTTGTCCAAGTGGTGCTGATGAATTTCCTCATGTTAAATATTCTGATATTCAAAATGCTCTTGATGAAATTAAAAATACAAATTCAGTTATTTTGGTATTATATAATTTTACATTAATAATAATTATCATAAATTTATACTTAAAATATATGTGTATTTTTTTTTACTTTTTCAAGTTTCATGCAGAATTAGAAGAAAGTATTAACATTGATGGTATGGATACAAAATGTTATGATACATTTTTAAAAACTAGACCACCAAGTATGGAAATAAATGCTATTAAAATGGTCACAGAACTTTGTGATAATTCAAAGTAATTAATTTATAGATTTTCAAACAAGAAAATGTTTATTGTATTTAAAAAAAAATACAGGTCATTTGTATTGACAAATATTGATTTAGTTAAATTAATATTTCAGGGTCAGATGTCATATTGTACATTTATCAGCATCAGATGCACTTGAATTGATAGAAAATTCTAAAAAAAATAATAAATTATTAAGTGTTGAAACTTGTCATCATTATTTATCAATAAATGCTGAAGATATACCAATGAAATCAACACAATTTAAATGTTGTCCTCCAATTAGAAGCTCAATTAATCGTGTAATTATTAAAAAAAAATATCTATATAAATATAAATGGATATATATATATAATTAATGTTAATAAATTTTATTAGGAAAAACTTTGGGATGCATTAAAAAATGAAACTATAGATATGGTTGTTTCTGATCATTCACCATGTACACCAGAATTAAAAACTGATGATTTTATTAAATCATGGGGTGGAATATCATCTTTACAATTTGGTAATTAATTAAAATTTAATATTAAAAGAAAATTTTAATAATTAATATAATTATTTAAAGGTTTACCATTATTATGGACAGAAGCAAATAAACGAAATTTTAAATTACATGAAATATCAAAATTATTATCTAAAAATCCATCAAAATTAGCTGGTTTAAATGATAAAAAAGGACAAATAAAAATTGGATATGATGCTGATTTTGTTATTTGGTCACCAGAAGATAATATTACTATTAAAAAAACTTTATTATTATATAAAAATAAAATTACTCCATATGATAATCGTACATTAAGTGGTAAAATAATTTCAACAATATTACGTGGTAATTTTATATTTAAAAATAATAAAATTATTGATAAACCAATTGGTAAATTAATACCTGAATAATTCTTAAACAATTTACATAAAAAAATATGCGTCATTCATGTAAAAAATAAATAAAAATTATATGCTTGACCTTGAATAATGAATCATTAATTGAAAGACGTCATCAATAAACTTTCTTATAAATTTTTTCAAATAAAATAAACAAAAATAATTTATATATCAATAATAGTAATAAATTAATAAAAAAAAATAAAAAAAGCCAGTAATAATTAGTTGTTATAATTAAAAAAAATATTTCTTTATACAATTATTATTGTCATCCTGAAAATTTACATATAATTTTCTTTTTTTTTGGAGGCACATTGTACACAATCAATTTGTATTGTTTATGTTTCCATGGGGATTCATATACAATCACCAATGACGTCATTAAATGACGCAGCATCATATAAAAAAAAAAAAAAAAATTGAATTATAATGGCGTCTCCCATTGACTCGTAAATGAAAAAAATAAATTAAAAAAAATAAATAAATACAAACAAATAAAAACAATTGTAAAAAAATAAAAAAACACTTAATCAAAAAATTTATTGTTATTTTTATCAGTGTGTAAATAATTAAGCAATAAATATGTTTTTAAATAAAAAATAAATAATAATAATAAAATATATATTTTGTGTGTAAATGGAAAAATGAAAATAGTAGATTGATAGAGGGAGAAAAAGAGAGAGGAGAGAGAGATAAATGTCAAATATGTTTGTGATTGTGTAACTGTAATTGCATGTGTATGAAAATAATATTAAAAAAAAAATAAAATAAAATAAAATAAAGATAGATTATAGTAAAAAGAGTGTGTTAAAAAGTGAAACAAAATATATTTAAATAAAAATAAAAATATATATAAACATATAGGTTATATATAGATAATAAAAATAAGTATATTCTCTTTTTTTTTTTTTTTTATTTTTTTTTTTTTATAACTTGTGTCGCCATATTGTAAATGGTGACGCGGGGAATTGGAGGTTGTGTATATTCTCCAACCAGTGACGAAGCCACTGGAGGTTTTGACGTGGCTGCTACGTACCTGTTTCGTTTATCCACTCGTATTGCAGCAAACTTGGTGACGATAAATACGTAACTGGTAAGTACAAAATCACAAAACAAGTGAGCCTGGAGAAATAAATAAACAACAAAGCATGGATCATTATGTTGAGGTGGGTTTTTTTTATTTATAAAAATAAAAAAAACCATCAATATTATTATATTTATAATAATTATTATTTATTTTAAATAATTATTATTATAAATAACTTGAAAAAAAAAAATGCATAAACTCAACAAAGTCCATTTTTTTTTTTTTTTTTTATCAAGTGTACCTATAATATTTTAAATTACAATGCATTTGTGAATAAATATAATTTTTTTTTTTATAATAATTTAATTGTGTATATGTATAGTTGATAATCTTAATTAAAAAACAAATATATATATTAAAATTATATTTTTTTTTACTGGCGCTGGTGTAAAAATAATAAAAAAAAAAAAAAAATATGGCGACATAATAATAATAAAAAAGTTAATATTTTTTTTGATAATAATATATTAATATTAAAGATATTTTTTTTATAATAATAATTGTTATAATTTAGAGATTAAAAAAGACCTTCTTCATAAGTATAATAGACTATTAAATATACCTTGAGTATTTTTAAAATAAAATAATGTTTAAATTTATTTTTAGAACATTTTTTTTTTTGTAGATTTAATAAAAAAAAAAAAAACAAGTTATAAAATGTGCTCATGTAAATGACGCAGTTTTATAATAATTTGGCGGGAAAATTTAAACTGCTTAATAAAATATTTTTTAAGTTTTAATATTATTTATTTATTATTAATATATATTGATTGAGTTTATTTAAATTATTTTATAGGGCTTTTGGGCTCTGGGATATGGCAAGTATGGTTGAAGAAAATGGATCAATTCATGATCCATTATCACCTGGTTCACACAGTGGTGATGCAGCTCCAACAATTGTTTCGGTACAGTCACTTAATAGAACACAACAACAGCAACAACAACAACAACAACAACATCATCAACTGGTTGCCTCATCCAGCATTGTGCAATTTACACTACCATCGTCAGGAGCAACTCAGGTACACCAAATGTGTTCCTGTGTAACTTGACGATTATATTGTTTTTATCTTAAATTTATTTATTCATAAAATATTAACACACATATACACAAATGACATTTTTATTAATCAAATAACATTTATCATTTAGTTTTATATTTACTAAATACTTGTTTTTGTTTTAATTATTAATAATGCAAAATGCTGGTTCTGGCTATCCTTTTTGTTGTTGATGTTTATAAATAAAATAATAATATTAATATTGTTTTTTTTTTTTTTTTATATATATATTTTTGTTTTATTAATAATAGGTACAATCAGTTATTCAACCGAACCATCAATCTGTTATTCAAAGTGCAACAAATATACAACCAGTTGCAATATCAAAAGGAAATGTTATTCTTGTTAAACCAAATTCAGTTATACAATCAACACAAGGAAATTTACAAACATTACAGGTATATTAATTTTTTATTTAATATATAAATTAATTGCTTAAATAAATATTATAATTTTATATAAATTTTAAAAGGTTGTAGAGACAGCAAGTGATGAAAGTTTATCTGATGAAGATTCACCTAAAAAAAGACGTGATTTATTAACAAGAAGAGCATCATATAGAAAAATTCTCAATGATCTTGGTGCTAATGAAATTGCAGGTAAATATTAATATTATAATTAAACAAGACGTACATTCATTTATGCGGAACAGTAAGAAAAAAAAAAAAAAATCAGCTGACAGTGCATGTCAGTTTATTTAAAAACAAATTAATAATTTATTAAATCATTCATCGATGCCATACCAAGAATATTAATTTATATATATATTTTTTTTTTTTAATTTTAATAATGTTTATTATTGATTGTTTATTTTATTTTATTTTTTTATTTTTTTCTGTCTGTTTTTAACCTTGAATTGAATTTCCATTACTTAAAACATTAAATGTACTTTTCAATATTTTTTTAAATTAACTTTTATTATAACAAATATCAATTTTTATTTATTGTTTTAATAACCTGACTGCATTATGTCATAATTAAAATAATTTTTGATAAAATCTGACCGCACAGTTGAATAACGTCAAACAAAAAAAAATAAAAATTAACATTAAATTAAGTATTAATGTTAATTAAATCGAAAAAAAAAAAAAAAATTATCGACGAATTCATGTAATTATTTTGAAGGAACACAAAAAAGCGAAAAATTTTTCGTTGACACAGGTAATTTGCCTCCTTTAGAATCCTCCTTGGAGTGTGACTCTAATGTGGACAGTGACATGTCTTCTCATTCGTTACATTATCAAACAGGTATATATTTATATAAATATAAATTTTAAAATAATAATTATTTTCTGTTTAATATTTTTTCTATTATTAAATTTTATTTTCTTATTATTTATTATTTTATACAATTTTCAATTACTACTTTTATTTTATTATTATTATAATTAACTTTGGGACGAATATATTGAATTTAATTATGAGCGTTTATGCTTAATATTCCTATCCCTGTGTGTACTGCCAGTGTTTGTCTGTTATGTTGCTTGGTATGGCATCCGAAGGGTGATCATATCTAAAAATAAAAAATCAAAAAAAAACTATGATTACTTATATAAAATCAAAAAGATTGGGACTTAATAAATAATATAAAATAAAATTAAAAAATGGAAGAATAAATTAAAAGAAAAATAAAAGAAATAAAAAATGAAAAAGAGAAAAAAAAAAAGAAAGAAAAAAAAAATATATTTTACAGTATTACCTGCTGGAACAATACAAATTTCGACACAGGGTGAGGGTGTTGGTACTGGTCTTCATACGCTGACAATGAGTAATGCAACAACTGCTAGTGGAACAATTGTGCAGTATGCACAGGGCCAGGATACACAATTCTTTGTCCCAGGTGTGTCCCGTATTACTTCTTTTCTATTATTTCATTTTCATTATTATTTTAAACTTTTTTTAATTTTATTTATTATTTTTCTAATTAATTATTATTAAATATTATAAAATATAACAAACCATCATTATATAAAATCAATCAATCGTCATAAATACTAAAAAAATATTACATTTTTTTTTTTTTTTCATTATTTATAGTTGTACAGTTTCTTGTAATTTTACAGATTATACAGGACATGGTGTTGTTGTTGAAGATGCTGCTAGAAAACGTGAAATGAGGCTACAAAAAAATAGGTAAATTTTAATAATTTATTTATAAATTTATTAATATTTATAATTGATTAATTAATTATTATAATTTTAATAGGGAAGCTGCAAGAGAATGTAGAAGAAAAAAAAAAGAATATATAAAATGTTTGGAAAATCGTGTTGCAGTTTTAGAAAATCGTAATCAAACATTAATAGATGAGCTTAAATCATTGAAAGAATTATATCAACAAAAATCAGAATGAAAAATATCAATAATTCTATCAATATAACAATTGATATTAAATAAAAAAAAAAAGATAAATTGATTTTTTTACATAAAAATTAAAAAATTTAAAAGATAATTTATTTTTTTTTTTCTGTCATTTCTATAATTGACATAAAAAACAAATATATATATATATATAAGTGTAAATTGTCTAAAAGAACAAAGAATTTAAAACTCAATTCAATTTAAATTTAAAAAAAATAAATAACATATTTTGGCAAAATCAAGATTAAAATCGACGTATAGAAATATGTGTATCTGTATCATATTGTATTTATGTATTGACGTTATGAAGTGAGAGAGAAGGCTTGTGAAACTTGCTGTAATTTAAGCGAGAAGCCAAAGGTCTTGTTCGTGAATGAACATTTTAACATGAAAAATAATTTTTCCTTTTTTTATTTTATGATTTATTTTTTGTTTTTTTGGGTTTTTTTTTTTTTTTTTTCCATTGTAAATTATAATATTAAAATTACAGTGAAAAAAAATTATTATTATTTTTTTAAAAGCCATACTGCAGTTATGAGTTAACAAAGAAATAAAATAATGTATTATTTATTATAAAAAATAATTATCATTCAATTAGCCCTTGAATAAAATTGTCCAATTTTGTTTAAAAAAAAATATATATATATATAATTTAATAAACAAAAACATCATGGACATGAACATTGTAAAATACAAAACAAATTGTAATATATATAAGGAAAAAAAAAATAAATAAATAAAACATCAGGAGTGCCTTGAAGATTGCAGTATATACATGTTTATGTATTGCATAATAATTATGAAAAATTATTAAATAAATAAATATTATTATAACAATGATCAAGGTCAAATATGTAAAGTGAGAAGATGAAAAAAGAAAAAAAAAAAAATGTAATTTTATTTTCGATGATGTTGAGATTTTCAGATCAATTGCTTAAATTATTTATATAATTAATTAAATAGATTTTTAGAATAAATGAACAAATAAATTCTTTCAAATTTTGTGATTTAAATAAAACATTTAAAAACAAAAAAAAAATAAATAATTTTATTAATTTTCTTTTAGCCTTTATATATAAAAAAAATAACAAGTAGATCAAAAAATTAAATTTATTCAATGAAAAATAAAATAATAATTGAATGTTTAATTAATGTAATAATTATCTGTCAATTTATTTATTTAAAATTATTATTTTAATTTCAAATAATTCGTCTTGATAATGTAACTTTTCACTGAATTTATTTGTCCAGTAAAAATGATTAATTAACAAAATATAATTAAGTATATGAAGAAAGAAAGAAACAATTGTTTTGATTGTTGCATCGATCATAATTATTATAAAATATTGTATATAGATAATATATGTATTTTTACATATCATTGGCCTTCTTTAACAAAAATATAATATAGCTTGTAATCATATAATTATAATCGTTAAAACAGTTTTTTTTTTAATTTTATTAATATCAAAAAATTTTTATTTAAAAAAACTTATTATTAATTACAGTTTAAGTATATCACGTTCTCCAGTTCTCAGTCATTTCCAGTGTCTGAAATAAAAAAATATTATATTTTTTTTAAAAACAATATTGATAATTGATTAATAGTATTAATAATTTATTTTTTTTCTTTTCTTCTTAAATTTTTACCTGGGGGGTTGAGTAGTATTTTTAGAGATTTGAGTTGTTCCTAGAGTTGATGAAAAAAAAATATATATAGGTATATAAATTAAATAATTTAAAATGAAAAATATAAATTAATATAAATTTACCTTTTTTTTTATTAATTGTTTTAGAATTTTTATTTTTACTACCACAAATTAATTCATCAATAATTCGAGGATTTTTTTTAACATCTTTATTTTTTGATAATTTATTATTAACAAGTTTTTGATTTTTCATATTATAAACAGCTGTTTTATAAACAACTTCAACTGGTTTTTTAATTGTTCCAGTTTTTTTAATAGTATTATTATTTGTTAATTTTTTTATACTATTTATTTTTATTAAATCTTTTTGTATATCTTTTTTAATTTCATTTGTTGATGATGTTTTTTTATCAAATTTATATGAATTTTTATTTATTAATTTTTTATTATTATCTATATTATTAATTTTTTTATTATCATTTTTATTATCAATTCTATAATTTTCATATATTGGTAATTTATCATTAACATTATTAAATATATTTGAATAAATTGGTAATAATTTTTTATTAGATTTTTTTTCAATAATTTTTTTATCATTAATTTTTTTTTTAATTATTGGTAAATTATCTTCAACTCTTGCTATTGTTGTTTCATGTGTTTTAATAATTGTTGATAATACTTGATTATTATCATTGTCTTTTGTAACAATATTTAATATATTATCATTATTATTTATATTTTTAATACGTGAATTAATTTCTAAAACAGCTTTTGGTGATGTTAATTCATCATTTATTTTAATATCATCAATATAATCATTATCACCAAGTTTAATTTTTGTTTTATAAATATTATTATTACTATTCCAACATTTTTTATCATCAATATCAACAATAGCATAAGCACCAGAATTATTATCATTATCATCTTTATCATTATTATTATTACTTTTAATTATTGTTGGTATTAATTTATTATTTTTATTTTCAATGTTATCATTTATTATATTTAAATTATTATTATTTATTTTATTATTATTATTATTACGTCGTTTACGACGATATTTATTTGTTGGTGGTGGTTTTTTAATTGTTTCAACAATATTAACTTTACCACAATCAGCAGCAAAATGTATTTCTGTTTTACAAAAATCAACTTTTTTAGTTGATTTATATTTTTTATTATTATCATTATCAATTATATTATTATTATCCATTGTTTTTAATGTTATAATACTTGTTTTTTTAATATTATTATCATCATTATATATTGTTGATGGATTTATTAAATTAATAACTGTTATTTGTGGTTTTTTATTATTATTTTTTAATAATTCTGTATTTATTGATATTAATGAATTTTTATTATTATCAATAATTTTATCATCATTAATATTATTATTTAATTTTGATAATTGTAATGATCTTCTCATTTGTGAATTACGTTTAAATGTTGCTGAGGATGATGATGATGAAGATGATTCAGTTGGTGTTGATGGTTCATTTAACAGTAACGATGATGATGATGATGATGATAAAATTAAATCTTCATCAGAATTAAAACGTTTTTGTAAATAATTATTTGTTGTATATTTTTTATTATTATTATATAATATTGGATTATTAAATTTTGTTGTTTTTAATAATTCTAAATTATTAATATCTTTTATTTTTGATGATGACCATTGTGATGCTCTTACAACTTGTACTGATCTACCTGGTTCTTTACTTTGATAAATTTCAACTTGACGACGTGCACTTTGTGTTATATTACCATCAGCTGAATTACGAATTCTTGAATCAACAACCTGAAATAAATATGCAATAAGTATATATTATTAATTAATAATATTATTTTTATATTATTACTTTTCCATATGATTTTGCTGAATTATTATCAATTGCTTGCCATCTGCCAGTTTCAACTCTTGCATTTTCAAGCATTCCTGTTATTTCATCAACACCAGACCATTCATGAATTTCTTCATTTTTATATGGTACATTGTCATCATCATAATGGCCATGTCCTGGTGATGAAAGTACCACTTCCATCTTCATATTTTAATTCTATAAAAAAATAAAACAACATTTATTATATATTATTTAATGTTAAATAAAAATAATATTTATTTATTTATAATTTATTCAATATGTGTAGGATGATTTTTTTTTTTTTTTTTTAAATTATTTATTATCTTTCTCTTTCTGTCTGGTATTTTTTTATTTTTTTATTTGAATATAATTGATATTTTGTCTAGGCGTAGGATGGAACAAGGACGCCTTCAGAGTTTTTCAACTTTTTTATTTATAAATTCATTGGATGAAGGATTTTGATGATGAAAGGATATAAATTATAATTTTTTTTTTTATTAAATAGTATAATTTATTAATTTTGATATATTTATTTTATCAAATCTATTTTTTTTTTTTTTTACGTTACGCTTTCTTAAATTTTGAACTCAAAATTTTAAATATGTATTTTATATTTTTTTTGTCTTTTTTTTTTTTACGGTAATTTACTTTTATTATTTTTACAGTTTAGTAATTTTTTTTATTTATTTATTTATATATATTTTTTTTGTAGTCACTTTCATGCGATTAAAATAAAAAAATTATCAATTTGTTCCACCTCAAGGAAGTCAGTCAGCCAGGGGCGCTTTCACTTGAAGAAATCACATCATCTTTCAAAATTGTAAATAAAATTTGTTTATTGTTATTTTTTTACAGTTATAAATTAAGTCATTTGTTATATTTTCTAATTAAATTCATAAATAATTATAGAATTAAATATTAATTCTTTTAACTATTTAAAAAAATTTATTGATCATTTTTTCATATTTTTTTATTTAATTTTATGATGATTTATTAATTATTTAACTCCAAGTTGCATCCTGCACTTATTGTCAAAAACCAGGAATATTTAAACATAAAAAAGTTTATTACTAATCTAACAAATAAGTCAATTTTTTTTTTAATTTATAGACAAACTTACCCAAGGCATATTAATAAACAAAAATGATTTATATTTAAAAATAAAAAACAAATTTTCATCACATCCAAATAAGGTGCTTTCTTTTCTTTTCTGAACTTGTGCGTTTGTGCAATCAATTGGAAACCGGTTGTTGTTACACATAGCACATGACACACTTATTTTTAACAAAATATATATATTTTTTACTTTTTCATCAAATAAAATGATAAATAATTAATATAAAAAAATATAATAATATATATTTTTTTAGTTTAAATTAACTGAATAATAGTTTTTATATTTATCATTTGTATTTGTTTTTTTTTTTTTTTCTAACATCTTTATATAGAAATCGAAATGAAAATTAATATAAAAATAACATTTAATTAACTTTTAATTATCATTTATTAAATAAATAATGAATGATTATATTTTTTTATATGATGCGTTCATGGTGAAGGCAAAAGTTTAACTGGATTATATTATTTGGAGGACAAAACTTGTAAGAGTAGAGTTGTTTTTTTATTTATTTTTTCTAGTGGTCTTCTCATTGGATCCGCTATGTCTCGTATATATTGTGCGTAGTGTAGAAAATCAAGATTTTAAAAAATTTATGGAGGGATATAATGATGAAAGTGATTCTACTTTACTCTCAAATATTATTAATAATTTTAACTTGTCATAATGATTTATAATATAAAAATAATAATTAAATTTTATCAAGTTATTTGTTAATTTTTTTTTATAAAAATAAATGAAAATTTTATATAAATTTAAAATTAATAAACAATTAATAAATAATTAATTGATATAATTATTAAGTTATAAAAAAAATATGGATTTTTTAGTTTTAAATTAATGAAAATTATTTATGTTTTTATTGATATTTTTTTTTTAAACTGTTTTCAATGGATCAGCATCAGTTTTTGATACAATAATATTTATAGAATCATTGTTTAATGATTTTTCAAGTATTTTTGAAAATTCAATAAGAAAACCACGTTCACTGTCTGAATGATTTGTCAATATAACTGTTGTTCCTTTGTGTACAGCATCAAGAATATCATGATGAAGCATTTCACCAGTAACAAATAAATCAGCATCAATATTTTTTAATACTGATGCACCAGAACCAGCACAAACAGCAACAGTATTTATCATTTTTTCTGTAATAAAAAAAAATATAAATAAATGAAATTAAATAATGTAAAAAAAAAATAACTTTATTACAAATAAATAATTACCTGAAGATTGAGCAACAGCTACTCTAACATGTTTTAAATTAACACGTTTTTTAACAAGTTCAACAGCTTCATCAGGAGTTATAGATTCATTAATAGTACAAATTCTTCCCATACCATTTTCTGGATTACTTGTTGAACGTTCAATTGGTTCACTTGTTTTAATATCTAATTTAAAAAAAAAAACAAAACAATATATATCAATTTATTAATTATTAGTATTAGATTTTAAGGGTTTTTTTTTTACCAAATGCACTTGCAAGCCAATCATTAACTCCTCCTTTTATTGAATCAAAACTTGTATGTGGTGAATATAATGCAATTTTATTTTCTAAGCATGTTGCAACAATCCTTTCCTTGAAATAAATTTAAATAATTAGTTTTTTTTTTCAACTAGATTTGTTCAATATATATTTACCTTCCATGAATTATTAGTAATTCGTTTAAGTGGTGAAAAAATTGGTGGATGATAAGATATAATAAGATCAGTATTAATATCAACAGCTTCTTTCATAACATTTTCAGTTAAATCATTAGTTAATAAAATATTTTTAATATTTTTTGTTATTGTTGGTTGAATTAAAAGTCCAACATTATCCCAACTTCCAGCTAATGATAAATCAGCATAATCATTTAATGCTTTGACAACTCCATCCAGTGATAATCCATTATTACTTGACATATTTTTTTTAAAATAATTAGTACAAGTTTTTAAATTATTAAATAATTTACTTGTAATCATTTAAAAATAAACTAGAATCTAAAAAATAAAAATAAAAAAAACATTAATATACAAATTATTTAATCAACACAAAAAATAATTTTTCATTTATTATTATAATTTTTATTTGATTAATTTTAATTTTTCCATTGTTATCTTAAGTTTTTTTATAGGATATTTATTCATTTGTTATGAACATTATGCATTGTTTAATAAGATACCTATATTTTGTTTTTTTAATTGTTGGAAAAAGTGTCAGCCAAACAATTTTTTTTGTTTTCAATTTTTTAAATTAACTTATAATTAATATATTGATGATAAAGTAGTTTATTAATTTTTTAATTTTATTATCTAACCTTGGTTTATTAATGAATAATTTAAAAATTACAAACAATTGTTATTATTTGTTATTTTTTTTTCTCTCTATCTTTGTAATTAGATTTAGAGGTTAGCTAGATGGTAATGTAATTTTCTGATAATTTTTGATAATTTAAAAAAAAAGGTACAAAAAATAATAATAATATATTTTGTTATTATTATTATAAATAAAATTAAATTTAGATTGTTTTTTTGTTTATTCTAATAATATTTATAATTTATTATTGATATTTACCTCTAAATTTTTAATTGATAAGATCAAATTCAAGATCAAATTTAATTTATTTACACATTAGTTTATTATAAATATGTAAAAACAATAACAAAAAAAAAATATAAGGTCATTGAGAAAAAAATATATATAAAATTACTCAATTTAAAATACCAAGAATAACATTGACAAATTTAAATAAAAATATAATTTATTTGCAAAATAATGAATAATGCTGATTTATATGTTTTTAAAAAAAATATATAATTTCAAGAATTTTATACCACTTGTACTAGTGGCACAAATAAAAATATAAAATATAAAAATTATGCAATATAATTAAAATATTAATTATTATTATTATTATTTGTTTGTTGTGTAATAATTTTAAGATGAAAAACAATCAACATATTTATTTAATTGTTAATTAACTTCCTACTTCCGTATTAAATAAAAAAGAATTATAAAAAGAAATGTTCAGGTCATTGATTAATCATAAATCATCAACATGTTGAAGTATAATTTTATTATATTATTTTGTGCAATTGGGATAAAATTATCTCAATGTTTTACATTGAATGAAAAATGTCCAAATTGTCATAGTGAAGATGTTACTGCTTTTGGTGGTCCTTGGTAAGCAAATTCATCAAATATAAAATAATTTAAAAAACAAAACTCAATATCATGTTAAATGTTAAATATTAATAGTTTTTTTTATTTTCGTTTTAGGTTTAATCCAGTTTTAAAAAAATATTCTCCAATTGAAATTACACCAGAAGCATTAAATAAAAATATTTCACCTCCAAAAAGATCAATAACAATTGATGAAAAAATAATATCTGAAAAAAATTTAAATAAATTAAATTATCAGAACAAAAATATTAATAAAAATATTGATAAATCAGCAGAAAAAATTTATGTTATTTATGATTATGAGAACAATGATAATTCTCCAGTTGATTATACATTGAAAAATAATAAAAAAATTAATGAAAAAACTTATGTACTTGATGAAAAAAAAATTGAAGATATTGTTACACGTGCAATTGTTAAAGCACAACAACTTCCAATTAATTTTTATGAAAAAAAATCAGCCAAGTATATTGATGATGATAAAAATGATGATGATGACGATGATGATGATGAAGATGTTGATAATTTAGATGAAAAAAATTTTAAAAATATTGAATATTTTCCAGTATCTAAAAAAGATATTGACAATCTTTTTAATAATTCAAAATCTAATTTAAAATTATCAAATGACAAAAATAATAATCAAAAAATCTGGCAAAAATTTAATATTAAAAATAGCAAAAATATAAATGATAATAATAATAAATTAAATAAACAAAAATTACATTATAATATTAATAAAAAATAAATAAAAAAATAATAAAAATATGTTATCTATAAATAATTGTAAATAATAATAATAATTATATTAATTGATACTTTTTTTTTTTCTTCAAAATAATAATTATTGTAAATTTAAAATAATAAAAAATTATTTTGTAATATAATGGAATTTATAAAATGTGCATAAACATCATTTATAAATAAAAAAACTTAATAATTTAAAAACATATTAAAAAAAAAAATATACCTATATAATAATTGCAAAATTTTTTTTGACATACAATTGTGTAATTAAATAAATTAAAGAAGTAAGGGAAAAAAATTAGCTTTTTAAACTCGTTGAAAATTAAAAAATTTATCAGTGATACATCAAACATTCATTAATAATGAATTTAAAAATTAAAATATATATTTTATTACAATTTATTGTATTGTCACAAACAATACCATTAACACCAAATAATGTATCAAAAAATAATAAATCAATAGTATTATCATCAACTGTAGAAGATGAAGAAGCAGTATCAACATCAGAAAATGTTGAATCAAGTGAAATTGAAGAAAATATTAATTTAAATCGTACTAAAAAATCACCAACAATTTGTATTCGTTTATATGATGATGGACAAAATTGTGGTTGTGGAAAAAATCATACATGTGTTTCAATTGAAAATAATGAATGTGATCATTCAGATAAAAATTGTAATTGTAGTGAAAATAATGATACACAAGGACCAAGTGGTATTTCAACTTCAACTGAAACAACTCCAGAAGAAAAAAAACAAACTGAAAAACCATGTAATTTAATTGGTCCATTTTATGTAAAAAAAGATTGTAATGGTACTTATGAAATAGCACGTGAATTAACAATACCAGATGGTTGTCCAGTATGTGGTAGTACAAATCAACAAAATATTGATTCAGAAAATTCAGATAAACAACAATCAACACGTCAACGAAATAGCAATTCACCAACATGTAATTGTCTAAATAATTTAGTACGTAAACGAACTGATCAACTAACTACAGTTATATATGATAAAGATTTATATGAAACAATTAAACAAGATGATATTAATGATAGTGTTGAAACAACTCCAACAACAACAATGCCAACATCAATACAATCAAAAAAAACTTATATTTATAGAAATAAACAAATTTATTCAACAACAACTGAAAAACCAAAAAAATTAGATGAA
The DNA here is from genome assembly GCA_011426435.1 of Lysiphlebus fabarum. Taxonomy (NCBI): domain Eukaryota; kingdom Metazoa; phylum Arthropoda; class Insecta; order Hymenoptera; family Braconidae; genus Lysiphlebus; species Lysiphlebus fabarum. The sequence continues at coordinate 238,536 of WSYQ01001163.1, forward strand.
GAAAAATTAAAAAGATTATTTAAAGAATTACAATTATCAAATCAAAAATTAAATAATTATTTAGAACAACAAAAAGTACAAAATTCAAATAAGGTAATATATATTTTTTTATTTTTATCATGTAATTGTATTTTATAAAATTACTAAATTGTTTTTTATTTTCTTTCAACTAAGGAAAAGGATTCTTCAACAGCTAAATTGATTGCTAAACAAGGACGATCAAGATTATATAAAAGTGGACGTAATAAAGAAAATGTAACATGTAATGATGAAGATCATCATAATCATCATCATAAATCAACAATTCGATCAACTGGTAGAAGAATATCAGCAAGATCAGCAACAGAATCAACAATTCTTTCAACAACTTTACAAAATAATGATCCAGAAAATTCAGGATCAATGAAAAAAATTAATTTATCAACAACTGAATTATTAAATATCATGAAAAATATTGAAAATTCAAGTGCAACTAAAATACCAGTATAAAAAATACATTTTATACTTAAATATTTTATATGTTTTTTAATTATTATTATTAATATTATTTTACATTGTATGAAAAATAATTAAATAACAAAATATATTATTATTAAAATAATTTTTTTTCATGTCATGAAAAAATTGTCATGTTTAAAAATAAATAATTATCAATTTGATAAATATGATTAAAAAAATATACTGTGTATAACAAATTTTATCAATTGTCATTCTGTTATCAATAAGATAACAAAAAAAATAATTGTAATAATAATTTATACTTTATATTTAATTTTTATTATCAACTCAACTTTAGGTGTGACTAAAATTCATTATCATAAAATGAATTTTAATAAAATATTATTTATATATATTTTATTATTAAATATTATTTTTATAACTTGTTATTATAATAATAATAATTTAATAAATAATTATAAAAAAAATATAATTACAAGTGAATTTAAAAAATATAATATTACAGAAAAAAAAAATATTATTGATGCACCTGGTGGTGCAAAATGTCCTCCAGGTCAACGTCCAGATTCAAATGGTTGTTGTCATGAACCTTTGTAAGTGATAAAATTATTTATAACTATATTAAATTAATAATAAATAAATTTAATAACTTTTTATTGTTTTTTTTTTAAATTTTAGATTATAAACAAAAAAAAAAAAACGTAAACGACAATGCTGATTAGTTGGAGTATATATACTTATTTAAACTTTAAAAAATAAAAATGTATTTTTTTGATTTATTTAAAAAAAAATTGTATAAATAAACTGATTTTATTTTTTATCAAACAAAAATCTTTTTAATTTATTTAAATCTTTAATTTAAAAATATTTATATTAATGTCACTTTATTAATTTTTATAAATGTAGTTGATATGAAGTCACTCTGATATTTTAAGAACTAAACTGATATAAGTTCATTTGATATAAATATAATAATAATAAAATTATAGGACATAAAAGAATATTTAAAATACAATTTTAATAAATTAAATCTTTATATGTGAATTTTTTTTTTTTATATTAAATCAATATTCAACAAAAAAGTTATCCATTTAATACTGTATTTTATTATTTATAAATAAGAATACAAAAGAAAAGTTTTAACTTGAATTTAACAATTGAAATAATTAATTTTAAATATGAGAATTATAATTTTTTTTTTTCTATTGTCATTTATTGATTTTTATATATAAAAGTTTATATAAAGCATAAAAATTACTATGCATGACTCATTTTATAAAATTTAAAATAAGAATAATAATCAAAATTATTATTATTTAATTTAAAAAAAGAAAAATTTATACAAATGAAATATAAAAAAGAATGGAAAATTATAAAAAATGCTGAAAAACGTGCATTATTTTTATTAAAATTAGTTGGTTTATTTCCAATTGGAGGAAAAAAAAATATATTTTTAAAAAAAATTTTACCATATTTTGTTGCATTTACATTAATATCAGTTAATTTTGCATGTATAAATTTTGTATATCATCATCGTCATAATTTAATTATTGTATTAAAAGCAAGTAGTTTAGTGTTTAGTTTTGCAACAATATTATTAAAGGTATTTATATATAATTAACATCAATAATTTATAATATATACTTAAATTTATTTTATAATTATAGATTAGTAGTTATCTTTATTGTCGTAAAGAATTACTTGAATTACACAGTACACTAGATAAATTTATGGATGAACATATGAAAGATGATAAATTAGCAGCTGTTATGATTGTTCCATTATTATTTTATGCTAAAAAATTAACAATACCAGTAATATTATGTGCATATGCAATAATGGTATCATTATATTCACAACCATTATTATTTATGATAAGACAATTTAAAAATAATGTACAACCAATTAAATATATATTACCATATCCAACAGTATATCCATATCATATTGAAGGTGGTAGTTTATTATGGATATTACATTGGATATGGGAAACAATAACAAATTTATCATTTGTATCTGTTGGTTGTAGTACTGATAATATATTTGCATTTTATGCAACAAATATTGTTGCACAATTACGTGTATTATCATATGAAGTTGAAAATGCTAGTGATGAAGAAAAAAATGATATAAAATTTTATAAATATATTATATTAAAACACCAAGAAATAATTAAATGTTGTAATTTATTACAAAGTATTATTGGTTTAGTTGTTTTAATAATGACAATATCAACAGCACTTATATTATGTAGTCTTACATTTCAAGTTAGTCAGGTATGTATTATTATTATTATTTTTTTTTATAAAAATATATATTTTTAATAATTTTTTTTATGTATAATTGTATACTCATTAATCATTATTAAAACATATTATAAATTAAATTAAAGAAGATAATTTTTATGTAACATGTAAAATAGTTCATATTATTTTAAATATATATATATATATATTTCATTGACAATATATCATATTTTAATTGAAACTTTATGATAATAAATATATTTATAATATAATGAAATAATAATAATTATTTAAATTATAAAGATGGATAAAATAACAGGTGGACAAATTGCATGGATTTCGATATACATATGGTATAAATTAATACAAGCATTTTTATATGCATGGTCAGGTGAAGAAATACTTATGGCTGTATGTATTATATATTAATATTACATTATTAAAAATTTATAAAATATAATAATAATAATAATAAAATTATTTAATTATTAGAATGAAGATTTTCAATTAGCAGCTTACAAAAGTGGTTGGCAAAATGATAACAATAAAGCATATAGATATTTTGCTAATATGTTATTAGTTCAAAAACCTATTTCTCTTCAAGCTTGTGGTTTAGTTGAAATATCAGCACAAATGTTTTCAAAGGTAATCGTATAAAAATAATTTATTTATATAAATATTAATAATTATTGTATTATATTTTTTAGATTATAAATACGTCAATGTCATACTTTTTCTTATTACAAACTGTCAATCAAAAAGAATAAAATTTTAAAATTGTTATTGTATTAATGTTGATAAAATTAAAAAAAAAAAAACAAATTTAATACGAAGAAATAATTTTATTTTTATATTTTTATATAATAATAACTTTTTGTTATAATTTATTTCTATTTTCTAAAATGTTTTTCCTAGGTTTCCATGGTCACTAACCAGCTTTGAAAACTCGCGCGAACATCCTGGCCCTGTTTATAAATTAAAAAAATTAAAATTCATTTTTTGTTTAATGCACTTTTAGTAATTCTTTACCATCACCACAAAACTGGTTCATGTAATTTTATACAACATATCCGTTTGTCTTTTATGAGACATGAAAAAAATAAAAAAATATATAAAAAAAATATAAAACCATAAAAATATTTAAGACAAACGAAAGACACACAGTATTTCAACTGTCTGACAATCTCCACAATTTTTTTTTCATAAATATATTTTTTTTATCTTTCTATTTAAATTGATAAAAAATAATAACAATAATAATAGAGATAAAGATTTTATTTCTTTTTTTATTTGTCCATTTTTTTGTGTAAATAAAAAAAAATAGTTTTCAGAGAGTTGACTTGAGAGTAGATTATTATTTTTTACAATGAAAAAATAAACATATTATTTATTTATTTAATTATTGTATTAATATTATAATTATTTTTTATATTAAAAATAATTAAATGGCAGATCCTACAATACAAACATTTTGTTGTCGACATAATAATAAAAGCGATATGTCAATTGTTATAATGAAAGAATTTAATACAAATATGTATAATAATATTTGTATGATATCATCAATGATTGGAATACTTGGGGCAATTTATCAGGTAAAAAAATTATATAAATTTATTTATTTATTTATTTATATAAATAATAATTTAATTTAATTTTTATTTTAATAAAAAACAAAAGATTTTACCAAGACAAGTATTAATTCATCAACATCGTTGGCACAATTTTTCATCATATCGTTCACGTAATATTATTATTTGGCTTTCTGTTGCTGATTTGTTTGCATCATTAGGTAATAATTATTAATAATAAATAATATTAATTTATATATATATATATATTAATTAATTTGTATTTTTTTTTTAAAGGTGTTTTTGTAAGATCATTATTGTGGATAAATTTTAAAAAAATAATGCCAACAATTGATGACACATCAAGCATTATTTTTTGTGTTATATCATCGGTAATTTAATATAGGTGATTTATAAATATTAAAAAAACAAAATTATATATTTAAATATTTAAAAAAATAATTATTATTTGTTTTTTTTTTTTGTATTAGGCATGGACACAATATTTTTATATGGCAACATGGATTTGGACACTTTGTTATGCAATTGATATGAAGTTTTTATTGAGTGAAAAATCAAGTAGACCATTTTTTTATCATTTTTTTGCTTGGACATTTCCAGGATTATTAACTATCATTGGTTTAACAATATTATATTATCCTGATGCTAAGTAAGTTTTATATTATTTATAATTTATTTGATAAATATTTAAATATTTAAAATTATTTTAGTTGTCATGGATCAATTAATTTAACAACAGCATTAATAAAAATTTTACCAAATTATATTGCAACATATGGACTTATGACAATTGTTATGATTGTTAATCCGATACTTTATAATTTATCAAAAAATGATATTCATAAAGCTGTTACTAGTAATGCTGGACAATTAACTGGACGGGAAAGAAAAATATTTAAAACAATTAAATTAAAATTTGCACTTACCAATATTGTTTATTTAATATGTTGGTTACCCAATTTAATAAATGGAATACTTCTTTGGACTTTGTGGTTTAATCTTCCAGTTAAAATTGTCATTATTCTTTGGTATATTATGGTAGGTTAATCCATTTTTTTTTTTTTTTAATAATTAATAATCCAAATGATTCCAAACTGTAACAATTAAAAACAAATATTAATATAATTTTTTTAATTTTTTTAGGCAATTACAAATCCACTTCAAGCATTTTTTAATGCAATTGTTTATCAAAATTGGGGTAAAAATATTATATTTAAAAAATTATTATATTTTTTTAATAAAAATAATGATGATTTATGTGAAATTAATGAATTTTCACCACTTTTAAACAATTCAAGTATCAATCATTCATCATCATTGTAAGTAAATATTAATTACAATAAAAAATATTATTTACTCACTGAATATGATGAACATATAGCCATTTCATTTTGTTTTTGTATTTAATATTTTTGTTTTATTTTTATACTCAAAACTGTAACAACTGAAAAGTTTTAATAAATTTTTTTTTATTATTATTATTTAAGAAATTAAAAACTTTTTTCTAAATAAAATAATGTTATTTTACCTTAAATAAATGTTGATTTATTATTTTAAAATGTAAAATTATTTATTTTTCTTATCTCTATAATTTGACTTGATATATTATTATACAATTTTATTGATCAACAATTTTTCAAATCATACAATAATTTTAAATTGATTGATTTATTATAAAATTTATATTTAGCACCATTTGACATTAAAAAATAATTTGCAATGCAATTTAATAATATATTTATTATTTTTATAATTTTAAAAAACTAAAAAATAATTTGTCATGGAGTAGACAAAAATAAGCTATTTTTTTTTTTTTTTTTGTGCTTTAATATATTATGCTTTTTTTCTTTATAATATTTTTTTTAGTTTTTCTAAAAATTCTTTTTTAATTATTTATAAATTAATTATCTCTGTCAAACTATTAATACAATTAAAACAAAATAATATAAAATAAAAGTTTTTAATTACTACCAGATTTATTTAAATGACCAAGAGTCAATGATGTTATTTCTCTTACAATCATTTCAGCAATTTTCCAAGCAAGATCTTCTTTGGCCTTAAAAAAAAAAGTAATAAAATTTATAATTTTTATTATCATTTTAATAATAATTTTATTTATTTTTTTTTCAATTTATTATTCACCTTATCTTGTTCCATATTTATCAGTCGTTTAACTGCTTTTGAAATACGTGATTCTTAAATAATAAAAAAATAAAAAATATCAATATAATTTTTATTTTATTATAATAATAATAATTATAAAAAATTTAAATATATAAATATTAACCATATTTTCTTTGTGGATCAGGTTCAATTTCAGTTACAAATCTTCCCATATCATCAACATATCCAACACTTAAACTGTAAGAAAATAATTCAAAACAATATTTATTAAACAAAAAAAAATTTATAAAATTAATTTACATCTAAATATTAACCTGAATTTTGTTCTTTTCCAAAGTGAATCAGGATCATACAATTGTCTTGTATCAATATTCATTGTATCATTAATTGAACTATCAATTGAATGAATTGAATGACGTTTATTATCATCTGAATTTCCCATATGTGATATTGTACTAACTTCAGTGCTACAATCTGATTCTAATAAAAAATATTAAATGATATACTTAAATGTAAAATTTTATATTAAAAAAAAAAAAATACTTTTCATTTAAATCATAAATAAACATAAAAAGTAAAGAGAAAATAAATAAAATATACAAATATTTACCTGCACGTCTGACTCGTGACAGTGAACCACTACAGCTGTTTTGAATTGTGCTGATTAATTCTGATAGATATTTATAATATAATTGAGAAGATAAGAATACTGGTAGATAATACTGAAAAAAAAAAAAAATATAAAGTATATAAATTGATAATAAAACAAAAAAACTGATGTATCAATTTAATTTCATTCAATTTACTTACTTTACTTAAAAAATTATAAACAATAATCATTGGAACTTCAAAACAATCTGGTTGTGGACCAATTCCATCTTCTTGACATATATTTTGTTCAATTTGAAAACGAATTTTATCTGAAAAACCAAGTGGTATTGTTGCTTGAAGACTAAAATATCTAAAAAAAAAAAAAAAATATTAAAATATACTGTAAGTTATGAATTATTATAAATTATTTTAATAAAAACTTTAATCTTACTTGTCATAAATAATAAGAGCATCTTTTTGAGCTATTTGAGAATCATTATTTGTTTTATCCAATTGATTTTGTTTATAATTTAATGCACACATCCAAAAATCTAATAATTCTCTTTTATTTTCAATTTCCATAAACTACATATTTAAAATATTTTTATTTATTATTAAAAAAAAAAGAAAAATCTAATTAAATAAATAAAAATAATTATTATATTTTATTTTACCTCCATAAAATAAAAAAATGCTGTTTCATTAAATAATATATCAGCAAGTTTAACTTCACCACTTGTTAATACATCAATTTGATGTTTACAATGAAATTCACTTTTTAAAAAATCATTTATATATCTGAAAAAAAAAATGAAAAAGAAATAAAAATATATAAATTTTAATTTAAATAAAATAATAAATATAAAATAACTTACTCATCTTGAAGAATTTGATAAATTTTTTTTTGTAAAATTAATAAATAATCAATTAATTTTAAATAATTATTATTTGTAATATTAATATCAAATTTAAAATCATCATTATTATTAATTTTTAATGAATTATTTTTAATATATTTATTATATATTTTAACAGCATCTTGATAAATAATTGATAAATCATTATTATCATTTATTATTTTTATATTATTATTAATACTACATGTTTCTTGATGTATACATTCAACATCCATCCAATATTTTATTAATGATATTTTACCACAATGTTCCATAAATTGTATAAAATAACCAAGTGCATCTTTATCATTTAATATTTCATTTAATGTTTTTGATAATCTTGATTTTGCTGATGTTATTTCATTTATTAATAATAATTTTATTAATTCATTGTCATCATTTTCATCAATTAAATTATGGTTTATTAATTTATTATTATTATCATTTAATGATTTATTTAATAATTTATTTATTGTTGAATTATTTGTAGATATTATTTCTTTTTTTTGTTCTATAAATTAAAAAATATAATATTAATAATTATTTATTTGCTAATATTATGTTTTGATTATAATGTTGTGTTTATGTTTATGTTTTTCTATTTTTAAATTTGTTGTTTATGTTTTTTTTTTTTCTTTTTCTTTTACAATTTATATTTTTATAATTTTTTTATTTACCTGACTTTTTAAAAAATTTTAGCATCATTAATACATTTTAAATATAATTGTATAATTTTTTTATTTATATTATGTTTTTTTTTTTTGCAAATGAACATTAGCAACCATTTTTTTTTTTTGTTTTTGTTAAATTAATAATAATAATAATAATCATGACAGTTCGAGTAATCGAATGTTCGAGTTAATATTCGATATATTGAAATTAAAAAAGAGCGGGATAATTTGATTTTAAGTACAGGCTATTCAAGAAAAAAAATATATACATTTTTTATAAAAAAACAAATAATACTTTAATACAATAAGAATAAAATTATTTTAATATTACAAAATTTTAATGTCTAAAAAAAATTTTTTGTATTTATATAAAGAATTTTATAAAGAACTAAATAAAATAAAATTAAAAATGTAAGAAAATTAAATAAAAAAAATTTTAATAAATTAAGTTATAATTAATCAAATATATATATTTTAGTATATTAATATTTGTATAATAATGAATAAATATATATATGTTTAAATAAAAATAAAAAAAAAAAAAAAAACTTCCAGCAAATTGAAAAAACAAGTCATGAACTTGAGGCCAATGCCCGGTAAAACTGGTATGTAATCGGTTGAATGCAAAATACCGGTTTCATGTTATATATTGAAGTTGAATTTTATTTTCTTGGCATCCTTACAATCATTAACAATTCTTAAAACATTTTAGTATACTCAAGACAACCTAAGCAATAACAATGTTTTTTTTAAATAAAAATAATTATTTAACAATAATTTTTTATTATTTAATATTAAAAATTGTAGCATCATCACCAGTATCATATGATCAACGTCAAACTGGTGATCTTAATTTTCAATTTGATGTTAAAAATGTTCAGGTCGTTGCACTTATCAACAAAGATGTCTTGGATGACTATGTGGTACTAAAAAAAAAAAAAAAACAAAAAAATAAAATTATTTTATATTATTTATTTATTATTTATATTATTTAAACATTTTATTTATTTATTATTTTTTAAGGATTATGATTATGCTTATGATTATGCTGATTTTACAATAAAACCAATAGTCAAACCAACATCATCATCTGGTAGTTCAACAGTTAAACCATGGGTTACTTGGCCAACTAATTCACCAACAAATTCAACAACAATTTCTACAATTGAAAATGCAAATTCAACAACAATTTCTACAATTGAAAATACAAATTCAACAATTTCTATAATTAATAATACAAATTCAACAATATCTCCAATTGAAAATACAAATTCAACAACAATTTCTACAATTGAAAATTTAAATTCAACAATTTCACCAATTGAAAATACAAATTCAACAATTTCTCCTATTGATAATACATATTCAACAATTTCAACAACTAATATTGCTGATACAATATCAATAACTGAAAATTCATTGTTTAAATTAAATTTAAAAAATCCATGTCGCAATGGTTATCATAAAAATTCAAAAGGAAGATGTAGAAAAAATTTAAGACATCGTTTATCATTATTACCGTAAGTTAAATTATATTTTAAAATGAAGAAAAAATTATTAAATAATAACTATAAATAAATAAATAAATAAATGTATTTAAATATTTTAGATGGTCATTAAAACTTGCTCCAAGAAATTAACATCAATTAAATCAAGAATTTTAAATAAATAAATTTTTAAAAAATACTTATAAAACTTGTTTTTTATTATTATTGTAAATTAAATATAAAAAATAAATTTAAAAAATAATAAATTAACTATATCTTGTATAATTATTTCTCCCACTTTTTTATTTTAAAATCATCATCATTATTATAAAGATGATACTCGTTGAAGAATATTCAGTTCAGTCTTAAACCGACAACCAACATCATGCATTTAACATTGTCTCTTGTATTATCATTATCATCATTACTTGTATCATCATTACCAAGTAATTATAATCAACGTCAAGATGGTAAATTAAATGTTCACGCAAAATTGGAAAATTTATTATTTGTTATTGCACCATCATCATCATCATCATCATTATCATCATCCTCATCATCAGATTCATCATCTTCATCTGGTATTGAATTTGTATTACCTGGTTTACTTGAAGATACATTAAATTTTCGTAAAACAATAAAACAACATACAACAAATAATCAAGATAAATTAATTATTGATAATAATAATAATGAAAAAGAAGAATTAATAAATAATAATAATAATAATGTTAAAAATTTACGTGATATGAAAAATATTAAATATGATAATAAAATGATTAATGAAATGAAATTAATTGGTGATGGAATTGAAAATTGTGGACCTGGTAGATTTCGTGATAGATTTGGTATTTGTCAATATGATGATTCTTTAAAAAAATTAAGTTTTTAAAAATTTATAAAAATTAAAATTAATATTATAATTTTTTAATTTACTATTTTATTATTATAATATATTATATACTAAAAAATTATATATACATTTAACAAGATAATAAAAAGAAAATAAAATAAATAATATCAGGATCCATATATAGAAAAGAAGGAAATAAAAAAAAATATAAAAATAAATAAAGAAGATGGTTGAGTTGAAGTTCATGAAAGTTCTTTGAACTTGAAAATTGGAAGGGGATAGTTGTTACCAGCCAAGTTAAATCCTTTAACATGAGAATAATCTTACAGTATATACTTAACATTCAACCAGTAAACAACAAAAAATTAATTAATAAAATATATATAAATAAATGTTATCAATCAACATGAGAATATTTAAAACAATATTAATAGTACTATCAGTATTATTAATTATAATTAAAGGTTTTGATTGTTCACCAGTATCATCATCACTTCGTGCTGAACATCGTGGTGGTGATGATGATGGACTTGAATTATCATCTGAATTATCATCATCATCATCATTATCCTCATCAAAGGATGATTATTTTGATCAACGACAAAATGGTACTGAAAATTATCGTATTCATGTTGATGGACTTGTAGTTGTTGTTGCACCAATTGAAGCATTATTACTTGCAGCAAGTAATACTGATTTATCTGATAATTATTTTCCAATAAATAATAATAATAAAACAGATATTATTAAACCAGATAATACAACAAAACCAGAACAATCAAAACCTATTGAAATATTAAAACCTACTGATGATAAAATAAATGAAAAAACAGATTTAAATAATAAAATTAATCAAAAGTAAGATTTATAAATAATAATTATTATTATAAATAATATGATTTTAATTATTTAATTATTTTTCATAATAATTTATGTCTTTTTTTTTTCTTTTCAGATCGCATTTTAAAATTTCCAGTTTACTTGGACCCATGTTAAAGAAACTCATGAATCAATCAACATAATTTTTATTTATTTTTATTTTTTTTTTTTCTCATCATTATTTCATATAAATATTTAATCATTTATTAAACTATATTATAATGTATTCAATTAAATGTAAAACATGAAAATAAAAATTATATTAAAAATGATTTTTATATTTATTATTGTTTTTCTTTTTTTTTTTTTTTGAAATATAAATAAAAAAAATTGATGATTATTATGTCATTAAATAAAATACAAGTTTTTGTTTTAAAATTATTTTTATTTAACATGCAAATTAGTTATTTATCAATAAGAAAAACAAGAAAAAAAAAATGATATTCTATATTAACTGTACAATTTTTTTATTTATCAAATTAATTAAAATTAAAATTATGCAATATTAAAAAAAAAAAAAAATTGGCATATTATTTTTAAATGACAACACATTGTCAAATATAAACTAATAATAATAAAAAAAAAAAAATCTTAAAAAGACTAGAATTATAAATATTATAATATTTATAAATTTAATTATCAATAATTTGATCATTATTAATTGAATTATCATCATATTTACTTTCAAGAATTAATTTTTCATCACGTAATTCTTTGATACATGTATCATTATCTAATTGTATTATTCTAAGTACTTTTAATAATTTTGTTAAAAAATTATCAACATCAATAACTTGATCAACAAGATTAACAGCATTACAATAATCAATTGTTGATATATTTTTATCATCATTAATATCATGTGAATTATTATTATCAGATAAACTAATTGAATCATCATTATCATTATCATCATCACAACAATAATTATTATCATTTTTTTGTTGTTGTTTATTTAATAATGAATTTGTTAAATTTATTAAACTTGTATCATTATTATCATCATCTTTATTATAAATTAAATGTCTCAATGAATCACAACTAGATAACATATTTTTAGTATGATAATCATTAATTGGTGCATCTTCAAGTACACTTTCCATCATTAAACATGGTTCTGTTTCATAATCTAACATATCACTTGATGAATCAATACTTAATTCATTAAATAATAATTTATTATTATTATTATTATTATTATTACTATTATGTTGACGTAAAAATGGTTGTTGTGCTGCATTTTTAATTGCACATAAAACTGCTGATACAAATGAATTATTTTTTTTAATATTAATATTTTTATTTGTGGTTGTTGTTGTTGTCGTTGTTGTTGTTGTTGTTGTTAATGATGTTGTTGTTGTTGATACTGGTGATGATTCATTACTACTATTTGATTTACAATATGCTTCATTATGATAAATAACATCTTCTAAATCTTTTTCAGATATATTATATGATTTAATTAATTGTTCAATTAATCCATGTATTCTTGTACCAAGACCATTTAATGCAACTGATGCACCAGATACAGCAGCACCTTGTGTTAATAATAATTCACGAAATTTATAATCAAATGTTTTTAATTTTTGTATTAATAATATATTTTCATTTTTATATTTATCTGATATATTTATTAATTTTTTTAATTCATTATTATAATATAATATATCAGTATTTAATTTATCAATAATATTATTTTTTTCAATTAATTCATTTTCAATATCTTTCATAGCTTCATTCATTGTTGTTTTTTCAATTTGTAAAAATTCTTTTAATTCCATTGTTTCATATTCAACATCTTGTTGATGTTTTAATAATAATTTTTGTTCATTTATATTTTTTTCTAAATTATTATTTAATAATATACATAATGATTTTAAATTATTAATTTCTAATTTTTGTTTTTCAACAATTTGTTCTGATTCATGTATATGACATTCAAGTTTATTAAAATTATTATCATCATTATCAGTTAAACCTAATATATTCATTATTTTTAAACTATTTTTTTCAAGTTTATCATTTATAAATTTATTATTTAATTTTTCATTATCAAGTTGTCTTTCAATATTTTGTAATTTTAATTTTAATTTTTCATTATCATTATTTAATATATCATATTTTAGTTTTAATTTATTATAATCATCAATTGTTTGTATATTAATATCAGTTTGTATATCAATATTTTTATAATCTGGTTTATTTGGTGATACAATATAAACTGGATTACCAGCATATATATTATCAATATCATCACTTGTTAATCCAGTTTGACAACTTATTTCATGATATATTTTTATTTTTTCATTATTATTTTTATTATTTATTAATTTTTTATTACTAATATTATTATTATTATTATATTTTGTTGTTATATTTTTATTATTTCTTCTTGGTAATGTTGCATATGTATCAATTGTATTTTTATTATCATAAATTGTCTTTGTTGTTGTTAATTGTTTACGTGTTTCATCAATTGATGATGATGTTGTTGAACGTCCTTTTGATATTGTTGATGAACATCTTGATATATTTGATGATATTGAACGTACTGATGATGATGAACGTTGTGATAAATCTTTATCAATTTCTTTAGCTAATGCTGATGTACTTGATAATGTTAATGAATCTGGTATTATACGTGTTCTTATTTTTATTTTATTTAAACTTTTTGTCATGATATTATTATTATTTAATTGTTTTTGATTAATTTTATTATCATCACGTATTAATGATCTATCTCTTATATTTTTTTTATCATTTATTTGATTATTTTTTATTTGTGTTGTACGATTTATTGATGATGTACGTGTTTTAATACGTGATGAATTATTATTATTATCATTTTGTATTTGATTATTATTTTTTGATGATAATTTTATTGATAAATCAATTTTATTTTGTTTTTTTTTAGTACCAGATAATTGTGTTGTTGTTGTTGTTGTTAATGATGATGATGAAGATGATGATGATATTGGTGGACGTTTATCAATATTTTTATTTAATTTTACACATTTTGATGAACTAGCTAATGATGAATTTGAACTAGTACCACCATCACTTGTACCTTCATTATTAATACGTGCTGATGTATTTGATAATGGTGATGATGATGTTGTTGTTGTTGTTGTTGTTATTGTTGTTGTTAATGATAATCCAATACTTGGTGTTTGTGGTGTATCATCATTTAATATGGCACATGGATCTTCATAAACTGAACAACAACTAACTAAACTTGAATCACAACTTGCTTCATCAAGACCATTACAACTACCACGACATCCATTCATCTAAAATGAGTTAAAATATTAATTAACATATTGTTGTTTTAAATAATAAATGAATAAATAAATAAATAAATTTTTATAATTACCCTGGCTATATCAGCAGTACATCCTTCAACACCTGAATCACTACCATCTTTATTATTATCATTAGTATTTATAATTGTTAATGTACAATCATTATTTATTGTTATATTTTGATCATCATCATGTTGTTCTGATAATTCTTTGTCTGATGGTGTTGATAAATCATCAGGTACACCTGAATCTTGACGTTTAACATAATGAGGTGATGCTGGAAGTGATAATTCAATTTTTGGTTTTTCCATAATTTGCTCATCCTTCAAAAAAAAAAAAAAAAATTAAATATCAATTTATAATTTTGATGCTAGAGATAATATTGTTATTTCCTCTTATAAATAAGCAATTTATAAAAATCGATAAATGCGAAATTAAAAATTATATCTAATAATAAAGAATAATAAAGGTAAGTTTTATCATTTTTTTTTAATTAAATTAAAAATAAAATTTAATTTTATCAATTTAATAAATAAATTATTCAAATTATTTAAATTTTTATTGACTAATATTTAAAATAAAATTAGTATTATTACTTAAAATTAATCATTTGATAGATGTGCAGTTATTTTATTAACTAAAAGACCTTGAAAATTGAAATTAAAAAGTTTCATTTCCAACTTTATCATTAAAAAAAAAACAATAATTCATATAAAAAATAGATAATAAATATAAATATCATTCAATTTCACAAATTTAGATATTTTTTATTATAGATACAAGTAATTTTGAATTTATTAGAGTTTTTGTTAGTAATTCAAGCATGTATATATAAAATAAAAAAAAATTGCAAAATTTTTAAACAGGAAATTGTGTGTTGAATTGAACGAAGAAGGCGTATCAAAGTTGATTATCAAATGACAAAAGTTTATATATGTATTAGTCATGTGATGAAAGAAAAATTTACAATTTGTCATTAAATAATTACATAAATATTATCATTTTATTAAAAAAAACTATTAAAAATACTCTCATCAAAAAAATTTTAATTTATTTTTATATAAAAAAAATTTCTTAACGATGAAAATATAAAAAAATATTAAAAATTATCTATTATTACAAATATTTCTCAAAAACTATTTTTAACTAAATTTACAAAAAAAAAATAAATAAAAAACTATTAATAATATTAATAATAATGAATAAAAAATTACATGTTGAAAAAAAAACTTAATATATAAAAGAAAAAAAAAAGACAATTAATTATTATAAAAAAAAAAAATATAATTTTTTTAATGGCTGATTAAAAAATTAAATTCAATATGGTAATTAATTAAATTATGTAAATTTTAATTAAGATAAAAATAAAACAATTATAAAAAAAGTGAAAGTATTAATTTTTTTCATGTGAAAAATTAAATAAACATGCTTATATTATTAATAAATTTTTACTATGATAAATTGTCAAATGAATCATAATATTTAAAGCTTTAATTTGATTTTTTTTTGAATTAATTATATATAATATACTTGTGTAAGATTAAATGTATAATAGAAATAAAATATATAAAAATAAAATATTTTGGTATGGCATTTGTGAAATGTATTTATTGTATCCGGATGGTGTAAAAATATACATGGCCTCACAACAAACAGCATATCAACGTGGGGAATCTACCACATGTCCAAATTTGCAATAAAATTTATTTTTTGTTTAATTTATTTTTAAATAATCAATTACATCAGTTAAATAAAAATAATATATAAAGTCAATTATATCCTAAAAATTTAATTTATTAATAATTAATATAAAAAATATATAAAAATTTGTTTTAAAAAAATCATATACTGCTTTCTCCTTGTAAAAGTTTTTAACAAAAAATAATAATAATAATAATAATAATAAATAAAAATTTAATATTTATATATTTGTAATAATAATTAATAATTTGTAGATATGCATGTATGTAACTGAGTAATACAAGAAGGATCGATAATCATCACCGGTGCATAACGTGACGAAAAAAAATAAATAAATAAATAATAATAAAAAATATAATAACAATAAAATAAATATTGTAAAAATATATGTATGAGTTAGTTATTAATAATTTAATAAAATTTATTACTTACTTTTTGTAATAAAAATTTATTTATTTAATATTATAATGCTAATATTTATAAAAAAAAAATGTAATAATTAATTTGTTTATTATTATTAATAATTGTTTAATAATATAATAAATAATTACCTGATAAATAGATGAGTCATTGTAAATTTCTGTATTTTTGGAAGACATTGTTGATCCCTTGGGATCTTTACTCCAATTTATTTTCACATATACAAAATATATTATTAATTTTATTGTTATATTTTTTTAATTTTTTCACTTGGTTTTACTCACAAAATAACAATTCACAAAATATATATATAAATCTATTTTTTTATAGGTATAATTAAATTATTTATAAATATATATTTTTTTTTTTTATGCACATATAAATTTTAAAATAATATTTTTCACTTTATTTATTATTTTATTGATTAATATTTATTGTTTTATTTTATTTAATCATTTATCTTTTGATTAAATTTAATATAACCGGTAAATATATATTATTGGTTTGATAGATTGTCTTGGACTGAATAAAAAAATATAAATAAATAAAAAAAAAATAATTAATTCTAGAAAAAAAAAAAAAAAAAAAGGTTGCGTCTGATGCTATGCCGATATTATAAACATTGATTTTATCGACCGATGGTGTAAAAGAAAAAATTTGAAAAAATTTATTAAAAAAATAATAACATTTTTTGAAATGTATATATAATAGGATAAATTACATTGTTATAAATAAATATTTATTCAATTATTATAATTTTTATTTCGTTATCAGTTTGATATAAATAGATATTTTTTTTTTATCTGATAAATTATATAAAATTATTCTGTTAATTTATAAAATTTGATGCTCACAATTTTTTTGTATTTTTATCATTTTATATATAATTTTTTTATATAAGCCTTTTATCTTTTAACTTTAAGTGAATTTTATCATCATATATATTAACCATGAAATATTATAAAATTTTATTTTATTTTATATTAATTATATTACTTTATTTAATTCAAGTATATGCAAGTTGTAAAATTAAAAAAAAAACTGTAAATTAATAATTATTAAATATATTTGTTAACATATGTATAAATTATAATAATAAATATTTTTTTTTAAATTTTTTATATAGTGTTCTTCAGGATGGTTTTTTAGTGTTAATTGTTGTCCTGGTTTAGAGTGTGGTAATGATAATCTTTGTTATGATCCAATGGAATGTAAAAGTTTTGGTGAAATTGTTAGTATATTTATATATTCTTTTTTGTTTTTATATTATTAATTTATAATATTAAAAATAAAAAATAATGAATTTTTTTTTTTCAGTGTAAAAATCATTGCTGTAATGATGGACTTCAATGTCTTGATAATAATATTTGTGTTATTGAAAATAATAAAAAATAAATGTCATTAAAAAAAATTATGTTATAATTGAAAAAAAAAACAGAAATTCAATTAATTTTAAATATAAATTACACAATATTTTTTTTTATCACAGTATTAATAAACCCTTAAAAAAATATTTAACTATATAAATTTTTTTTTCAACTTTATTTTATAGATATATATAAATGCACCTTATAAGTTTAATTGTTTTTATTCTTTGATCGATGTATACGATAACCAGACAGATTGACGATTAATAAACACACTTATATATTGCATAAAATATTTCCCTTTTTTTTCATGTCGACATATATATTACAATTAAAAATTTACAGGTTTTATTTTTAAATCGTTGAAATTGAAGAATTGATTTTATAATTTGATTGCATGTCAATTGTCAAGTAGACTTTAATTAATAATTGATAAAATAATTTTATGATAATTTCGTTGAAAAAAAAAGTTTTTAAAACTCAAATTATATTAATTATACCTCTTAATTTTTCGATAAAACTCCAATTATACTTTTGAGTTATTATTTTTATAAAAATAAATTTTATAAAAAAATTTTACGTCAAAGTAGAAAGATATAATTATATCATATATATACTTATTTAATTATAAATAAATTTTATGAAACTTTTTTTAAATTATATATCCTGTTTTTAAAACTGGTAATATTTTTATTGTTTCGATATAAAATGGCAGGAGAAGAACAATTGAAAAATATTGAAAAATGTAGAAAAAGATTAAAAGTTGTATTAATTTTTTTGGGTTTATGGCCTAAAAAAAAAATAACTGGTATATTTTATAGAATACAAGGATATCTTGTTTTTGCTGTACTTGTTATTGTATGGTCAGGTGTTTTAAATTTTATTTATCAAAATCGTAATTCTTTAACAATTGTTTTAAAAGGAGCAAGTTTAAGTTTAAGTTTTATTATTGTAATACTAAAGGTAAGTTTAAAAAAAATATATATTAAATAAATATCCTTAGCTACATTGTAAAAATTCAGCTTTAAGTTTCGACATTATATGTCATAGCATATACTAAGTATTAAAATGAGTATTTTATATTAAATATCTATATTTAAAAAAAAAAGGTTGTAATTTTTATTTATCAACGTGAAAAAATACGTAAAGTTGAAGATACAATGGAAGACATATTAAAATCCCAATTAACAAAATCAGATGAACTTGTTGTTAAAATGCTTGGTCCACTTGATTATTTTGCACAAAATATATCATTGGGTATATTTTTTTTTGGCTATGCTATTGGGACTACATTATATTCATTTCCAATAATATCATTAGTTAAACAACACATTAATGATGTACATCCAAAAAAATATACAACACCATATCCAACAATATATCCATATGAAATAGTTGGTGGTAGTCCATTATGGTGGGCACATTTTGCATTTGAATCAGCAATTAGTTTTATATTTTGTTCAATTGGTACAAGTACTGATAATTTATTTGGTTATTATTGTTCACATATTATGTCACAATTTCGTGCTTTAAATTATGAAATGGAAAATATAAAAATTGATGATGAATTAAAAAATAATATCAAAGATATTGTTATAAAACATCATAAATTAATAAGTTGTTGTAAATTATTAATGGATATATATGGTCAAATTATAACTATATTATTAATAACAACTGCTCTTATATTATGTTGTTTGGTTTTTCAAATAAGTAGAGTAAGATATTTTTTATATTTATATTAATAATATGCATTGTGATAATATTATTATATTTTTTAGATGACAGTAATTACTGTTGGTCAAGTAATATGGTTTACTGTTTATATTTGTTACAAATTTTCACAAGCATTAATTTATGCCTGGGCCGGTGAAAAAGTTATTGAAGAGGTATTTTTATTTAATGATATGATATATTTAAAATTATATTTTTGAATATTTTAACTAAATAATATTTTAATTTTTTAATAAATAGAGTGAAAAATTTCGTTTGGCAATTTATAATTGTACATGGGAAACAAAATATCGACAAGATTTAAGAACATATCTTATTATTATGATGAATCAAAGATCAGTCAGTTTTAATGCATGTGGTTTAGTAGCAGTAAATGCTAAATATTTTACATCTGTAATTATAATTATATTCATAAGTACTTATATACGCTATCAAAATAATTCTTTTTTTTTATATAATTTTAGATTTTAAATGCGTCTTTATCATACTTCTTTTTACTACAATCTTTGAACGAATAAAATCTCTTTCTATTGTTAATATGAAAAATAATATATACACCTCAATGTGATTTACATATAAATATATTTATTTGGTATCAAGTACTTGTTGTTAAAATTAAATAGTTAAATGTTGATGGTAATTGTTAATGCTTTTAAAACAAAAGTAGTTTTTTTTTTTTTTTTTATCAGTTTGTGATGTTATTTCAAGTTATTAATCTATTTTTTTTATTTTTATTATTTGTTTAAATGAATAAAATATCTTAATATACCTAATTTATATTTTTATTATTATAAAAAAAATTATTTTATTTACCTATTTTTGTATCAAGCCATTTTTGAGGTTAGAATAAAAATTATTTAATTATTTTTAATCCACAACAATAAATAACAATATTGATGTTTTTTTTAATTATTTGAATAATTTATTAATATTATTTATTTAATATTTTTATTATTTAGAATATTTATTAGATTTTATTTTTTATTATTTGAGTTAATTTTTGTTTTCACATTTTTTTCTTGAAATTATTTATAAACAAAATTTGATGTCACATTGTCACTTCTAAACATTATTAGAGAAAAAATTAGTATGATTCAACCACGTGGTTAAATTAACAAAAAAAAAAGATAAAAGGTCATACATGATTTATATATATATAGGTATACTATTATATTTTTTTTGTTACTGAATATGATAATCTTGAGGTCAACTACTTGTCATGAAATTTTATATACATAATAAATATATCATATTACGAAATGATAATTTTTAATAATCTCAATTTATTCAATCATTACAATTGATTAAAACAAAATTTCATTTGTAATTTAAATATTCAACGTAACATTCATTTTTTATATATTTAAAAATGAATTATTTTGTTGGTGTTGATGTTGGTACTGGTAGTGCAAGAGCAGCATTATTTAATGAAAATGGTAAATTAATTAAAATTGCAACAAATTCTATTAAAACATTTAATTATTCATCAGTTTATTATGAACAAAGTTCAGAAGATATATGGAATTCGGTTAAAAAAGTTGTAAAGGTATAATTTTTTTTATCATTTTTATTTATTATTATAAATTTTAATATTAAAATATTAAAATATATTTTTTTTTTTATATAGGAAGTTGTTGGTGATATATCAAATGAACTTATCAAAGGAATTGGTTTTGATGCAACTTGTTCACTTGTATTACTTGATGATGCTGGTAAACCAGTAACTGCAAGTTTAACTGGTAATATTCAATTAAATTTTAATATAATATATTATATTTAAAATATTGGTATATTTTAATAATTATCAATAGGTGATGATGAAAGAAATATTATTTTATGGATGGATCATAGAGCTGAAATTGAAGCAAATATTATTAATGAAATGAATCATGAAGTATTAAAATTTGTTGGTGGTAAAATATCATTAGAAATGGAAATACCAAAAATTATGTGGTTAAAAAAAAATCTTCCAGAAACATTTAAACGTGTTAAATTATTTTTTGATTTACCTGATTTTCTAACATGGAAAGCAACTGGTTCAGAATCAAGGTTTATAAAAAAATATAATAATAATAATAATATACTTATATAAATTTTAATAATAAAAAACAATTAATTTAAAATTATTAATAATATCTTTTTTTTTTTTTTATAAATAATATATCAAGATCATTATGTTCTCTTGTTTGTAAATGGAATTACAATGCAAATAATGGCTGGAATGAAGATTTTTTAACAAAAATTGGTTTATCATGTTTAAAAGAAAATAATTGGAAAAAAATTGGTAATATTGTAAAATCACCTGGTGAACCAATTGAAAATGGTTTATCAGAATTAGCAGCATTTGAATTTGGTCTTAAAAAAGGTACACCAGTTGGAACATCAATAATTGATGCACATGCTGGTGGTCTTGGTATGATTGGTGTATCATCTCTAGATAATAATAAAATATCAAAAAAATTTTCATCAAGATTAAGTATTATTTGTGGTACATCAACATGTCACATGGCTATATCATCAATGCCAATATTTTTAAATGGTATTTGGGGTCCATATTACAGTGCAATGATACCAAATTATTATTTAAATGAAGGTGGACAAAGTGCAACTGGTAAATTAATTGATTATATTATAAATAATCATCCAGCAACAATTGAAATAAATAAAAAAATTAATAATACTAATATTCATATACAAGAATATTTAACAAATTTATTATTAAATATTGCTAAAGATAAAAATTTAAATGACATATCATATTTAACAAATAATATACATATTTGGCCTGATTTTCATGGTAATAGATCACCACTTGCTGATCCATATTTACAAGGTATGATTAGTGGTTTATCATTAAATAATGATGAATATAATCTTGCTATTATTTATCTTGCAACATTACAATCAATTATTTATGGTACAAAACATATTTATAATTATTTAAATAATAATGGTTATGATATTAAAACAATATTAATATGTGGTGGACTCAGTAAAAATTTTTTATTTTGTAAAATTCATGCTGATGTTATTGGTGTACCAATATTAATACCAGATAATAAGGAATCTGTTTTACTTGGTTCAGCTATACTGGGTGCTTGTGCATCAAAAAAATTTCATAATATTGATAATGCAATATTTAATATGGCTGGTAATGCAAAAATTATTGAACCAGATAATAAAATTAAACAGTAAGTAAATTTATTTATTTATTTTATTTTTTTATAAAGCAATAATAACACATATTTATTTCAGATATCATGAAAAAAAATACAAAGTTTTTTTAAAAATGGTACAAGATCAAAAAGATTATCAAAAAATTATGAATGAAAATGATTAATTTATTAATTTTTATTATTATTAAATTAAAAAAACTAAATATTATTTTAATATATACCTATATAAATATATATATTTTTTTTAAATCATCATTTAATATGTTTTTAACAAATTACAATTAACAAATAATATGTGCAATTTAACAGACGTTTTATTATTATTATTTTTTCTTTTAACATTTTATAAAATGTATTAACAAATATATTTGTGTTAATCAACTAATCTCTGTTATTATTATTAATATTTTTTATTTTTTTTTTAAATGTAAGAACTTGTAAACTTAACTTGTTAATAAAAAATTTTATAAAAATATTTGTGCTTTTTATTTTGTTTTTTTTTTTTTAAATCATAATAATAATAATGAATTTGTTTATTAAAATTTTATCAATTAACATTGCACAAAGGCATATAATAAGATTGAAAAAAAAAAACGATAAATTAAACTGATATATTAAAAAAAAATTTAAATTATAAAATATCTTTTTTAAAGTTAATTAACTCAATAATTTAACTTATTTTTTGTATATATATTATTGTTAATATATATTATAAAACTTATGATTAATTATATTATATAAATTTAATTATTTTTATGAAAAAATATCAACTTTTATTTGTGACAGGCACTTGAGGTCAGTCTCAATGTAGTCCAAAATTAATAAACACTTGGAAGACTTTAATTGATAAAATTAAAATACAAAAATTATTAACATGCCTTTAAAAAAAGGCTATTGCTTTTATAATTTATCAAAAATATTATAATTTAATTAATAATTTAGTAAAATATATTATTATTTTTTTTTTCTTATCTTACGTATTATTATCAGTTTGTCTCCTCTTAATTTTTTTATTATTATTTAAAACGATATTCATCGGCAATTTGATGAAGCATATTTTGAAATAAAAATTTTTGACGCCATAAATATGATGATATTATTGATTGTCCTTGAGATTTTTGTGCTTCTAATACATCTTCACAAACATCAACAGCTGATTGCCATATAGTTGCTAAAAAAATAATGGTTTTTTATAAAATTAAATTAATTAAAATATAAATTAATAAAACAAAATACATACCTAAATTATCACGTAATTTTTGAGTATCATTATTATCAAATTGTTCCAAAACATCAATTGAAAATGTTTGATAATTTTTTAATTCAACAATTGAATTAAAATTATAACATTTAGCATTTTTATTAGCAACAATAAAACTACCAGGTAATATAAATTTTTTTATAACATCAATTGCTTCATCAATATTATTATCATATTTTTTAATATCATTATATGTATCATCATTTTTATTATTTATTTGTTCTGGTGTTGTTTGCATAATATGAAACCACATTTTTGGTGGTATATTATTTGCTTCAATAATACAAAGTATTGTTGGTGAATTATTACGTTTTTTAGTTTTAACAATTTCAATACCATCTGGTAACATATTACCACCAGGATATTCATCAATAATAAGTACTTTACCAGGACCACCAAGTAAAAATTCATTAAGATGACTCATAACCCAACTATCAGCAATTTTTGTACATTTTTCATAAACTTTTTTAGCAGTAAAATCTTTTGTATCTGTAATTTAATTATATTTAATATTAATTTTTTAATTAAGTTAATAATTTTTAAATATAAATAATAATAATAACTTACTTATAATCATTGCAATTGTTTTAAGTGGTATATTTTGACACCATGCTAATATTAATTCTAATGCTGTTTTAAAATCACATTTAACACCTTGAAAAAATGAAGCATCTCTTATTGCATGATTTTTAAGACAAATTGAACATTTCCATGTAACTCTATCAACAACACGTGCTGCTTGCCATGTTAAATTACGTTCATTACAACCTGGTTTTGAACATGATAATGATGATCTAATTAAACTCATATCTTTTAACCAACTGTATAATTCACCTTCATGACCAGATTGAAACATTGGCCTAACAATACTATCAAAATATCCACCATTATCACCAAATTTAATTGTTTCTTTTTCATTGCTATATTAAAATAATAAAAAAATTATCATTATTATTATTATTATTAATTGACTATTAAAATATTTATAAATATATCTTACCTTGTTGTTACTTCAGACATATTTTTTCGAATTGTTTATAATAATAAATTATAATTAAACATAAAAATAAACAAAAGAAAATTAAAAAAAAAAAAAAAAACAAAAAAATAATAATTATTTTTTTCCCTTTTTATTTGGGTGTTTTCAGCATCAAAGGCACATTTTTACTTGTATTGATCGTTAAAAATAAACAACATGGCGTTTTTCTTATTTTTTATTTTTTTTTTTTTTATAACTAATTGTTTTTTTTTTTATTTATTTTTTTTTTTTTTTTTTTTTTTTTTGTTCTGTAGAATTGAGCTCCTCTCGTGTTGAAAATAAAAACTATTATTGTAAACAATTAAACATTAATTTTTTTGAGGTTATAAATTATTTTCTAAACAAAAAACAATTAGATACTTTTTTTTTTTTTCTCAAAACTGTATTGTTTAATGTTAAACAATTCAATAAATTAAATGAATGTTCGATCATCATTATCATTATTATTTAATTTAAAAAATAATTTATTCATAAAAATGAGTTATTATGCTGTTGCCAAAGGTCGTAATGTTGGAATTTACAGAACTTGGTAAGAGAAAATTAATTAATTTATATATAATAATTATGAATATTAATGATTATTTTTTATTAAACAGGGATGAATGTAAAGCCCAAGTTGATAAATATCCTGGTGCAACATTTAAAAAATTTGGATCACAATCTGGTGCTGCAGATTTTATAACTGAAAAAAATCAATCATCATCATCATCATCATCATCCACATCAACATCAACATCTAGCTCATGTCATAATTATACAAATAATATAAAACAATCAATTTCAACATCAGGTTCATCATATAAAAAATATTCACCATCATCAAGTTTCAAAAAAAATTCTTATAATTATCGTGGAAGTTCATCTGGTTCATCAGGTTCATCTGGTCGATGGGGTTCTTCAAATTTATCATCAAAAAAACCATCATTAAAACGGTAACAATACATATCTATTAATTAATAAGAAGAAAAAAAACAAAATTATAAATATTATAGGATATCTTTTTATATTAATTATAATATTTTTAGACCATATTCAGCAATATCAACATCATCAAATAATGAATACAGTACATCATCTAATAAATCACCATTACGTACAAAATGTATTGATAATAATAATATTGATAAAAGATTTAATTATGATTCAACTGGTCGTGTTGATATATATACTGATGGTGCATGTTCTGGTAATGGTTATAAAAATGCTAAAGCTGGTTATGGTGTTTATTTTGGTGATAATCATTTTGCAAATACATCAAAACCAGTTAAAGGACGTGCAACTAATAATAATGCTGAAATACAAGCTGTTACTGAAGCAGCTAAAATTGCAAAATCTCATGGTATTAATAAAATACGTATTAATACTGACTCAGAATTTTTAATTAATTGTTCAACAAAATGGATGCATGGATGGAAAAAAAGACAATGGAAAACATCAGCTGGACATGATGTTATTAATCGTGTAGAACTTGAAGAAATGGATAAAGTATTACAAACAATGGATGTTGAATTTGTAATTAATTTTTATATATTTAATGTATTATTATGATTATTATTTCTATATTTATATATTTTAATATTATTATCTATTCAATTTTTAGAATCATGTTAGAGGACATGCTGGTATACATGGAAATGAAATGGCTGATTCACTAGCAAGACTCGGTGCTGAAAACTACAAAAAATAATTAAACTTTTCATTATTATTATTTTTTCTTCAATTCAATTTTATTATATTATTTTGTTTGTATATATTTATTTTTTTTTTCTTTAACGTGATGAAACACTTGGTTTTAATGCTTGATCATGTGTTCGTAATGATAATGGACTTATACTTCTTAATAATCGATAAATTTCTTCTGGTGCAACTTGCATCATTAATAATTCACTGATAATTCTGAAAATTAATTGAATAGTTATCATTTTTTTGTTTTGTTTTGTTATTGAGGTTAAGTTTAATATTTTTACCTGAATACAGCTGGTGATGCATTGATACCAGCTAATTTAGCAAGTGTATCTAACTCAGGATTATGATCTTTTTCACAAGACATTATTATATAAAATTAATCTTTAATGTTTTTGATAATATTATAAAATAGCTGACAAATTGTCAGATGATTTTTTTATTTTTGTAAGATATATTTATTCACATACATATACATAGACAATACAAACAAATGTACACATACAATACCAAAAAAGCCATCAACAAAAACCAAAATAAAAAAAAACTTTATTATTATTCTTTTTAATTCTTTGTAATTTAGATAATAATAAATATAATAATAATTTTTTTTTAAATAAAAAATATATTACTCAATGTTTTTTCATTCTTTTTTTGTTAATAAAAAAAAAAATTTACACCTATATGTGTTAAAAATTCTAAAATAATATATATCATTTTTTTAAATAATCAAATAAATAATGTTATAGTCTGTGTAAATTAATAAATCTATCAAAATATTATCTTTGACCTCATTTAAATAACTAAAATATAAAATTTTTCATTTAAAAGTCATCAGTATAGTTATTGACCAACGATCAATCATCATCATCAATAAGTAAATAAAAAAAACTAACTCAACTACCTTTAAAAATTAAAAAAAAAAGAAAAAGCTTAATTTAAAAAAAAAAATGTTTAAATTATTGATATTTTTATTATTAATAAAGATTATGATAATTATTTCAAAATGTAAGTACAAAAAATATTCTATATTATATTTCTTTTTATTTAAATTATTTAATTTAATTTATCAATATAAAGGTGATGATAATAATGATGAAAATATTGAAAATTCAATAAATATCATTCAACAATACAATGATTATTCAAACAAAGAAAATTATTTAAGATATGAAGCAGATGAAAATGATTATAAATCTGGTAAAAAATCAACATTTACAATTGAAACACTTGAAACATATCCATCATTATCAGATGAATTAAATTATCTTGATCAAAATAATTTATTAAATAATGATTCACCAAGTTACTTAAAATTTCTTGAAGAATATCCATCAAAAGTTATTTTACATTATATTGATTATAATAACAATAATAAAACTAAATTTAATTTATGTGGTGGTGTATTAGTAACAAATATTTATGTATTAACATCATCAAATTGTTTTTATAAAAATTTTAATACAAATGATCCTACAATTGCTAATGATAATCCAAGATATTATAAAATATCATTATTTGCTGATACATTAACAAATAATTGGAAAAAAAAATTAATAAACATTAAAAAAATTAATATTAAATCATTCATTGATGGTGGTGAAATTGCAATGTTGAAGGTAAATTAAATAGATAATGATTAATTAAATAATTTTTTTATTGTATTATTTAAAAATTGAATTGTTTTTTTTTTCAGCTTGAAAATGAAGTTAAAAGAAGTCCAATAACAAATCATGCATTTTTACCAGAATTTATTATAAATTTTGATAAAAATATAACTGTATTACAACATGCACATCATCTTGATTTATCAAATAGTAATAAACCAATTGAAAAATTAAAAAAAGGAATAATTCAAGTTATGAATTCTCATTATTTACATTTATCTGATGATAATAATTTTAATGATATTTTTTTTGGTATTTATCAAAGTAAAGATACTGGATTTTGTAATGTATGTAATATATATAATTTAATTTTTTGTTTTTTAATTATTTTTTTTAATTTTGTTTTTTTTTTTAAATTTAATATTAGATACTTTTGGGTGATCCTGTTTATAATGAAACAACTGCTGTTGGTATTTTACAAGTTGTTCATGATTGTGATGATGCTAAATATCCACTTGTTTTTACAGATATATTTAGACATAAAAATTGGATTGTTGATGGATTAATTAATGGTTTTTATTAATATAAATTAATTATACATGCATATTTATTTTTTAATCAATGTTTTTGTTATATAAATAACAAAATAATATTGATAGTAATTTTTTATATTTTATTATTAATTTTTATTATACTTTAAATGTTTTTTCAAAATTTTATTATATATAGGCCTCAAGTATATAAAAAAAAAATTGATAATATTTTTAGGCTGATAAAATAATAATAAATTGGTGTCAAAGTGATTTACATTTTGTTATATAAAATAAAAAATAAATAATAATAAAATGACAATTTAATAGTTGAATTCAACTGTTTTAAAAAAATTTATTCAAATTATTTAAATTATTTAAAGATATATATTGTAATTTTTAATATTTGTTGTTATTTTTTTTTAATTTTATGATGAACCTGTTTAAAATAAAACATATAAATTATTATTATTAATGAAATGTCAAAAAAAATGTAATAATATATATAGAAAATAATTAAAAAGCATTTTTTATAGGTAAAATTATTTATAATAAATAAAAATTTTTTATTTTTACATATTTCACATTGATTATATTATCATTAATATTATAATATATGATTAATTGTTTACCATTTATTTGATAAATTATTTCATATTTAACAAAAAAAAAAAAAAAAAAAAAAAAATGAAAACATTAAAAAAACACTGTACAATATTATTAAATAATTAATTTATTATTGTAATGATTATTAATTTGATATTGATATTTTTTTTATTTTTTAATAAACATAAACAAATGGTTGATAAAATTAACAAAAAAATAATAATTTATACACTTAATTTGTTATTAAAATTATGATTATTTTTAATTTAATATTTGTATTTTTATAGTTGCAAAGTATTCAAATTATTTATTATTATTATTTTTTTTCTTTTAATTATATATATCTAATAATACAAAAAAGCCTAAACATAATTGTTTAATTGTTTTGCCTTGTTATATTTTAATGATTGACATATTAATTTAAAATTTTATCGAAATAGAAAAAATATAATATATGACAAACAGACTTGTACTGTAAAATAAATAAAAAGTTTTAAATAATAAATAAAATTAAAGTTTTTTCTATATCAATTCTTTTAAAATATATTTTTAATTTTTGTTGATGTTTTAAATAATCAAAAACACGTCTACAGTAGTACATAAAATTTTAAATGAAAGTTTGATGAATTTTTTTGATATTTAGACATATTTGTTTATAAACCAACAATATCTACAATTTAAAAAAAATATATATAAACCAATAATTAAACATGATCACCTCTAAAATAACTGTCTTGCATCATAAATAATTTATCAATTGGATTATGCATTGCCGCATGAAGACTTTGTGAAAGTGTTGGTGTATCAATTGTTGTAGAATTATGATGTGAATGATTAATTTGATGATTATTAATATCATTACCAGTTGTTTCATTATCACCAATATCAAAACCAACTTCAGTTCCATCAAGTGATAAATCACTGCTACAAAAACTTTCACCAGAATTACCAGGATATGTATCTGTAATAAATAAATTAATTAAATAATTTCATTTTAATTTGATTAATTAATTATAATTGATTTTTAAAAAAAAATTTTTACCATCAGGTGAGTATGGATTATTGGGATTAAGTGGTTGAGTTGCAGAGGAAAAACTAGAAGATTCACCATCACGCATTGATAAAGCATTCAAATAATGACCTAAAAAATTGAAAAAAATAAGTAAATATGTTTAATATCATATGCACATTTGATCTCATGTTCTTTGTTTACAAAATAAATATTTCAGTAGTACAAGTCAATAACAAAGTCAGACAAAAAAATTTTTGATTTATTAATTTTTTCCATATATATATATAAAATTAGTAATTATTTAATTTAAAATTAATAAAAAATTATTTAATAACACGCATAAATAATATAAATTTAATAATTTAATAAGTATATCTAATTTTTTTGATAAAAATTATCAAAATTATTATCAGTATTATGTTATACGGCCATTTTAAAAGAAACATGTAGATATATATATAATAAGTTGAGTAAAAATAGATATTGTTTATCATATAATAATTTGATATTTTAAAAAAATATATAATTAAAAACTTGTATATATATACTTTTTATAAAAATATATATTAAACTTACTGTGATCACTGTGAGGTGATTCAGTCCGTCGCTCTTCTTTTGTTTCTTTATCAGCATTTGGATCTGTTTTAGCTTTTCTTTGTAATTTTTTCATTTTAGCACGTTGATTTTGAAACCATACTTGTACAACACGTACACTTAAACCAGTATCTTTAGCTAATGCTTCACGTACTTTTCTACATGGTTTTGGTGATAATTCAAATGATGCTTTAAATTGACGTCTTTGAGCTGATGTTAATATTGTTCTTGGTCTTTTAGGTCCACGTCTACCATCACGTGGACGATTATCATCCATTAAATCATCATCTATTAATTAATTATTATATATATATAAAATATGATAATAAAAATATTTAATTTATTTAATTTACCTTGTGGACTACTTAGATAATATTCATGTTCATAATCACGTCGACATATTGGTTGACCTTGACGTAATACATAATGTGCACCTGGTGGTAATGTTTGTCCACACATACAACAAGCAAAACATTCAACATGAAATACTAAATTAGCAACTCTCATAACTAATTCTGAACAATTAATTTTTTCTAAACAACGTGCACATTTAACACATTTAACACCATATATTCTTTCATAATCATTACGACAATATAATTTTAAATCACGTGTAAAACATGAATGTGATAATGGACATGAACATGCTGAACATGATAAACAATCTTCATGATAACTTCTATCAGCAACTCTCATTAAAAATCTATCTTTTATTTTTCTTCCACATGATGCACATATTGGTTCAAGTAAACCAGCTTCTGTTTTAACTGTTATTGGTGGATCTAATAAATATATATTTGAAAAAAAAAAAAAAAACAAATATATTAATTAATTGTTAATTAATTAATTTATTTATTTATATATAAATATATACATATACTAACCATTATTTCCATTGTTTGACTGTCTAAATGGCATTTTTTATTTTTTATTTTTTTTTTTCTTTCTTTATTTAAATAATATAAATATTTAAAACAAAAACAACATATTTTTCACTAAATTTTATTTAAAAAAAAAACATTACTTTTCACATTTCAAAAATTATATAAATTAATAATATTTTTATATTATAATAATTTAATTAAATCCACTATCACAAATTTATTTATCACTTGTTATTATTTAATTATTTTTTTTTTTTTAATAAAATTTTAGAATATTAAATTGACAGAGCAAAATAGTGCGTACTAGTTTGACTTTGTACTAAATCGTCATTGAAATATCAACCCTGTCTTTATTAAAAATTAAGGGATAAAAAAGGCGTGACTCGTTGAGCTCCACCACTTGCTATCATGATAGTATCTTATTGGTAAATTTCAACTCCTCCCTTGCATTTAAATATCAGGGCGGTTCATACAGTAAAGCGCAGTACAAGTTACAAAGTGGCCATTGAAATCAATATTAAAATTTTTTTTTTTTTTTTATTTTATTTATTTATTTATATATTATTATTATTATTTTATTTACTTTTACATTTTATAATCTGTATATATTAAAATCAGTAGTACAAGTCAATGACAAGATTCAAGCTGGAATTTTATTTTTTTATATTTTATTTAATGTGTAAATTTAATTAAATAATAAATTTAATTGTTTGTTTATAATTTTTAATAATTATATTTTTAAATAATTTAAAAATAATAAATGAGCTTGATGAAAAATTACACATTTAAGTAGTACAAGTCAATGAATGTTGAAACATAAATTGTAAAAAATAATAAACGCTTATTAAATTTTTATAATTTTATTTGGTTTTAATATCATGATATTTAAGTTATATAATTTAAAATGTTGTTTTTTTGATTGTTTATTTTAATTATATATTTATATCATGTCAGTAAAAATAAATTATCAATTAAATTATTTGGTTATTATATATTATTGTGAAAAAATTATTTATACATATAGATTTATTTATATTATTTATATCTGTAAATGAATTGTTAAATTTTAAAATACAAAAATAAATAATTTTAAAATAAATATATACAATTATTTGAATGTTTATTAAATTTATCAAACAAAAAATTACACTGTAAAAAAAATGTTGATTAATAATTTACACTGTATTAAAAATATTTTTTTGAATTGTGTATTAAATTGTTTGTATCGTTGCGAAGGATTTAATTTTTTGTTTCTGGATTATTTTATAAACAAAAAAAAAAAAAAAATTCAATCTCATACCAAAGATCATTCATCCCCACCAAAAAATAAATCTATACTTTGACTTTTCAACTTGAAGTAACACACAAAATCTGGATTTACTTTTGCATACTATCTTAACTAAAAATATTATATTCAAAATAACTATTCCATTTTGTTAATATTATTATTAAAATTAATAATCAACAGCAAGGTCTATATTTTTTTATTGTTATAAATATTAAAAAAATAAAAAAACTCATAATTATTTTATCATTGGTTTTAATTCGAATAATTATAACGTAAATTATAATAAATTTACTTATCAATTACAAAAAAAACTAGTGTGAATTTTTTTTATTTTTGTGAAATTAAAAAAAAGAGAAAACATTTTTAATATTAAATACTCATGGAATATAATTATTTTGAAGATGAAAATTTAGCAAGACCTTCTAACAAACTTATGTATGCATTACGTTCATAAATTGTACTGAATTTTGAAATTTCTTCAGCAAATTCATTTGAGATACCTTTGTCTTCCAAGAAATTTATAAGATGATCATACAAAACCTTAAGAAAACAAAAAATAAATAACAAAACAAAAATATTAACAACAAAATTCTAAATAATATTCTTTTTTTTTTAAATTAATAATATATTAATTTACTAACCCCATCAAGAACTTTACCATCTGCAGCATATATATTTATATAAATAAATTTTAGACTTATTAAAACAAAAATATAATATAAAAAATCAGTAGAGCTATATCTAAAAAAATAGTAGCTAAGAAAAAAATAAATTTACAATGGCAGTAGTAACAGTCAGTCATTGATCAGACAAAAAGAAAAAATACTTTACAACATATAATTATATTATTAAATTTAAAAACAATATTAAAAGTTTAATAATATATTGTAAAGAAAAAATTAATATATAAAATCATGTGAAAAAAAAAAGAAAAAACAAGAAAAGTATTTTATATTAAAATTTTCCAGAATATAAAAATATTTTATTTAAAAAATAATATTTATTTAATTGATTGAATCATATATTGAATAAATAATGCTACTATATATTTATATTTTATTTCTATTGTCATTCATTATTTTCATTTTTATGATATTGAAAATAATGTGTGAAAATCAAATATACCAATGTTAACCCCCCATTTAAACCCCCTATAAACATCAATAGCTTTCATTTTTTATATACATATATACATATATAAACTATTGAAATATAGACTTGGGTATTTGCAAAGCCAGATATTAACTGTATCCTCAGTTTAATATTCCGTGGGTATATCTTGGACAGTTCAATCGTTTTTTGAGAACAATTAGTAATCCTTGACACGTGATTCAACACGCGACTTGGCGTTTGCGCCACACGACCAGCTTTTCTCTGTTGCATGTTCATATGAAAATATAAAAAAAACAATATCATGTACAAAGTTCATCCTTGTGGATAATGTTACTTAAAAATTTTTATATTTTATTTTATATTTTATTTTAAATATCTATTTATCAGTTTTTTTTTTTTTTTTTTGTATCAAGTGTTATATACACCTATTTAAACATTTTTGATTTTTCGATAAACACCAGTAGTTTACAACCCTTGTTAACAGGAAAAAAAAATTTTGATAAAAATCTACAATAATTGAAATAAAGCAGGGATGATATTAATTATTATTTTGATATTTTGATTAAAAAAAAATGAATTTAAAAATTGCATTAAAATTATTAATTATACAGATAAATTTATTTTTCTTATTTCAAAAAAAGAGTTAAATACTTTTATTTTTTTAGTTTGAAACTCGGAAATAAACTGAAATTTGTTTATGTATTTTTAATTTTCTCTCAAAGACACGTTACTATGTGTTATTATTGTTGTTATGTAATTATTTGCTTGATTTGATTGTGTCGTTGTCGCTGAAAATATTAAGTTTATTAATATTAATTGGTCAGAATTTTTCAGCAATCATTTAATATGTATAAGAAGACGTTTTTTGAAGACCTCTTTTCCTATTATAATTTACAATTTACCGAAGATGTTTTCATTTCTGGTAGAAGTAAAAAATTTCAAATATATAATAACAGAATTTGCAATTTGTATTAAGCGAATATAATGGCCGAAGAGGTATTCGACTTTTTTTTGAAATTAAAGAATTAATCAAAATTTTTTTCGAAAAAATTTTAAGTTATATCAGAATTGAAGACATAAAAAAGAGCATTCGATGCATTTTATACTTTTTTTTATCCCCAATATATTTCGATATATCAATACAAAAATGTTTTGGAATTTATCGAAAAAAATAGAATGAATACTAGGCGAACATGACTTGAAAAGAGGTATTCGATGCCGTTCGATATTTTTCGATAAATCGGTATTAACTTATTTTGAAATTTATCGAAAAAATTGGGGAAAATACTAGGCGAACATGACTTGAAAAGAGGTATTCGATGCGGTTCCCCGTTTTTATCTACCATCGATATTTTTTCATTTATCGATAATAACTTATTTGAAAATTTATTGAAAAAATTGGGGAAAATACTAGGCGAACATGACTTGAAAAGAGGTATTCGATGCCGTTCCCCGTTTTTATCTACCATCGATATTTTTCGATAAATCGGTATTAACTTATTTTAAAATTTATTGAAAAAATTGGGGAAAATACTAGGCGAACATGACTTGAAAAGAGGTATTCGATGCCGTTCCCCGTTTTTATCTACCATCGATATTTTTCGATAAATCGGTATTAACTTATTTTAAAATTTATTGAAAAAATTGGGGAAAATACTAGGCGAACATGACTTGAAAAGAGGTATTCGATGCCGTTCCCCGTTTTTATCTACCATCGATATTTTTTAAATCGGTATTAACTTATTTTAAAATTTATTGAAAAAATTGGGAAAAATACTAGGCGAACATGACTTGAAAAGAGGTATTCAATGCCGTTCCCCGTTTTTATCTACCATCGATATTTTTTTATTTTTCGGTATTAACTTATTTTAAAATTTATTGAAAAAATTGGGGAAAATACTAGGCAAACATGACTTGAAAAGAGGTATTCAATGCCGTTCCCCGTTTTTATCTACCATCGATATTTTTTTATTTTTCGGTATTAACTTATTTTA
Organism: Lysiphlebus fabarum; assembly: GCA_011426435.1. Taxonomy (NCBI): domain Eukaryota; kingdom Metazoa; phylum Arthropoda; class Insecta; order Hymenoptera; family Braconidae; genus Lysiphlebus; species Lysiphlebus fabarum. Next base: position 275,645 of record WSYQ01001163.1, read on the forward strand.
AAATTTATTGAAAAAATTGGGGAAAATACTAGGCAAACATGACTTGAAAAGAGGTATTCAATGCCGTTCCCCGTTTTTATCTACCGATATTTTTTTATTTTTCGGTATTAACTTATTTTAAAATTTATTGAAAAAATTGGGGAAAATACTAGGCAAACATGACTTGAAAAGAGGTATTCGATGCCGTTCCCCGTTTTTATCTACCATCGATATTTTTTTATTTTTCGGTATTAACTTATTTTAAAATTTATTGAAAAAATTGGGGAAAATACTAGGCAAACATGACTTGAAAAGAGGTATTCAATGCCGTTCCCCGTTTTTATCTACCATCGATATTTTTTTATTTTTCGGTATTAACTTATTTTAAAATTTATTGAAAAAATTGGGGAAAATACTAGGCAAACATGACTTGAAAAGAGGTATTCAATGCCGTTCCCCGTTTTTATCTACCATCGATATTTTTTTATTTTTCGGTATTAACTTATTTTAAAATTTATTGAAAAAATTGGGGAAAATACTAGGCAAACATGACTTGAAAAGAGGTATTCGATGCCGTTCCCCGTTTTTATCTACCATCGATATTTTTTTATTTTTCGGTATTAACTTATTTTAAAATTTATTGAAAAAATTGGGGAAAATACTAGGCAAACATGACTTGAAAAGAGGTATTCGATGCCGTTCCCCGTTTTTATCTACCATCGATATTTTTTTATTTTTCGGTATTAACTTATTTTAAAATTTATTGAAAAAATTGGGGAAAATACTAGGCGAACATGACTTGAAAAGAGGTATTCAATGCCGTTCCCCGTTTTTATCTACCATCGATATTTTTTTATTTTTCGGTATTAACTTATTTTAAAATTTATTGAAAAAATTGGGGAAAATACTAGGCAAACATGACTTGAAAAGAGGTATTCAATGCCGTTCCCCGTTTTTCTCTACCGATATTTTTTTATTTTTCGGTATTAACTTATTTTAAAATTTATTGAAAAAATTGGGGAAAATACTAGGCAAACATGACTTGAAAAGAGGTATTCGATGCCGTTCCCCGTTTTTATCTACCATCGATATTTTTTTATTTTTCGGTATTAACTTATTTTAAAATTTATTGAAAAAATTGGGGAAAATACTAGGCAAACATGACTTGAAAAGAGGTATTCAATGCCGTTCCCCGTTTTTATCTACCATCGATATTTTTTTATTTTTCGGTATTAACTTATTTTAAAATTTATTGAAAAAATTGGGGAAAATACTAGGCAAACATGACTTGAAAAGAGGTATTCAATGCCGTTCCCCGTTTTTATCTACCATCGATATTTTTTTATTTTTCGGTATTAACTTATTTTAAAATTTATTGAAAAAATTGGGGAAAATACTAGGCAAACATGACTTGAAAAGAGGTATTCGATGCCGTTCCCCGTTTTTATCTACCATCGATATTTTTTTATTTTTCGGTATTAACTTATTTTAAAATTTATTGAAAAAATTGGGGAAAATACTAGGCAAACATGACTTGAAAAGAGGTATTCGATGCCGTTCCCCGTTTTTATCTACCATCGATATTTTTTTATTTTTCGGTATTAACTTATTTTAAAATTTATTGAAAAAATTGGGGAAAATACTAGGCAAACATGACTTGAAAAGAGGTATTCGATGCCGTTCCCCGTTTTTATCTACCATCGATATTTTTTTATTTTTCGGTATTAACTTATTTTAAAATTTATTGAAAAAATTGGGGAAAATACTAGGCAAACATGACTTGAAAAGAGGTATTCAATGCCGTTCCCCGTTTTTATCTACCATCGATATTTTTTTATTTTTCGGTATTAACTTATTTTAAAATTTATTGAAAAAATTGGGGAAAATACTAGGCAAACATGACTTGAAAAGAGGTATTCAATGCCGTTCCCCGTTTTTATCTACCATCGATATTTTTTTATTTTTCGGTATTAACTTATTTTAAAATTTATTGAAAAAATTGGGGAAAATACTAGGCAAACATGACTTGAAAAGAGGTATTCGATGCCGTTCCCCGTTTTTATCTATCATCGATATTTTTTTATTTTTCGGTATTAACTTATTTTAAAATTTATTGAAAAAATTGGGGAAAATACTAGGCAAACATGACTTGAAAAGAGGTATTCAATGCCGTTCCCCGTTTTTATCTACCATCGATATTTTTTTATTTTTCGGTATTAACTTATTTTAAAATTTATTGAAAAAATTGGGGAAAATACTAGGCAAACATGACTTGAAAAGAGGTATTCGATGCCGTTCCCCGTTTTTATCTACCATCGATATTTTTTTATTTTTCGGTATTAACTTATTTTAAAATTTATTGAAAAAATTGGGGAAAATACTAGGCAAACATGACTTGAAAAGAGGTATTCGATGCCGTTCCCCGTTTTTATCTATCATCGATATTTTTTTATTTTTCGGTATTAACTTATTTTAAAATTTATTGAAAAAATTGGGGAAAATACTAGGCAAACATGACTTGAAAAGAGGTATTCAATGCCGTTCCCCGTTTTTATCTACCATCGATATTTTTTTATTTTTCGGTATTAACTTATTTTAAAATTTATTGAAAAAATTGGGGAAAATACTAGGCAAACATGACTTGAAAAGAGGTATTCGATGCCGTTCCCCGTTTTTATCTATCATCGATATTTTTTTATTTTTCGGTATTAACTTATTTTAAAATTTATTGAAAAAATTGGGGAAAATACTAGGCAAACATGACTTGAAAAGAGGTATTCAATGCCGTTCCCCGTTTTTATCTACCATCGATATTTTTTTATTTTTCGGTATTAACTTATTTTAAAATTTATTGAAAAAATTGGGGAAAATACTAGGCAAACATGACTTGAAAAGAGGTATTCGATGCCGTTCCCCGTTTTTATCTATCATCGATATTTTTTTATTTTTCGGTATTAACTTATTTTAAAATTTATTGAAAAAATTGGGGAAAATACTAGGCAAACATGACTTGACAAGAGGTATTCGATGCCGTTCCCCGTTTTTATCTATCATCGATATTTTTTTATTTTTCGGTATTAACTTATTTTAAAATTTATTGAAAAAATTGGAGAAAATACTAGGCGAACATGACTTGAAAAGAGGTATTCGATGTCGTTTCCCGTTTTTTCTATCATAAAAATAAAAACCATAAAAATAAAGTAATTGATTATAAATGTATTTTTAATTTATCTATAATTAATAGATATATTCACTATTTGATCTATACATGTACATCTTATATTATAGTACATAAAAAAAAACTAATTGAATGTATACAAGTATTGTATACCAAATAAGAAAAACAAAATCAAAATTAATAAAAAACAAGGAAACAATATGTTGATGGATAATCGATGACACCTGTGCATGACTGAATAATATAAAAACATCAATGGCACCAATTGTAAAAGACAGTCCCCTTAAATCTATTGAATAGTATTACGTATAATAATTACACGCATCGTGTGAGCAATTGATTTTTATACAATATAAATACAATGGATATAAGGGATGACGAAATAAATGCACCTGCAACAATCTCCCTATTTTATGACATCAGCTTTTATTTATTGGGATAAATATATACACTATATATATATTTATTAAAATGCCTTTATGACATTTATTCTGTATTTAAAAAAATTAAATACATTAAGTCAATTTTTATAATTTAAATAATTAAAATTCAAAAAGTATATTACAATATTTAATGAGTTATATAAACAAAAAACAAATAAATTATCTTCAAATTAAATAAAAAGCTTCTTAAAGCATTAAATCAAATTAAAATTAATGTATAATAATTAATAATTAATAAACAAAAAAAAATAAATAAACAATAAACAAAATTTATACAAAAAAATAAGTAAAAAAATATTTATGAATTTTAAAAATTTATAAAATAACTGTAAATTTTAATCATCCTATTTATTTACTTATCTATTTTGATATTAATTAATTATAAAATTTCAAATTTTTTTCTTTAAAAATTATTATAAAATTTATAATAACTATAATAGAAAATAAAAAAAGATTTAGATATTGGTAACACTTGTGAATAATTGTTTTTTTTTTTTTTTTTAAGACCATGTCCACAAATCGTTTTTTAACATTGATGATTATTTGAGGCGATTCATGCCTTATTGATCTCAAAGTAAAATATGGTCTACGTCTGATCTAACGAGTACAGACAACCAGGCGGTCTAGACCACCCTATGATGTCGCACGTGTATACCCTTAAATGCTTTGCATTACCGTCACGGCTAACTTTCATCCCCCAAAAATAAATGAAAATATATATATATATATATATAAAAAAAAATAAAATAAAAATAAAGATCCCTTCAATGTATATAAGCACTACTGAGGCATACCATGGTTTGAGGCCCAACTAGCCGTATCGAGGGGGTTTATTCTTCCAATGCGTGAAAAGAGGGTAAAAATTCAACATAAAACTATGCTAAAGGGGGTGGTCTTTTATTTGCCAAACATACATAATACAATATATATATGTATATAAATAAAAAAAAAAATAAAATAATAAAAAAAAATCCGGAACAATGGAAATGATATCCTTGAGCTTTACAACAAGTATTGTACAGGTGAATGGCTTTTGTCAATGATAATGAAAAAAAAAAAACTATTTGAAAAGACGAAATGAAACATATATTTGTGTATAAATATAAACAGATATTTTTTTTTTTTTTTTTTTTTTGAAGAGGATTATTAAAGATGTTGAGATGTTGTGTTTTTTTTTTTTTTTAAATATTTATTTTGATGAAAGAAAATAAAATAAATATTCAAAGTATTTGTCAATAAAATAACCCTTAAAAAATCATATGAAAAATTTTAATATGAATTTGTTCAAAGGATTTTAAAATAATTTTTTATTTTTACTTTATTTTTTTTGTATAGATAATTATTAATAATTGAAATATAATTTTATTATTTAAACTTCAAAAGAAAATTCTAAAGAATTTATAATAATCAAGAAAAAATAATAATAACAATGAAAAATCAATTTTTTCAACATTCCAGAGATTCATCCCTTGATATAGGGGAAGTTTTAGAATTTATTTTTTTTTTATATATAAATATAAAATGCCATCTATGAGTCATAGTTAAAAATTATTAATTGTTATAAATAATAGCGTTTAGATTATTAAATTTAAAAAAATAAAAAAAACTCATAATTATTTTATCATTGGTTTTTATTTCAAATAATTATAACGTAAATTATAATAAATTTACTTATCAAATACAAAAAAAACTAGTGTGAATTTTTTTTATTTTGTGAAATTAAAAAAAAGAGAAAACATTTTTAATATTAAATACTCATGGAATATAATTATTTTGAAGATGAAAATTTAGCAAGACCTTCTAACAAACTTATGTATGCATTACGTTCATAAATTGTACTGAATTTTGAAATTTCTTCAGCAAATTCATTTGAGATACCTTTGTCTTCCAAGAAATTCATAAGATGATCATACAAAACCTTAAGAAAACAAAAATATTAACAACAAAATTCTAAATAATATTCTTTTTTTTTTAAATTAATAATATATTAATTTACTAACCCCATCAAGAACTTCACCACCTGCAGTATATACTTTTTCAGTATAATTACCTTCATAAAGAGTAACTTCATCAATACCAAAGATATCATCTAAAAAAATAATAATAAATATTTAATAATTACACAATTATTTTTTATTTATATATGTTAATTAAATTAAATTTCAAACTAACCATAATCTTCTTCACCAGTTGCACCAGGAGTACTGTTAAATGAACATGAAAAACCAAGTGTTTGTTTACCACGTGATATTTGAACAGCGAAATTTGGTTTGCTCGTTAACTCATCATCATATTCAGCTTCTTCATTGCTTTCGTCAATTCCATCATTAAGTGTGTGATTGACATTAAAAATAATTTTAATACTGTAAAATAATAATATGTTATTAATTAAATACTGTAAAAAAATAAATATAATTGATTATAAAAATTTATGATGAATAATCAACTTACGTTTCATCACCTTCTTGTTTTTTCAATGTTACTTCAGCACCATCAAGTGATACATTAAATTTATCAATTTTAGATGGTATTGTTTTTTCTCTTGTAGCTTCTTTTTCAGCAGCAATTTCATTTTGTAAATATTCAGCTAATTCTTTTTCAGCTTTATAAAAATAAAAATTATGTTAATATTCATTTAGTTAATAAATAAATGATGAAAAAAATAAACAATAAAAATATAATAAAAACAAAAAAATTATTAATTATAAAGTTGTGTTTCCCAATAAAATTTAACACAAAAAAATTATTATTAAAATATATTAAATAATTTATAAAATTTTTACTGATTACATAAAACAAATTTTCATTAACAATAAAATTATCAATACTTAAAGTTAACCTTAAATACACGTGGTACTTTTATAATCCAAAATTAAAAAAATAAATTGTATAAATAATATAAATTAATATATAAAAAAATATTATTAATTACCTTGAGTATGTTGTAATCTTCCACATCCACAATTACAAAGATTATATGATTTAACCAATGCAATTGAATTTTTTGTATTATCATTAAAACGATTTCCCATGTGCCACAATGATCGTGAACATTGAGAATTAATTATACATTTTGTTGTATTATTTGTAATATATTTTGCTGTTCCAACAAAACGTAATGCATTTCTTACAATTCCACTCATTTTTTATCTGTATTTATTTATTTATTTATAATTTCTAAACAATAAAAATACTATAATTGATTTTATACCGGCTAGACAACAAGGGTGTAATATGTACAGTGTATGTAATAATAATAATAAGTTCTGCAAGCTGCAATATATAATTTACAAATGGCTACCTATTATCTAAACCAATCAGAATAACATCCACCATTTTGTTTTCAAAATAAATCAGTGCTGCTACAAACGCGGGAAAATTTAAATGTTGATTTATAAAAACTTTAAATTTGCTAAAAAACGTAAAGAAAAATTGAAATATTATATGTTTTATGTTGATTAAATGATAATTTGCGTTATTTTCTAATATTTTCAATCTTAAAATCTTAAATACAGTACTTTTGATTATACTTTTGTGTGTTTTTTATTAAAAAAAAAAAAACATCTCAAAATTCCATGTAGAATTTATCAAGTCTGACATCTATTACAAAATGAAGTAACTATTTTTTATACACACACACACATCTATATAAGTTTTGTTTGTTTAGAAAAAAAAAAAGCTTCTAAATTTCTGATTCTTGAAAAAAAAAAAAATAATAGAAATACTAATTTTTTTTTATAAAATATTATTCAATATTATTATTAAAAAATTATTTATATTTCTGCTTTTTTTTGCATTTAAGTAGACAATTAAATTAATTAATTTATATATTAATTAATTAATTAAATTAAAAATTAAATACTTTGTGTAAGTAGAATAATTAAAATAATTTTTAATAACAAGATGATATATTTTTTATTTTTTTTTGTCAATTCATTCAATAAATAATTATTATAATATTGTCTTATAATTTTATTGAGGTTATATAAAATTTATTATTATATTATTTTCTAAATTTATAATTTAATAATTTTATATATTTTTTTATTCAGGTTCAGAAGATAAAGACTGAAATAATAATAATAATAATATATTATTAGTTTTTCAATAATGGAGGAGTTAAATCAACATTTAAATTCTGTCAAAATACCTCTGGCTCATGATAAAATTTATAAGGATGAATGTGTTTTTTCTTTTGATACACCGGTAAAATAATTATAAATAAATTATTAATTTTTTAGTTAATAAATAAAAAAGAAATATTTATTAATTTCATAATTTGGTTTATTTTTTTAAGGAATCACCAAATGGATTATTCATCAGTTTAAAAACATTTCTTGGTTTTAGTCGTGATTATGTTGAAAATTATTATAAAAAAACTGGAAATGCTGTTTTTTTAAATATCAAAAGAACTAAACAAGTATGTTGTTATAAAATTTATTAAATATTTTTTTAAATACAAAAAAAATAATATTGTATGTTAGATTAATTTTCATTATATTATTAATAGGCAAAAATTAATCAAAATAACGATGGACCAGCTAAAAAAATAACAAAATTAGCAATTGGTACACCAGGTGGATTTATACCAGATGAAAAAAAATATACTTATGATGAAAATTATGAAATAATTGTATTACCAAATTTTACAAGTATCAAATATCCATCTGATGATTTACCAGAACAAATAAAAAAATCAATTAATGGAATATTAGAAGCTGAATCAGCAATTAAAATTGCTGAAAGAGAAGCATTAGCTGGTACATGGGATGGTGAAGCAAGAATAATAACAAAACATGCAACAACATTACAACAATTAGATAATGGTAAAAAAATACCACCAAATAATTGGAAATGTGAAAAATGTGATTTAACACAAAATTTATGGTTAAATTTAACTGATGGTAGTATATTATGTGGACGTAAATTTTTTAATGGTACTGGTGGTAATGATCATGCTATTGAACATTATCGTACAACTGGTTATCCACTTGCTGTTAAATTAGGTACAATAACAAAAGAAGGTAATGGTGATGTTTATTCATATGATGAAAATGATATGGTTGATGATCCAAATTTAATAATACATTTATCACATTGGGGTATTAATATTGCAAATATGGAAAAAACTGAAAAATCAATGATTGAACTTGAACTTGATTTAAATCAAAAATTTGGTGAATGGGTTGCATTACAAGAAGCATCAAGTAAATTAATACCAATATATGGTCCTGGTTATACTGGTATTAATAATCTTGGTAATTCATGTTATTTGAATTGTGTTATGCAAACATTATTTATAATACCAGATTTTATAAAAAAATATGTTGAACAATCAATAAATATATTTAATGATAATTATAATGATCCAGCAAATAATTTTGATACACAAATGTCAAAATTTGGTGTTGGTTTATTATCTGGTAAATATTCAATAAAACCAAATAATAAAAATGATGATAATGATAATAATGATGATGATGGTGATTATAATCGTCAAGGTATATCACCAAGAATGTTTAAAAATTTAATATCACGTGGTCATCCTGGTTTTTCATCAAATCGTCAACAAGATGCACAAGAATATTTTTTACATTTAATTAATATTATTGATCGTCATTGTGTTAATAAATTTAATCCAATTGATTGTTTTAAATTTAAAATTGAAGAACGTTATCAATGTAATAGTTCTGGTAAAGTAAAATATTCATATAGACCAGAATATTTATTACCAATACCAATACCACTTGATTGTGCTATTAATAAAGATGAAGTTAAATTATATGAAAATAATAAAAAAACAGCTGAATTAAATGGACAAAATATTGATAAAAATATTATTAGACCACATATTAAATTATCATCATGTTTAGAAGCATTAACTAAAAATGAAATTGTTGAACAATTTTATAGTAGTGCAATAAATGGAAAAACAACAGCAACAAAAACAACAAGATTATCAACATTTCCAGATTATTTATTATTTCATTTAAAAAAATTTACAGTTAGTGAAGATTGGACACCAATTAAACTTGATGTTGCTGTTGATATGCCTGATATTATTGATCTTAATTTATTACGTGGTAATGGATTACAAATTAATGAAGAATTATTACCAGAAACAGATACACCAAATATACCAGAACCAATATATAATGAAACAATATTAAATCATTTAATTGAAATGGGTTTTTCACCAGAAGCATGTAAAAGATCACTTTATTTTACTGAAAATCGTAGTCTTGAAGCAGCAACAAATTGGCTTATGGAACATATTGCTGATTCTGATTTTACTGATCCATTTATACCACCTGGTATTGATGTAAAAAAAAATAAAAGTAATAATGAATTTATACCAGGACCTGGTCTTGATTATTTATTAAATTTAGGATTTAATGAAAGTCAAGCAATACGTGCATTAAAAGCAACTGATAATAATATTGAACGTGCTGTTGATTGGATATTTAGTCATCAAAATGATGATGATAATGCTGGTGGTGGCGGTGGTGGTGATGGTGGTAATGCTGATGTTGATATGGAACATGATAATAATAAACAAAATGATACATATCGTGATGGTGATTCAAAATATAAATTAGTTGGATTTATTTCACACATGGGAACTTCAACAATGGTTGGACATTATGTTTGTCATTTACTTAAAGATGATAGATGGGTTATATTTAATGATGAAAAAGTTGCATTGTCAGAAAATCCACCAAAAGAACTTGGATACATTTACATGTATGAACGCATTAAATCATAAAATCTTTATTCTTGATCATTGACTTTGTCAATTTTTTTTTTTTTTTCTTCTATTACTCAATATTTTTTTTTATTGATAAAAAATATTAATAAATAGCTAATGAAATAATACATATAAATAATTCTTTTTTTTTTTACATTGTTTTATAGTGTGTGTTTTTATAACACTTATAATTTCAATTAATAATTTTTTTTAATATAAAAAAAAACAAAAAAAATAACGGTTTGAATTTATAATAATAATAATTATCACTTAATTATTTGAAAATAAAAATAATAATAAAATTAATTATTGTGTTAATTTATTTTAAATACCTTTTTTTAATTTTTATAAATTATTTATTATAATCATTTTTTAAAATAAAAACAAAAAAATATGTCATGACTTGGATTTGAACCAAGAACTTTAGGTAACCGAAAAAATATTTTTTTTAAATAATTTTACTTTTATAAATCTCCACTACCATCACTTTTAGCAAATGTAAAATTTATTTTTATTTTTATATTCCGGCCTAACGCTTTGATCAATTTCGCCACCACGACTTTATATATTTTTTCATCGAATTTATATATCATATAAATAATATAAAAAAAAAAAAACTCTTTAATTGTGCAACTGTGTATAATTAAAAACAAATTGATAAATTAATAACAATAATATCAAATACTTGACTTGTTTATATAATTTATATAATAAATAATTAAAAAAAAAAATGGGAATTGAAGTTGGAAATAGAGATCAAGTAATATTTGTAACTGGTGGATATGATCATTCAATAAAAATATGGCAAGCACATACTGGTGCTTGTCAAAGTACAATACAACATCCAGTATCTGTATCCTTTTTATAAAAAAAATAATGATATAACAACAAATAATTAAATAAATTATAAACTTTTATACATAACCTCGAAACACATCAATCAAAACAATAATAAAAATTGTTTATTTTTTTGTTTTAAAACAAATAACTTATTGATGTGAAAAAAAAAAAAATTATATTATTCTTAATAATTTAATAAATTAGCAAATAAATGCACTTGAAATTGCACCAGATAAACATTTAATTGCTGCTGCTGGTTATCAAAATATTTTTATGCATGATTTAGGTTCATCAAATCCAAATTCTGTTCTTAATTATGAAGGTGTATCAAAAAATATTACAAGTTTAGGTTTTCAGGTATAATATTATTTTATAAAATTAATAAAAGCTATTCTTTAAATATAATTTATTTATTCATTTATTTATCTATTTATTTCATAGGAAGATGGTAAATGGATGTATACAGGTAGTGAAGATTGTTCAGCAAGAATATGGGATTTACGGTATAACAAATAAATTTTATATATAAAATATAAAATAATAATATATTTCAAGTATTAAAAAATTAATTAATTATTATAGAGCAAGTTCATTTCAATGTCAAAGAATATTTCAAGTATCAGCACCAGTTAATTGTGTATCACTTCATCCAAATCAATCAGAATTAATTGTTGGTGATCAAAGTGGTATTGTTCATCTTTGGGATTTACGATCTGATCATAATGAACAATTGGTAATATATATTAAATATTTATAAATATACCTATAAATATACCTTTTAATTGATAAAAATTAAATATAAAAAAAATAGATACCTGAAGCTGAGGCATCAATTCAAGATATTTCAATTGATTCAGATGGTACTTATATGGCTGCTGTAAATAATAAAGGTCATTGTTATGTATGGGCATTAGCTGGTGGTATCACTGATGAACCAACAAAATTAACTCCAAGACATAAAATAATAGCTCATAGAAATTATGCTCTTCGTTGTAAATTTAGTCCAGATTCAACGTAAGTACGATAGTAAATAGATATATAAATTAATTGAATAAATTAATATATTTTAATTATTATAATATAGATTATTAGTTACTACATCAGCTGATCAAACAGCAAGAATATGGAAAACAACTGATTTTTCAGAAGTACAAGTTTTAAAACATGAACCAAAACGTTGGGTTTGGGATGCTGCATTTAGTGTTGATTCACAATATATATTTACTGGTAAAATTAATTATAATTTAATATATATATTTAATATATTTAATAATATTATTTTATTAAATTTATAGCTTCTTCTGATGGTGTTGCACGTTTGTGGAATGTTGCTCATGGTCATGTTGAACGTGAATATCAAGGACATACCAAAGCAATAACTGCATTAGCATTCAGAGATCAATTAGTACCAACAAATTAATTATATATTAATTAATTTATAAATTTTAAATACGTGTAAGAATATTTTTAACTTTTTATTTATTTTGTTACGCAAACAATCTAAGTATATAGATGTATATATATATTTTTTTTTCATTCAATTAAATATATCAATTTATGATACAATAATTTATAATTTTATTTTTAAATTTTTTTTACATAATGCATTTATGAAATATATACAATTATATATTTCTTTTTATTTATTAATAAATTATTATATATATTTAATACAATTTAATTTTAAAAATACTCAGAAATGACTATAATATTTATTAAAAAATACTTTTTTTTTTTTTAAATACGAAAAGAAAATTAAATAAAATAGTTTTTAGAAATTTTAATACATATAGGTATAATTTGAGACTAAAAAATTCTATTTTTTTTTTTTATTTTTCAATAAAATAAATAACTGATTAATTTTAGTTATTTAATATGATAATAAATAAATAAGTAAGCTGCTTGTTGTCATATTACATACAAATAATTAATAATTTATTTCTATGTATTTTTATTTTTTAATTTTTGTTAAAAACAAAAAATAAGAAACTCAGAGTTTATCAACTTCTCCCATTTCTGTGTAAGTTTCATCATTCATTGTGTAACTTAGCATAAATTTAAGTGACACATCAACCTGAAATTTAATTTAATTTTAATATCTCAGATTTATATGAAAAAAAAAAACATTTAAGCTCATAAATAAGTCATTGTAATTATTACTTTTTGTGGATTAGCAATTAACATAATTTGTGTTATTGCTGATGGTGGTAAAAATGGATTATGAGCTGGTAATTCATTACCAGATGGTTTTTGTAATCTACATTTACATTTCTGTAAATTGAAAAAAATTAAAAAACAATTATATTACTTTAATTCTAATTTCTTTGATGACTATAATATTAAAATATAAAAAGTACTCTTTAATAATATAAATAATAAAACATCTTACTTTTGTAACAACAGCTTGAAATAAATAATTTGACAATGATTCACTATTTTTACTCATTGTTGTTATAACAATAACAGTTACATCCGGTCTTGGTAATGATTCAGTAAAATGTAATATAACTGTTATACCATTATTATCAATGACAGTTATTGGTGCAATTTTACCTGTATTAATATAAATTATAAATTATAATTTTTAATATTAAATATATAAATAAATAAACAACAAAAATAAAAAAGACTACAAACTTGGTTTAATATCATCAATTGTAATATTAATATCAGTCAATGGTTTTATTTCAACCTCACTTATAATATTATCATCTTTTGATAGTTTTTCATGATTATTATCAATAATATTATTATTGCAAACTGGTTGAATATTATCAATTGCATCAATCAATAAATCATCTTCATTTGAATTATCAATATTATCAATACCAATTAAAATATCAACATCATTATTATCATTAATTTTTTTATCATTATTATTAATATTTAATTTTAAACAATCATTGTTATTGCTATTATTATTATTACTGACAATTAAATTTTTATTAATATTTTTATTTTTATTATTGACTGCACATGTTAAATTTTTTTGTAATAATGATTGACCCATTTCATTTAAATCATCAAGTGCTTTTGTTTTAGTATCAATTTTAATATCATTTTTATTTTTTTCTATATCTATTTTTTGATGATTATTATTATTGTTATTTAATTTTATTGGTTCCATAATATTTATATTATTTAATAATAAATTTGTATCTTTGTTAGTAACTAATTTATTTGAATGTTCTGTTATTTTTTTTATTGTTTTTGTTGTTGTTTTATCAATTGAATTAAATATATCATCTAACATTTCCATATCAGTTTTTTTATTATCATTATTATAACTTGTTGATGTTGTTGATAATTCAAATGGTGATGATAAATCTAATAATGATGCTTGATTTGTATTATTATTTTTATTAGTATTTAATAATTTTTTAGTGACAAATATATTTTCATATTTTTCAAAAACTTGTCCCAATTCATCATTTACTGTTAATACTTGACCTATAATTATATTTTAAATATTAAATTTATAATAATTTTATTTATATATATTTTTTTAATATTTAATTTACCAAGAATATCATCATTGTCTTGAGTTTCATCAGCTAATTTTAATAATATTGGTTTAAATCTTTCACATGATTGATAAAGCTCTTTTATTAATTCAATATCTTCATCATTTGATTGTTCTGGATTATAAGAATCTAATATTTCTGTGAATACTTTAACATTATTATGTACTGTTTTTAATTCTAAATTTCTTTCTGAATTTTGTTGTATTCTTCTTTCTTCCTATAATTATATAATAAAATTATAATTTTATATTTTAATATAATATATATAATAATGTTTTTTTTTTTTTACATACATCTTTTACCATACTTTTAATTAATCTATTTGCCAATTGAAGTTCAAATGGATCTTTACTTTGTAATAATTCTTGTAATAATTTTGCTGTTTCTTCATCTTCAAATAATGCATTTTTAGCTTTTTGTGCTTTTGATATTTGTATTTTTTCTTCAATAATTGGTGGATTATCTCTCTGTTAATTAAATATTTAAAAAAAAAATATTTTTATTCCACAATTTGATTATTTTATTACGTTAATTGTCATTGTTTTGTATAAAATTTTGACTTATTAGTTTTTTAATAAAACAATTATATCAATATTAAACGAAAAACAAAAAACAAGTAAAACGTAAAATATGCTAATCTGTTTGCTATTAAATAACAACAAATTTATAATTTCAACATTTAAAAAGTCAATTAATTATCCTTGAGAAAAAAAAAATAAATAATAATTTTTATGATAAATTATATACCTTGACAACTCCTTGTTTAATCAACATTTCATAAGCTTCTTTTATTTTAATTTCAGTTGGATAATCTCTTGTCCAAGTATACAATATTTCAATGACTTTATCACGTACACTTGGTGGTGTTTTATTACCAAGATATTTCGGTGATACAAGTTTAATCATTTCATTTAAAAAACGAAATTTTCCAATTTCTGAATGAAATTGTTTACCACATTTTTTCATACACGTATCTAAAAGCTTTTAATATATAATAAAATTAATTAATTAATATATACTTATTGTGTATATATTATAAGATGTAATATAAGATGTAAATACCACGAGTGATTGAAATGCTTGTTTTTCATTTGTTGATTGTATATAATTTGCTAATAATTTACTTGCAATTTGTACACCATCATTTTCTTTTTCAAGCATAACACAAAATGCAACAATTGCAGCTGTATCTGTTTTAACATTTTGAGGATTTGTTGCTCTTTCTAAACATAACAATAAAAAACATAAAATATTTAATAACAATTAATTAATAATAATTAATATTGACTTACGAATAAGAGCCTCAAGACTAGTTGTCAAAACATCCATTTTTTTTTTCTTTAATTTTATATATTCCTCAATAATTAATTAAAACAAAGAAATAAACTTAATTTAAATACAATATATTTATTATTAATAATATATCATATATTAACAAACATTTTTTACATTATCAAACACATGTCAATGTATTTATTTATTCTAATTTCACTAATAAAATTTTTATTTCTAACATATTTTATATTTCTTTTCTTATAATCCTTTTTTTTTTTTAATATTATTGTTGTTATTTATTATTTTTTTATTTATCTGTCATTAATACGTATTTTCTTATCAATGACAGTTATCAGTACC
Organism: Lysiphlebus fabarum; assembly: GCA_011426435.1. Lineage (NCBI taxonomy): Eukaryota > Metazoa > Arthropoda > Insecta > Hymenoptera > Braconidae > Lysiphlebus > Lysiphlebus fabarum. The sequence goes on from WSYQ01001163.1 coordinate 291,992, forward strand.
TTTTTTATTTGTTATTGTTATTATCATTCTAAAAAAAAAAAAAAAAAACAAATAAAAAATAAATATGTGTGTGCGCAATTATAGATTTTTTTTTTTTTTTTTTTATTACAGGATATATATTTTTGTGCTGCTGTTTAAACTTTCTTTAATTTGTTAATTAATATTTTTTAAATTATTATATTGTAGATTAATTAGTTACATATTTAAGGTAATATATTTTAGATATATATAAATATATAATTACATTATATTAAATAATTATATTTAAAAAATCAATTTTTTTTTCTTTTTAAATTTAAGAAAAAACAAGCAGCGCCATCATACAATAAAAATTAATATTAATTTTATTTATTTATTTATTTATATTTATTTTTTTTTTTATTATTTTTTTTTTATTATTGTTGTTATTTTATTTATGTCAGAAAAGAAACACTGAGAAACACCTAGAAACTCTCTCTCTTCCTCAAAAATATTAATAAATTTATAAAAAAATATAAATATATAAATATAATCAATAAATAATAATAAAGTGAAAAAAGATAAATTGTATTTTTCACTTGGACATTGAGTTGTTATTCATTTTTTTTTAAGTAACAAGTTTGATTGATATTTTTAATATAATACTTGATTAAAAATAATACACAGTAAAATGGCAATTGCAAATTTTATGTCTGCATTGCGTGCAACAAGATCATTAAAAACAGTTAATATTAATAATGAATTATTATCAAGAAGAATGGCAATAACAACACGTTCTGGAGCAATATTACCAGAACCAAGACCACAACCATTTGGTATTGTTGGTGTTGTATTTGGTGTTGTATTTGGTGTACTTATTGGTGCAACAATAAGTAAAAATATTGCTAATTTTTTGGAAGAAAATGATTTATTTGTACCTTCTGATGATGATGATGATGACTAAATTTTAATTATTATATAAAATATGTAATTAGTAATTTATCTAAAAATGGTAATTAATAATTTTTTATAGATAAATTAATTATTAAAAGATTATTTATAATAATATATTTAAACTTTTATACATGATTAATTAATTTCTTTTTTTTTTTTTTTCTAACAGATTATGTATATTTACACAACCCGAGCCATTTTGGGAAAAACTTCAAGATCTATACTTATTTTTTAATTTCATTCTATTTTTGAATTTTATAAAAAACTATCTAAAAAAAAAACTACTATTTCTAAGTTTTATTATTAATTGCATTTTTCTTTTGTTTAAATATTTTCTTGTAAATAATTTAACGCATAGAAAAAAAAACAGTTTATTTGATTTGTTTTTTAAATATCTTATCACTTTTTTTTGCAATATAATTATAATTTAATGTTAAAAAAAAAATTGAATTATTGTTAAAAACATAAATATTTATATATTAAAATTTATTGGTACTTAGAAAACTATAAATAAATAATATATTATTAATTTTAAATGATGTTTTTATTTCTTCTGTTATTCAAACAATGTATAACAATATTTCAGTCATGTCAGAATAAATAATTATTTATGAAAAAAAAACAAAAGTTGTTTAAAATTTTTATTATATATTAATTAATATTAAATAATAATAATTTTAATTATAATAAACATTTATATAGCAGTATTAAAATTAAGTAAGTTTGGCCATTTTTTTTTTAAATATAAATAATTTACACTGTGCATTATTTTGAGTTTGTTTTTTTTTTTTTTTTTAAATTTACTTAAGTTTATTTTGAAAATTTATTTTTCAAGTCAAATATAATTATTTATTTATTTTTTTTGTTGTAAATAAAACGTTAAAAAAATTTATTAAATATTTTTATTCATGCATTTTTTTTTAATAGTAAATAATAAAATTAATAAAAGTACGATTTTTGATTATTAAAAATGATGACTGTATCGTATTTTTTTTTTCTTTTTTATCTTGTATAAAAAGAAAAAAAATGTTGGAAGATCTTGTATATAAATATATATATTGGAGAGACTTTTTGTTTTTTTTTTTTTTTTTTTGTAAACTAATATTAAAATAGAATAAATATTAAAATTATTCTGGTGGTTTTTTGTGTTGACCCCATCCATGAAAACATTTTGTAAATCTTCGTGATTCTTTACCTTTTGCAGTTAAAAATAATTTTCTTGGTTTATCTGGTTGTTTAACTCGTAAATGTTGAATATAAACCTTTTGAAAAATAAATTAATAATTAATAATTATTGTTTTATTTAAAATGAAAAAATATTTAATATAAAATATATTTACTTGTGCTGATTTGTAAGCCAATTTAATTTCTACTTCAGAACAACGAGCACCAAGCCAAAGAAAAACTTGTTCACCATTATCCAAAATCATAATATCGTCATCAGCTAAATCATCCTTTTAATAAAAAAAAAAAACAACAACATTGTATAAATGTAAATAAAAATAAATAAATAAATGAGTCAATAAAATAATTACCTGACAAAAATCAGTACATTTTTCACTGATAACAAAATAACCTTTTTCATTTGAACAACGAAATAATCTTGTATAATTCATAAAATCAGCATGATTATCATATATTTTTTTACCACCAATTCCAACCCAAAAAAAATTATCTGGTTCTTCACCTTCATTTAATACTTGAAGACTAATCCATGGATTATTAAACATTTCTTCAGCAATATCTTGAATAAGACGAGCATCATCAGGATCAGATTTTGAACCAATCCATACATAAACAATACCAGTTTCTTCATCATTATTAAATGGTACATTTAATATATAACAAAATGCTGAATTTAATAATGATGCATCTGGTTGAATTTGTATTAAACGTGTACATAATGCACTACCATTACTACGTAATTGAAAAAATTCAACTCTATTTTTATCATTTGTTTTAATTTGTTTTCTTTTACCTTGACGTATTATAAATTTTCTTTTAAAATGTGCCATAAATTTTAAATTTTCTTGTTGTTGATGTGTTCTAACAACTTCTAATTTTTCACCAAATAATGTTTTAAATTTTTTTTGCATACTAAATGTAAATGTTAACCATCCCATATTACCAGCATCTCTACCTTGCCAAAAATAAACAATACATTGAAAATCATCTTCATATTGTTGTTGTTGTTGTTGTTGTTCATCATTAATATTATTATCATCATTAATGTTATTATCTGGTACATCAATTGGCATCCAATATCTACATAAAAATACATAACAATCTTCACTATAAAAATGTCCTAATTCTTCTTCTGGTAATCTAACAAATTTTCTTTTTTCTAATACAAATGCTTCCATAACTTCTAAATCATCACTCCATTCATTCATTAATTGTTGTGCTTCAATATTTGACATTTGTGGTTGACGTGGCATAAATAATGCAGCAAGATCAGCTTTAGTATCTTGTTTTTTAGCCCATTTATTTAAATCAGCACCAGTTTTAGCAACAGATTCAGCAGTACGTGTAAAATCAACAGCAATAACTTCATCCCAACCAGTAAATTTTGATTTAAATATTTGTGATTCAGTACCTTCTTGTAAACGTGTTATCATTGCATAATTTGGTCTATCAATCATATTAAATAATTCTTGTGATAATTTAACAGCAGCAGCTCTAACAAGTCTTGTTGATTTTTTACCAAACCATACAAATAAATCTAAATAACAATCAAGTATATATACATTACGATTATTTAATAATGTATTTGTTAATTTACCATGTGGTACTTCAACTTGTGGTAATTCTAAATAACCCATACCAAGTCTAACTTGATATAATCTTGGTATTATTGGTATAAAATTATCATCAACATGTTTATTTATAATTGGTTTTATTAATGTATCATTATAACCTAATAAATTTAAAAATTCTATTGATTCATTACCCATTATTTCCATAATAATATCAGCTTTATTTTTTCTTTCATTTTTATTAATTTTTTCAGCCATTAATCTTGATTTTGATTTTAATGTATTTTTAGCATATTTACCATACCACATAAATATTTTATATCCAATATCAAATACAAATACATAATCACAATCAAGTGATTTATATGTAACATCAACTGGTTCTAAATGTATTGATGAACCATCACCATGTACACGATATAATCTTTTAATAATTGGTGTATCTTCAATTGTATAAAAACCAGATGATGTTCTACCACCTTCAATATATGTTATACCAGTATCAAATAATATTAAAAAATCATCAGATTCATCACCTTGTTCTTCTCTTATTGTACGACATTGTGCACCTAAAAAATTACGTAAATTAACAGCATGTATTGCTGCACATGCACGTTTATCAAGTGTTGCTTTATCACCAATCCAAAAATATATTGACCATGTTAATGATCCAGTATCATCAATTATTGTTTTTAATATAATATAACAATCACCCTCATAAAATTTACCATGTGCAACTTCATCAATTTGATTTGGTAAAAAATTTTCAATTTCCCATATTGATAAACCAGGTATTTGTCCAGCATCATCATCAAATATTTCTGAATAATCTAATGATGGTTTTTCTAATGTTTCATCCCATCTTTTTGGTTTTAATGATTCATTACATTTATTTATATTTTGTTCATTATTATTATTATTATTATCATCATCATCATCATCAATAACATTTTTTTCAATAGCAATATCTTTCATACCTTTTAATATTTTAGCTTGATCTTGATCAGCTTCTTGTTCATGTTCACGTCTTCTACGTAAACGCATTTTACGTGCAATTGGATCTTTACTACTATTTATTGTTTGTATTGGTGGTGGTATATTTGCACCAGCAAGACGTAATTGATGTTGTAATGAAAAATCAATATTATAAAATTCAATACCAGAACCACGTTGTATTTCAATTGGTTTTGGTGGCATTATTAAATTTGGATTATCACGTAAATCAAGTTTATCTAAATCATTTAATAAATGTATTGCATCTGGTACTGTTATTAAATAATTTGATGATAATATTAATTGTTTTAATGAACCACAACGACATAAACCTTCTGGTATCATTTCTAAATGATTTTTAGCTGCTGAAAATATTGTTAATGATGATAATTTACCAATACCAGATGGTATACCATCAAAATCTAATTCATTATCATTTAAATATAAATTACGTAATGTTGTTAATTTACATATTGTTGTTGGTAATAATTTTAATTTATTTCTACTTAAATTAAGTGTTTCTAATTTTTGCCACATATCAATTGATGATGATAATTCAGTTATATTATTATTACTTAAATTTAAACGACGTAAATTTTGTAATGAATATAATGCATCTGGTACACGTGGTAATGAATTTTCAGATAAATCAAGTTCTTGTAAATTTGTTAAACATTCAAGACTTGATGGAATGTTATTTGGAGTACGTTGTGTATTACGCATTTGTAATGTTGTTAAATTCATTAATGATGGTAATTGACGTAATTGAAAATGTCCAAGTGGATTATTATTTAATATTAATGATTGTAAATTTGATAAACGACGTGTTTGTGGTGGTAATGTTTCTAATTGATTATTACTTAAATCCAAAAATAATAAATCAGTTAAATGTATAAATAATGTATTTGGTATTATTTCAATATTATTATAACTAATATTTAAATTAAGTAATGAACGTGCACGTTCAAGACCATCTGGTATTTCTTTTAAATTATTATGACTTAAATCAAGTGTTGTTAATTCTTCAAGATGAAATAATTCTGCTGGTATACCACTTGTTTTTATATTATTATGACGTATATTTAATGTACGTAAACAATTTAATTCTGTTAATTCACCATAAAGACGTTCTAAATTATTTTTAACAAGTGACAAATGTTCCTGTAATTTATCATTATTATTATTATTATTATTATTATTCATATTATTTTTTTATACATATAAGTATATTTATTATATTTTATTTTATTATTAAAACTTACCAGTTTTAATAATTTTCCCATTTCTTCTGGTATTTCTGTTAAATTTGTTTTGTCCAATTTTAGCCATTGTATACCAGTCATTAATCTTACTGATGGAGGAAATTTATCACCCTGATAAAAAATATAATAAATAATTATAAAAACAACATGTTAGGTATAAAATATTATATTTAGTATGTATAAAAATTTATAACAGTACTTACTCCAAAATCATTGCTACTAAAATCAACTCCACGAACAAATGGTAAAACACCCGTATTAGCCATTATTAATTAATATTTATATTATATCTAATTAATATAATTCAATTTTTATAGATTTATATTATTTAAATTATATATTTTTTTATTTAAAAAAATATCAAGTTATCATGTTACTTCAAGAATGGTTTATTTTTCTTTTTTTTTGTCTCTCTACTTAAAATTGAGGTTGTGTGTCACTGTTAAATATATATTTATAGGTATATAAAATCAAAGACAATTTTACATTTAAATTAGCACTGTTAAAAATGAGTTTTTTAATCATTTAAATGTAATTATAAAAAATACTATATACCTATATTCAATTAACAACACTCAAATTTATTTATATATAAAATAGATATACCTATACCTATATTTATATATTTATTTTATTTTTAATTGTATATGTGTTTTATTTTCTCTCTTTTTTTATTGACTATATATAATTATTTTTTTGTCATTTATTTATTTATTTATTTTATTTTTTTTCTATAAAGATGATTCACATTATTACTACTATATTAACATGTCAGCCATTTTGTTCATATTACATATGTGTGTACACACATATACTTTGATAGGTAAAAAAAAAAGTAAATAAATAAATAAAAATACAATAATACAAGTAAATTAATTTATTAATTTTTTTTGATATTACATACATTGAATTTATTTATGTGGCAATATAAAAATAGAAGTGTGTTTTTTATATTTAAAAAAAATAATATAAAAAATATACCTACATATTAGCAAAAAAAAAAAAAATAATATAGACAATAAGTATAATATGTTTTTTATGTTGTCCTTGATAATTTGTTATCAGTAAAATGAAAAATTGTGAGAGTGTTTATTTTTCTTAGTTCCATATGTACTGGAATAATAAAAATAAAAAAACATGTGGATAAAACCACAAGAAGTTTTACTTGCAAATGCATTTTGGTAATTATTATTATTATTATAATTATTTAATTAAAAAAAAATATTAAACTGCTTATTTATTATTGTTAATTTGTTTTTTTTTTTTATTTATTAGTTAGATAAGAATGACATATTTGTAATAATTGTATATATGTTTATATAATTTTTTAATGCAAATTCTTTGTTAACAAGGAAATAATAATATATATTTATTTATATAATGTTTAGGGAAACTGAACAAGCAACAGTTTATTTTGTTCTTCAACGACGAAAAGGTCATGGTAAAACAAAAGGTTTAACATCAATATTAGTTGGTACATTGGATAGTGTTTTTGATAAAAAACCACCACCATTTAGAATACTACATCAAACACCAACATCTGAAGTTTATTGGGGTAATTAAAAAAAAATTAAAATACCTAGGATAATACATATATGCAGTTAAATTTTAATAAATATATATTAATTACAGCTGTATCATGTTCATTAACACATGATGAAATATTAAAAGATTGGAAATGGTTACATAATAATTTAATTGATACATTAAAATCATTTGATACTGAAGAAGAAATAACAGAATTTGTATGTTGTAAAATACAATCAATAATAGCTAATAATAAAATTGATTGTCAATATGCTGAAGAAGAAGATCCAGAATCATTTAAATCAGCATCATTTAAATTTAATCAATTATTTAATTTACCAATTGATGATAAATTAGTTAATTATTATTCATGTAGTTATTGGAAATCAAAATTACCACGTCAAGGTTGGTTATATTTATCAGTTAATCATATGTGTTTTTATGCATATATATTATCAAAAGAAACAAAATTAATAATACGTTGGGCTGATATTATTATAATTGATAAAAAAAATTCATTATTATTTCCTGATAGTATACGTATTGTAACACGTGATAATAATGAATATTATTTTTCAATGTTTTTAAAAAAATCAGAAACATATACATTAATTGAACAATTAACGAATATTGCTATGAAAAAATTAATTGATGATAAAAGTTGTTTTAATGAAGATTTAGAATTAAAATGTAAATTAAGTAAAAATATACCTAAAAAATTATCATTTTTAAAACGTGATTTAGATGCACGTGCACATTCAGAAGCATATAGATTACAATTTCGTTTACCATCATATGAAAAACTTGATGGTAGTATTGATTCAACATTATGGACACCATATTCTAAAAAACATATATGGGGTAAATTATATTTATCAAAAAATTATTTATGTTTTGAAAGTCGTGTTAAATATCTTGTATCAGTTGTTATACCAATGCGTGATATACGTCTTGTTGAACCAGCTGATCAATCAATCAATTCATCAACATCATCATCATCATCAACATCATCAATAACAATTGATAAATCAATACTTGTTACAACAATTAAATCATCATTTTTATTTGCACAAATACATGATAGAGATTTTGTTGTACAAAAAATATCTGAATTACTTGCTAAAACAAAATTAATTAATAAATCAAATAATAATGATGATGATGATGATGACAATGATAATGTTGAGGATAAAGATGATGTTGATGATGATAATGATGATGATAGTAATAATAATTTATTATGGACATCACAACCACCATTAATGACATTATTTACATTATCATTAACAAATGAATCAAATGAAAAACAAATATTAAAATTAAAAAAATGGGATAATCATTTTAATGAATATGGACGTGGTATATCAATGTATCGTACAACTGAAACATCAAAATTAATAATACAAGGTATACCACAATCATTACGTGGTGAATTATGGTTGACATATTCTGGTGCAATTAATGATATGTCAATGAATCCAGGTTATTATAAAAAACTTGTTGATAAATCATTAGGTAAAAATTGTCAAACAAATGATGAAATTGAACGTGATTTACATCGTTCATTACCAGAACATCCAGCATTTCAATCCGATATTGGTATTAATGCATTACGTCGTATATTAACAGCATATGCATTAAGAAATCCACAAATTGGTTATTGTCAAGCAATGAATATTGTTGCATCAGTATTATTAATATATTGTTCTGAAGAATCAGCATTTTGGCAATTATGTAATGTTTGTGAATCATTATTACCAGATTATTATGATAGACGTGTTGTTGGTGCATTAGTTGATCAAGGTTTACTTGAAGAACTTGCTGAATATTATTTACCAATATTACATGATAAATTAAAAAAACTTGGTTTAATACGTGTTATATCATTATCATGGTTTTTAACAATATTTTTAAGTGTTATGCCAACATCATCTGCTGTTAATATTATGGATTGTTTTTTTTATGATGGTGCTAAAATTATATTTCAAATTGCATTAACAATATTAGAATGGAATCAAGATAAATTATTAAATTGTCGTGATGATGGTGAAGCTATGCAATTATTAACTGATTATCTTGGTGGTGTATTTAATGATGAAGAAACAATATTACCAACAACATCATCATCAACAATAGATACAACAACAACAACAACACCAACACGTAGTATATCTGTACAAACATTAATTTATGAATCATATGTACGTTATGGTACATTAACAATTGGTAAAATTGAAAATTTACGTTTAAAGCATCGTTTAAAAGTTGTACAAAAACTTGAAGATGTTGTTGAAAATAATATAATACGTTGTGTTATTGGTGATAAATTTATGACAAATAATGAATTACATGATTTATTATGTTTAATTAGAGAAGAATTAATGTTTCATAAATATAAAAATTGTGAACGTTATGATCCAACACAATTACCATATGAATTATATAAAATTGATTATGATTTATTTCGTATATTATTTTGTGGTTTATCATTATGGGGTAAATGTACACAAGCTGAATCAATTGCTGAAAGATTATTTAGATTAATGGATTGTAATAATGATGGTTATTTAAATTTTCGTGAAATTGTTAAAGCAATTGGTTTAACATCAACAGCTGATGTTACACAAAGATTAAAATTATTATATACATTACATTTACCACCATTATTAACAACAATTGATATGGATTCACCAATACATACTGACCATGGTGCTGAAATTGCATCTGAAGCAACTGATTTTTTTGATACAATGCAACAAAGTGTTGTATCATTAAATATTGCTACTGTCAATAATAATAATAATAATAATGATGATGATGATGATGATAATGTTGGTGTTGTTGATCATTTAAATGATACTGATGATGATGATGATGATGATGATGAAGATTTTAATTGTCAACATAAAACCATTGATGGTAATTGGGAAGTACAGAGTTTAAGTAGTTTAAGAAATTTATTAGAAACAAAAGATAATTCATTAAATTTAAAAATTGTACCTAAAATGACACAAAGACATTTTATTGCACTTTGGAAAACACTTTATGATTTATTTCCTGCACAACCAGAAGATCAAGAAATTTATCATTCAATTGCAACAATTGGTACATTATTATTTCAACTTGGTGATGTTGGTAAAAATTTAAATATTGAATCTAATAAATCAAATAATGAACCAATATCTAATAAAAATTCAGAATGGTCAATAACTGTTGAACAATTTTTAGCATCAGCATTAAATGGTCAACCAATAAATGATTTTTTTAGTAAAAGAGCTAATTTAAGTGAAGCAATATCAATATTAAGAAATCGTAGATTTGATAGAACACCTTTATCTGATAATACGGTATTTAATATAACATGAAAAAATTATCGACATTAATTTTAAATAACAAAAAAAAAAATAATATATATATATATATTTATACACTATTACTCATTACAATGATATTTGTTAATTAATTTTTATTATAAAATATATATTTTTATTTTTTATCTTAATATATAAATAAAAAAAATTTACAAATATAGAAAAAAAAAAAAATTTAAAACAAGGCCAAGCATTATTTTAATTAAAAAAAAATATAAATAATTATAAATTTTACATAATTTTTTACTATTAAATATATATATATTAAAGTTTATTGTGATAATGAATTATTTTATAAGTATATACTTTTTTTGGCTATAAAATTTAAGTAATTTTATTGATATTTATAGTTTTAATTTTTATATTTAAAAAAATGTTAAATTTTGTAAATTTAATTGAAATTATTATTTTATAAATATTAATAATTGTATATAAATAAAATCAGTCAATAATTATGAAAAATAAGTGGGAAAAATTAATTTTGATAATGGTATAAATAATAACAAAGTAATTATTAAATTTTTATAAACTTTTTTTTTATTTTAAGAATTTTTAGTTTTTCATTTAAAAATTTATTAATAATTTTTAGCTATGATGCTATCTTTTTTGCCAAGTCTGACGAGACAATCATCGGATTCACCCTGGAAAAAACAAAAAAAATAAATCAATTAATTATAGTTTAATAAAGTATGCTAATTATTTTATCATATCAAAGTAATTATTGTTTTTTCAAGTATCAAATAAATATTGATTGATAAATTTTTTTGTCAAATATTTTACATGACATTGATAGTTGTTAAGACGTAGTTTTATTTTACTAATTTTATTTCATGTAGCCTTTATATTTATATTTATAAATATATCATAAAAATTTATTTGATACTTTTGTTTTTTTTAAATTAAATAATAATAAAAAATATTTATTTACCATACGACGAATAGCTCCACAAATGGCATATGATTTGTTTGTACCAGACATACGTCCAGTTGTTGGATCAACATCAGCAAGTGTCAATTGGATTGATGCATGATCCTTAGCATGAATAATTCTGTTGCTTGCTGAGCTGAAATATAAAAATCAACATAACCTTTAGAAATGATTTTCAATAACACTTGAATTGTAACAATAACATCTCTCAATAAAATATTACATCAAATTAAAAAAAAATAAAATAAAAAAAAACTAATAAACTAATATTATAAACTATTTAAAATATAATATTTTAATTTAATTATTAAATTTAAAAATAATAAGCCACGTGCATAACTCACCATTTTCTTGGCCAGTAAAGATCAACAAATTCATGTGCGTCGTTCTCCATTTTGATCTAAAAAAAAAAAATTATAAAAATTAAAATAAACAATAAAAAATTTTATAATATTTTATAAATTACAATATACAATGTATATTAATAAATTAATAATTCTTACAATATCAATGAGTCTTCAACGAGATCGAAATTAGAAAGAAAGAAATAGAAGGAAAAAAAAAAAAAATATATATTATTGATAATAATAATAATAAAACCAAAGTTACAAATAAAATTCACAGATGGCGTTTTAACTTTAAAAAAATGGTGGCTGGCGGCCATTTTGAATGACGTCAAATGATAAACATTTTTTATTGGTTTTCAAAAAACCCCCCACTTTTACTGACAGTTGATTCTCTTGACAACAATTACTGTGTCCTTTTTTTTTTTTTCCTCATGAAATTTGTCATTGTTATTATATCTCATAATCTATCCTTATCTTATAGAGGAAAATAAAAAACATAATAATAATTTTAAATTAAAAAAAAATAAATAATAGATAAAATTTTTCCTTCCCTCTCTCTTAATATTATATATCTTTTTATATCTGTGTGAAAAATCTACATAAAATTATCAAGTGTGTATTTTGTAAAATTGTGATTGTGTGTAATATCACCGTCATCATAATTGTCAAAAAATTATTATTATTCCTGACGACGTTTTCTAATAATCTTTAAAATTTTTATTATTACTCAATAAACTATTAAATTAAAAAAAAAATAAAAAACACAATTTAATTTGATCATTAAATAATTAATAATTAAAATATAAAAACAATTTAATAATTTATTATTAAAATTAAAAAATTTTCTTTTCCATGTTTAATTAAATTTTGTGTTTTTTTTTTTTTCTTTTGTATTTAATATTTATTTAAGAAAAAAAAAATTAAAAAATTGTATAATAATGGCGAGTGAAGTTTCGACAAGTGTTAATAATCCAAATGCTGAAATTGTACGTGGACAAGTATTTGAAGTTGGTCCAAGATATACAAATTTAGCATACATGGGTGAAGGTGCTTATGGAATGGTTGTGTAAGTTATTTAAAAAAAAAAAACAATTAAAATTATTATAAAAATATTTAATAATTTTTTACATAATTATTTTATAATTGAAATAAAAAAGACAAATCATATCTGTCAAAATTAAATACAGATATATTCTAAATAAATTTCATCTATTTAATTTTATAAATAATATAAAATTATTTACATTTTAATTTTGATGTATTAATTATATTGTATTGTTTATATTTCTTAATCATCAATGATAAATTATTGGCGGTTTATTTGAATAAATTAATAATATATCAAATATACACTCACGTTAACGCCCATTTTAATATTATTGTTATTATTTTTTGTATTATTTATTAGAAAAATAAATAAAATAAAACAATATAACAATAATTTAAATAATTTATTATTATTAAAAATGTTTTTAATTAATTTTTTTATAGATCAGCATATGATAATGTAACAAAAACAAAAGTTGCAATTAAAAAAATATCACCATTTGAGCATCAAACATACAGTCAAAGAACATTAAGAGAAATCAAAATTCTTACAAGGTTTAAACATGAAAATGTAAATATAAATTAAATTATTAATTTAATTTTAATAAAAAAAAAAAAAAAACAAAAGAAATTTATAATTTATTAATTATTTTTATATGTATATTTTTTTTAGATAATTGATATAAGAGATATATTAAGATCACCATCAATTGATCAAATGAAAGATGTATACATTGTACAATGTTTAATGGAAACTGATTTATATAAATTATTAAAAACTCAAGCAATCAGTAATGATCATATATGTTATTTTCTTTATCAAATATTACGTGGATTAAAATATATACATTCAGCAAATGTATTACATAGAGATTTAAAACCAAGTAATTTATTATTAAATACAACATGTGATCTTAAAATATGTGATTTTGGTCTTGCAAGAGTTGCTGATCCAGAACACAATCATGCTGGTTTTTTAACAGAATATGTTGCAACAAGATGGTATAGAGCACCAGAAATAATGCTTAATTCAAAGGTATTTTTTATTTTTTATTTTTTTTGTTATTTATAAATTTAATAATTATTATTTTGTTAATTTAAATTTAATTTTATTAGGGTTATACTAAATCAATTGATATATGGTCTGTTGGTTGTATACTTGCTGAGATGCTTTCACGTCGTGCAATATTCCCTGGAAAACATTACTTAGATCAACTTAATCATATACTTGGTGTACTTGGTTCACCTTCATCAGAAGACCTTGAATGCATCATTAATGAAAAGGTAAATTTAACTATTATTTATTGAATCATAAATTATTTAATTAATTTTATATTGATGTTTTTTTTTTTTTTTTTTTTCAATGTCATATTGATAATATATACCTATATATTTTTTTCTATTTTATATAATTATAGGCACGTAATTATCTACAGTCATTGCCATATAAACCAAAAGTACCTTGGACATGTCTTTTTCCAAATGCTGATCAACGTGCATTAGATCTTTTAGATAAAATGCTTACATTTAATCCAAATAAACGTATTGTTGTTGAAGATGCACTTGCACATCCTTATCTTGAGCAGTATTATGATCCAGCTGATGAAGTAAATTTAATTAATAAATAATTTATAAATACAATAATAATAATTATTATATTACATTGTTTATTAATATTTTAATATTCTTTTTTTTTTTTTTAAAGCCTGTTGCAGAAGAACCATTTAAATTTGAAATGGAACTTGATGATCTTCCAAAAGAAGTATTGAAACAATATATATTTGATGAAACATCACAATATGCTAAAGATCATCCTGATAATGTTATCTAGTGGATTATTATATGATAAATTAAACATTAATTTTATCTATTATATTTTTAGTATGGAATTAAAACCAAAGTGCAAAAAATAAAATAGATAAAAAAAAAAAAAAAATGTATAACTTTAACAACGAGAAAATTATGAATATTATTATAATAAAAATTAAATAATTATATCACATTTTAAAAAGTCATATGTCGCCGAATAATATAAGGTCAGTTTTATCAGCTGATTGATCAAAATATATACATATATTTAATTGATATTAATAATAATTAATTATTGTAATTTGTATTTTTTTAAAATTACAAAAATACTTTACTTTTACATTCAAAATATATTATTTTCACTTTATTTTATTTTATTTTTTTGTTTATTATTGTATTTATTAATTTCATTTATTTAAAATATAAATTTGGATATATTTTTTTTTTGTATTATTGAATCAATAACTCAGGATTATATTAAAATATGAAATTGAAAATTAACAATTAAAATTATTATTATTATTATTATTATAAAATGATTTTGATTGTGTTATTGTTGTTGTTTCAAGCACATTATATCTGTGATTTAATTATCAACAAATTATTAATGAGAATATTTAATTGAAAAAGAAAACAAAAAAATAGTAAAAATTCAAAAAGTTTTTTCGTTGTGTGTCTGTGAATAAAAAATAAAATAAATTATACATTATTACAGTGTACAAATGTAAACTGAAAAAAACAAAAAATTATCAAAAAAAAAAAATGAAAAACAAACAAAAATATTCAATTAAAAATTTAAATTACAAAAAAAAAATATTAATGAAAATTCATCTTGTCGTTGAATGTGTAAATGTCATTTTAATTATTTCATTAGAAAAAAAAAAAAAAAAAATCATAAAACTTAATTCTTCCATTCTGTTAAAAATTAATATTTAAAAAATATCATGTTATTTGAGTATCTTCCATAAATTAAAAAAATAAAAATATATAAACAATTTTTTTTATTCAATTCATGATGAAAAAAAAAAATTGAAAATAAAAATGAACAAATAACATTTAACATTTATGAAGAAAACAATGAAATAATGAAGATATTATTGATAAAAAAATAAATAATCAATATCATTTGGCCTAATATACTTAAACGTTATAAATGTGTATTTATTGTTGTTGCTGAATTTTCATATCTTGATATAAATTAAAAATAATTATAAAAAGCAAGACAAATATTTAATAGTCATTCATAATAATTTTATAATTTAATTAGCAAAAATAATTTTAACCTTTTTTTTTTTTTTCTAAATTGTTAATTGTTAAAAATATTTATATATATTTTTTTGTTTTTGACAGATGTGATTTTTTTTTAATTAAGGAGCACTTTTGGTCAATGTTTTATTACTGTTAAACTCAGGTAAATTAAAATTATAAAAATAATTTAATTATCATCGAATATTTCATTAAAAAAATAGACCTAAAACTAAATTTGAATGTTATAATAAATCTGAGTTTAAATTAACAGTTAAAAATACAATAATTGGCTATATTTATAGAAAAAAATGATTAAAACATCAAAAAACAGGTGAATAAGTTTAATAATAAAAAAAATTATATATATAGGTATATTTTGGAAAGACTAATAACCAATGTGCTGCCTTTCCATTTTAAAATAAGAAAAATAAAAAAACAAATTTAATGATAAAATAAATTTTAAAAAAATCCAAGTTCAGATTAAATGTTATGTAGAAAATTTAAAGAACGAAAGTAATAAAAAAAAATATAAATAAATATGAAACATAATTAAAATTGAAAATAGATTTTCATTAAAATAAATAAAAAATTAAATTATATATAAGTAAGTATAAAAAAAAAACAGTAAAAGATCAAATTTGACTCGAGTACCTATACAAAGGATAAAAATTTAAATAAAAAATTTCATATATAAATATAGAAATTTAGAAAAAAATTATTATTGACTCTATAAATACGTCTTCCGATAATTACCCTACTTGAAACAGAAAAAAAATAAATAAATAAAAAAACAATATTAATTATGTATTAAAAAACATTTATGACATTAATAGTTAATAAATCAATTAGTTAATTAATTGACCACGTTAAACAAATTAATTGACCACAAAACAAAACAAAAATTACAAAAATTAAAAAAATATACTAGCATTTTTCTATTGTAAAAAAAAAAAAAAAAAAAAAAATAAAAATGAAAATCTATTAATGTATAGGTTCAATAAAATTTTGAAAGCTCAAAAAAATTTAAATAAATACATTTCTGTGTTTTTATTCATTGATTATTATTATTCAATTGAAATAAAAAAAAAAAAAAACTTTTAAAATATGTATTAATAATTATATTAGATTATTAATTACTCAAAATTAATATTTGTATTTTCATAGAATATTAATAATTTGTATTCTTAATTCCTTCAAAAAAAAAAAAAAAAATGATTTATTAATGAATGTAAAATGTATTGTAATTTAAAAAAATAATACTTACATTATCAAATTATTGTGAATGAAAAAAAAAAAAAAAAGACTTTATTATTTTTTAATCCAAATCCAAAGACATACGTTATTAATAATCATATTATGATACTTGACAAAATTTACGATTAGTTTAATAAACATATATTATATTTGGATAAATAAGTATATGTTTTAATTTTATATTACTGATACTGCAGTTTTAACTGATGCTGCTCATAATTATATATACTTCAATAAAAAATATCATCATTATTTTTATTATTTTTTTTTTAAAGTTTTTTTTTTTTTGATAGAGAAAAAAATAAAACACACCATTATTAATATGAAATATAAGTTTATCATACATCAAATTGACAACTGTACTTTTGTTGTGTATATATTTTTCTATCAGATACTTATCTCAGACTAAAGACATAACAAGTTTCTAGTTTTTTTGAATCCTATAAATACATATTGACAAAAATTATCATTTAAAATTTATACAGTTTTATATATATTTTTTTTTAAGTGATTAAAATTAAAATTGATTTAAAGTAGTCGATATAATTAATAATTCAAATAGTTGTTATAATAATTTTATGATATTTTATATTCTTTTAAAAGAAAGTTTTTTATAAACTCTATAATTATATATTTACTCTATAATTTTCTATATAGTAAAATGCTATTCAAATCGATAAAAAATATGAATAAATTTTATAAAACTTTTTTTAAATTATATATCCTGTTTTTACAACTAGTAATATTTTTATTGTTTCGATATAAAATGGCAGGAAAAGAAGAATTAAAAAATATTGAAAAATGTAGAAAAAGATTTAAAATAGTATTACTTTTTTTGGGTTTGTGGCCTAAAAAAAAATCAAATGGTATATTTTATAAAATACATGGATATCTTATCGTTGTTTCACTTATTATTGTATGGTCAGGTGTTTTAAATTTTATTTATCAAAATCGTAATTCTTTAACAATTGTTTTAAAAGGAGCAAGTTTAAGTTTAAGTTTTGGTATTATAACAACAAAGGTATATTATAATAAATTATTTTTGTCGAAAAAAATAAAAAAATAAATTAGTAAAAGAATTACTTTATATACCATTAAAATATTTATATATGTATACATAAGTAAATATTTTTATTTTTTAAAAGGTTGTAATGTTTATTTATCAACGTGAAAAAATACGTAAAGTTGGAGATACAATGGAAGAAATATTAAAATCCCAATTAACAAAATCAGATGAACTTGTTGTTAAAATGCTTGGTCCACTTGATTATTTTGCACGAAATATATCATTGGGTATATTTTTTTGTGGATATGGTATTATGACTGTATTATATTCATTTCCAATAATATCATTAGTTAAACAACACATTAATGATGTACATCCAAAAAAATATACAACACCATATCCAACAATATATCCATATGAAGTAATTGGTGGTAGTCCATTATGGTGGGCACATTTTGCATTTGAATCAGCAGTTAGTTTTATATTTTGTTCAATTGGTACAAGTACTGATAATTTATTTGGTTATTATTGTTCACATATTATGTCACAATTTCGAGCATTAAGTTATGAAATGGAAAATATAAAAATTGATGATGAATTAAAAAATAATATCAAAGATATTGTTATAAAACATCATAAATTAATGAGTTGTTGTGAATTATTAATGGAAATTTATGGTCAAATTATAATTGTATTATTAATAACAACTGCTCTTATATTATGTTGTTTGGTTTTTCAAATAAGTCAAGTAAGATATTTTTTATATATTTTAATATTATATTAATAATATGCATTGTGATAATATTATTATATTTTTTAGATGACAGAATTTACTGTTGGTCAAGTAATATGGTTTACTGTTTATATTTGTTATAAATTATCACAAGCATTTATTTATGCCTGGGCCGGTGAAAAAGTTATTGAAGAGGTATATATTTAAAATTATATATATTATATACGCATAGTTATATTATTATTACAGTATTTTTAATTTTTTTTATTAAATATAATATAAAACAGAGTGAAAAATTTCGTTTGGCAATTTATAATTGTACATGGGAAACAAAATACCGACAAGATTTAGGAACATATCTTATTATTATGATGAATCAAAGACCAGTAAGTTTTACTGCATGTGGTTTAGTATCAGTAAATGCTAAACTTTTTACATCTGTAAGTATATAATAATAAAGATAATAATATTTATATAAAATATATAATTAACTGTTTTTTATCTTATATTTTTAAGATTTTAAATACGTCTTTATCATATTTCTTTTTACTACAATCATTAAATGAATAAAATTATTTAAATTAAAATTTATTATTTTGTCAATAGTACAATATCTGTACAGTCAATATCTGTAATAATGTTTCTATTGAATATAAAGTAAATAGTATTATTATAGTGTAATAATCATATTATGTTTATATGTTTAATAATTTATTTTTTTATTTATTACTTATTGACAATCTCTAGAACGAGCATCTAGTAAAACTTCTTATCAAAATTTCATAAATAATGTAAATTTTTTCAACTGGGCTAACTTCAAAAAAAGCATATAAAATGCAACGAAATATTCCCTCATAGTCGATGAAATTTTTCATTCATATATAAAAAGTATTTTTATAAGTATAGTACATATATTTTGATATAAATGATCTGGTGCATTTAAGAAAAATCGGAAAAATATGGGATTTTAACAGGGTTATAGAACTTGGCAAGAGGTATTCGTTTTTTTCTAGGATCAGACTTTTTGAAAAAAACGACCTGGTGCATTTCAAAAAAATCGGAAAAATATGGGATTTTAACAGGGTTATAGAACTTGGCAAGAGGTATTCGATGCAGTTTCCCGTTTTTTTCTAGGATCAGACTTTTTGAAAAAATGACCTGGTGCATTTAAAAAAAATCGGAAAAATATGAGGTTTTAACAGGGTTATAGAACTTGACAAGAGGTATTCGATGCAGTTTCCCGTTTTTTTCTAGGATCAGGACTTTTTGAAATAATGACCTGGTGCATTTAAAAAAAATCGGAAAAATATGGGGTTTTAACAGGGTTATAGAACTTGACAAGAGGTATTCGATGCAGTTTCCCGTTTTTTTCTAGGATCAGGACTTTTTGAAATAAATGACCTGGTGCATTTAAAAAAAATCGGAAAAATATGGGGTTTTAACAGGGTTATAGAACTTGACAAGAGGTATTCGATGCAGTTTCCCGTTTTTTTCTAGGATCAGGACTTTTTGAAATAATTGACCTGGTGCATTTAAAAAAAATCGGAAAAATATGGGGTTTTAACAGGGTTATAGAACTTGACAAGAGGTATTCGATGCCGTTTCCCGTTTTTTTCCAGGATCAGGACTTTTTGAAAAAATTGACCTGGTGCATTTAAAAAAAATCGGAAAAATATGGGGTTTTAACAGGGTTATAGAACTCGACAAGAGGTATTCGATGCCGCTTCCCGTTTTTTTCCAGGATCAGGACTTTTTATTTTTTAATGACCTGCTGCTTTTAAAAAAAATCGGAAAAATATGAGGTTTTAACAGGGTTATAGAACTCGACAAGAGGTATTCGATGCCGTTTCCCGTTTTTTTCCAGGATCAGGACTTTTTGAAAAAATTGACCTGGTGCATTTAAAAAAAATCGGAAAAATATGGGGTTTTAACAGGGTTATAGAACTCGACAAGAGGTATTCGATGCCGTTCCCGTTTTTTTCCAGGATCAGGACTTTTTGAAAAAAATTGCATTTAAAAAAATCGGAAAAATATGGGTTTTAACAGGGTTATAGAACTCGACAAGAGGTATTCGATGCCGTTTCCCGTTTTTTTCCAGGATCAGGACTTTTTGAAAAAAAATTTGTGCTGTCTTTAAAAAAAATCGGAAAAATATGGGGTTTTAACAGGGTTATAGAACTCGACAAGAGGTATTCGATGCCGTTTCCCGTTTTTTTCCAGGATCAGGACTTTTTTTTTTTTAATGACCTGCTGCTTTTAAAAAAAATCGGAAAAATATGAGGTTTTAACAGGGTTATAGAACTCGACAAGAGGTATTCGATGCTGCTTCCCGTTTTTTTCCAGGATCAGGACTTTTTATTTTTTAATGACCTGCTGCTTTTAAAAAAAATCGGAAAAATATGAGGTTTTAACAGGGTTATAGAACTTGACAAGAGGTATTCGATGCCGTTTCCCGTTTTTTTCCAGGATCAGTACTTTTTGAAAAATGATCTGGTGCATTTAAAAAATCGGAAAAATATGGAGTTTTAACAGGGTTATAGAACTCGACAAGAGGTATTCGATGCAGTTTCCCGTTTTTTTCTAGGATCAGGACTTTTTGAAATATTGACCTGGTGCATTTAAAAAAAATCGGAAAAATATGAGGTTTTAACAGGGTTATAGAACTTGACAAGAGGTATTCGATGCAGTTTCCCGTTTTTTTCCATACAGGACTTTTTGAAAAAATGACCTGGTGCATTTAAAAAAAATCGGAAAAATATGGGGTTTTAACAGGGTTATAGAACTTGACAAGAGGTATTCGATGCAGTTTCCCGTTTTTTTCTAGGATCAGGACTTTTTGAAATAAATGACCTGGTGCATTTAAAAAAAATCGGAAAAATATGGGGTTTTAACAGGGTTATAGAACTTGACAAGAGGTATTCGATGCAGTTTCCCGTTTTTTTCTAGGATCAGGACTTTTTGAAATAAATGACCTGGTGCATTTAAAAAAAATCGGAAAAATATGGGGTTTTAACAGGGTTATAGAACTTGACAAGAGGTATTCGATGCAGTTTCCCGTTTTTTTCCATGATCAGGACTTTTTGAAAAAATTGACTTGGTGCATTCAAAAAAAATTCGGAAAAATATGGGGTTTTAACAGGGTTATAGAACTCGACAAGAGGTATTCGATGCAGTTTCCCGTTTTTTTCTTGGATAAGGACTTTTTGAATAAAATGATCTATTTGGAAAAATATGGAGTTTTAACTGGGTTATAGTTTATTGTACAAATAAAATATTGAAATTTTAAAA
Source organism: Lysiphlebus fabarum (assembly GCA_011426435.1). NCBI lineage: Eukaryota > Metazoa > Arthropoda > Insecta > Hymenoptera > Braconidae > Lysiphlebus > Lysiphlebus fabarum. Next base: position 314,473 of record WSYQ01001163.1, read on the forward strand.
TTAAAAAAAAAAAAACTAAGAAACAATAAAATTATTCATTAAATAAAAAGTCGATTAATTATAATGATTATATTAATATAAAAAAAACATGAAATAAAATTGCCCATAAAAACATTTTCATTCATAATCATTAAATCTATTTTGTTAATATAAGAATTAAATTTTATTATTATTTCATTATTAAAACTTATAAAATTCTGTGTTATATATGTTTTCTATTATTAAATTTAATATTATTTTTTTAAATTAAAAAAATTTATTATAATCATATTATTGTTATCTAATCGGAATAATCTTGATTTAATTTTTCTTCATATTTCTCATTTTTTACTTCAATTCTCAGTGGTGATCTTTCATTTCTTTTATTTCCAAGACGTGATCGTAAATCACCTCTCAAACGATCACCCAATTTTTTTCTAAAAATAATTTTAACAAAAATTGTTTTAATATTATTTCAAATGAGATTATAAAAACAAAAAAAATTGTATAAAACAATTTACCTATTGCTTGATGTTGAATTTTTATTTTCAGCATTAAAATTGAGTCTTGTCCAAACAGTTGATGCAACTTGAGGTTTTGGTTTAGCAACAACTTTGATAACACTACCTTGTGGACCTTGAATTTCTTTTTCAGATAATTCACTTTCACTGGTTGATGATGATGATGATGATGATGAATCATCATTATCATCAATTTCACCGTCTTCATCATCTTCTTCTTCTTTATTATTTTTATATTTTTTATTATTTATTAATTGATTATTATCAATTTTTGTTTCATTAATTTCATCTTCTAATTCACCATCTTCTTTTTCAGATTCTTCAAACATTTTTATTTCTTTATCTTCTTCTTCTTCCTTATTTTCCTGAAAATTTTAATAATAATTAAATAATTATAAATAAATAAATATAAGTATTTTAAATAAATATAAAAATAAAATTACCTGTTGTTGTTTTTTATAAATTTCTGGTCTATTTGTAACAATAACTTGTATTTCATCAGGATAAATTTTTGATTTTTTTTTACCAAGTTTTGATCGTAAATCTCTCATTTCTTCACGTTTCTAAAACATAAATTTTTGATAAATTAATTTGATTTGTAATAAAAATAAATAAATAAATAAATAAATAATAATTAAAATATATATTAAACCTTTTGAGTTATTTGTTTAAGTTTTTTTCTTTTAACTCTTTCTTCTTCATCATCAGCATGCATACGCATTCTTGGTATTTTACTGCGTACATTCATTTCATCATCACCATCAGATACTGTTGATGAATCATCATCATCACCATTATTACTACAATTATCATCTGATTTATTATTATAATTAATTATTTCATTTTGTATTATATTATTTTTAAAACCAAGTCTATTTTTAATTTTTGATTTAATATTATCATCACCACCATTTACATCATTATCATCATCATCATCATTATTACCATCAATATTAATATAATGATGATTATCATTATTATAATTCAATTGTAAATTTGGTTTTTTATTAACAATATAATAATCTTCTGTATAATCATTATTACCCCATTTTTCTGATAATTCACCCCATGGATTAGTTTTTTTTTTATTATCATAATTATCATGATTATTATCACTTAATTTACGTTTTTTTTGTTTATATAATTGTTTTTTTGATTCACTTAATAAACCTTTAATACCACCATAATTTGGATTACCATATTTTTTATAATAAATACTTGTTTTTTCAGAATTTGGTTGTTTTTTATCATTTATTGTTGCAAAACGTAAAAATATATTATTTGATTTATTATAATCAATACCTTTACGCCATATACCTGGTGGTAATGGACATTTAATATCATTTATTGATATTGAATAATTATTATTATCATTATTATTATCATTTGAATTAATAATTTTTTTTGATAAATGTATCAATGCACGTGCTGATGATATATTATCTAACCATACAATATTACATGATACATCATTTATCCATTCAATTGATGATGCTCCATAATCTTCAAAATATTTAAATACATCTTTTGTACTCATATTATCAGTACCTCTCATATGTAATACATTTAAACGTATTTTTTTTTTATCAATATCATCAATTATTTCCATACTTTTATATAATTCATTATTATCAATATTATTATCATTAATATTATTAATATTATTTATATTAATACCAAATCTTTTAGCACGTTCTTCCATTTTTAATTTTTCTTCTTTACTAAATATATCAATACCAGTTGTAAATGTACCATTTTTATTTTCCCATCTTGTTGTTGTTGTTGTTGTTATTGGTGGTGGTGATGATGATGGTGTTATTGATAATGTATTATTTAAATTTTTTTTATTATTATTTACAAATTCATCTAGTGTTTGTATTATTCTACCACTATCGTTATCATTATCATCCTCATCATCATCATCTTCATTAATGTTATGATTTTTTCCTAATTTTTCATCAACAACAATTGATGTATCAATGTCCATTAATTCTTCCTCTTTTATATCACTCATTATTATTATTTATGTTGATTTTTAATATATAAATTGATTATTATTAATTATAAATTATTTAATTTTTTTTGTTATTAATTTTTAAAATAGTATTGTTTATAATTTTATACACCTTTTGGATATAAATATGTTAACAAAACTTTAAACGTCTAAACAAATTAAATATGTACCTTACATAAGTTGTAAAGTGTACATAAGATTATGTGCAATGTACACCAAGCTTTTTTTCATTGAAATCATTTCTAAAATCTTTGTTCACGCATGCGCTAACGCATATGCGCAATGTTATTATTTTTTTTTTTTTAAGATCATTTTCTTATTAATAAATTCGTAATAAATTTCTTGACAAAATTAGAAAATACCTTCTCGGTCATTTGATGTTTCTGATACAATTTTTAAAATACCTCCTTATTGTTCGATCAAATTTTCTATTTTTTAAATCACTAAATCACCTCCTATAATTCTATGATCCTCATACAAAACGTCAATTATTTTATAGTAATTAAGGATACATAAAGTAGAAGTTGTAAGCTTTTTAAAACACTGAATGAACCTCTTTGGTCATTCTATGCTCCTGATACAATTTATCCATTTTTTTCTAAAATCTCTGTTGAATTTTTGAAATAATTAAGGAAACATAAACTACAGAAATTGAGCTTTCCAAAACATCAAATACCTCTTTGGTTATGTTGTGTTCCTGATACAATTTAGCCGTTTTCTTAAAAATGATCTGTAGAATTTTCATAATTATTAAGAAAACATAAAATAGAGAAAGTAAGTTTTCCAAAACACCAAATACTTCTTTGATCATTCGATGATCCTGATACAAATATATATCATTCTCATTTGAAGACATAAAAAAAAGAGCAGATAATACACTCAGCGCTACCTTGTGGCTTTTTCAGTATTATCTAACAAACAAAATTATTATATCTGGCAACTCTCTCAATGAACATGGGCCACTCACTCACTGACATATAAATTATATATGACACTTGTACATATGTTATTTTTTTTTTATATATATTTTATAACCAGTGATATATAAAATAGAAAATCAAGTATGTAAAATCTGATAAAAAATTTGGTCGCATTAGTAAACAATTATTTTGTTTTTAAACATATATTTGTTTATTTTTAATGATTAAAAAAATCATATTAATTGTAAATTAAGTGTAATATATTTAATAAAAAAAAAAAAAAAAAATGAGTGAAGAAAAAAATAACCTCAATAAGATAAAAGTTGTTGATAATCATATTTGGCCCAATGCAACAAGTGAAATGGTAGTTGATGGAAAAGGGTCTGCATCATTGATGTCAAATAATTTAATTAATACACAACGATTAATGGCATCTACAGGCACTACTGGATCAGTTTCAATAAATCGTCATATGCCTGTTATAATGAATGTCAATGAACACATAATGAGACTGAAGGCACAAGAAAAAAATGGTAAGAAAAATATAAATTGTTGTTAAAAAATAAATGACAGGTTTACAAAGTTAGCACAGACTCTTACCTTGAATCAAGTTTCAATTACATGCAATTTTTGTGCATTTATATATATTTATATTTATATACCAATTTTATTATATTTATTTTTTTTTTTTTTTTAGTTAGTTTAATATTTTTTATAAAAAAAAAAAAAATTATTCAACATCTAATAATACATAATAGATGCATCACCGTTATGTGATGCAATTTTTTTATAATAATAATTTTATCCATATAAATTTTTATAAATAAATATTTAATTTTCATTATGAAATTAAAACAACTCATTTATTTTTTTTTTCATAAATATTAAAAATAGTATATTTAATTTAATTTATTTTAATTATGTATATTTGAGTGAAGGTCATCATTAGTTGCACAAATTTTTTTTTTTTTTAAATATTAAAATTCATAAAATTTTGTTATATCAATTAAATTTTTTTTAGTTATTATCTTATATATGAACAAAATAATTCTAAAAAATATAAATATAAAAATACTTATTGCGTATTCAATTTTACTCGAATTTTTTTTAGCTTGTTAGAATTTAGATTTTACTATGCTATAGAATATAAAAATGTACTGTATCAGACAAATCCACCTGTTGGGTATACAGGTGAACGTATCATACGTGAATTTTATACATGTATTTAATTAGTATGTTACGTCATTAGTTTTATAGATTGTGTATCATTATAATAGTGATATTTATTGTTATTTTTTTAAATAATTTTTAACAATATATATTAAATAAAAATAATAGAAAAATACAAATAATAAATTGAATTTTTTTTTTCAGATCAATTAATAATAGACTCACAATTAACAAACAATAATAATACCATCAACAACAACAACAACAATACAAGTGTAAATAGTAATATTAATAAAATTAATAATAATAATATTGAGCCAAGGTATCTTCATAAAAAATTTAAAAAGGTGGCATCAAGTGAAGTAGTTATACCTGTAGATTTTGCAAAAGAAAATTCACCAATTATTAGTGAAACATCATCATCAAATTCATTAAAAAGTGTCATCAATCGAATAGATATATCAACTACTGATAATAAAAAGTCTTCCCAGAGTGACAACGTTACAACAGAGCTTGATAGTGAGTCAAGTGATTTAACAAAAAATCGTTATAATTCTTCACATTATAAACAATCTTACACTGAACAAAATGTTTTTAAAAAACACATTGAATCACACACAAATGATTATCCTAATCCTTGCACAACTAGCACTATTTTTTATAAAACAAGTTCTTCAAATCCTTACAAACAACATAGTTCCAGGGCACATGCTTCAAAAGTAGAGAATAATAAATCTGAAAAGGTAAACTTTTATTTATTTATTTGTTAAATTTGAAAAAAATTATTTTAATTTATTATTTTAAGATAAAAAATATATAATTTATTTTATCAAATAAATAAAATAAAAAATAAAAAATTTTTCATTTAAGGTATTTGAAGATTCTGATGTAGAATCATCAGATAGTGTATGCAGTGAAGCAGAAAAATTATCACAATTATCAATACCATCAACTTCAGATATATCAAAAATAAAAACAGTACAAAGTGGAAATATTTATAAGCCAAAATTTCATACAGCATTGCAATCTATAAATAATGAAATTAAAACTGTTATTTCATCAAATTCTATTTCTACAAATAATTTATTATCTATCTCAACAAATAATAAACCATGTACAGCACAAGTTCAACAATATATTGATAAAGTTATAACAGATAATGCAGCTATTGTAGATGCTCTTGATCTTAGTTCACAAAAATTAATACAACAAAAACGAAATTTTATTCATACTCAAAATAATAGTATTCAACCGGTTAATCTGTCATTAATTAATGAAGTTACACCAGAAAAAATTTTAAATAATAAATATTCTTTTCAAAATCGATCTGGAGTAATACAAAATTTAGAAAAATCATCAATACTTTTAAATAATCAACGTAAAAATGATATTGAACAAAATAATAATATTTATATTAATGAATATAAAAATTTATCAAATTCAGATATTGATAATTTTGATTATCAACGTTGGCATGAAAATAAAGCTTCATCAATTTCATCAACACTTTCATCATCACCAAAATCTAATTTTCAATTTGACATAGAAATAAAAGACTCAGAATTACAAAAATCAAATACTTATCATCATACAATTCAACCACTTCCTTCACCGGGTCCTCGACTTGGTAATACAAGATTAGTAGATCCTCATGGTCCTTCATGTGCCAAAAAACAACGTACAGAATCAATTTCAACAATAATGTCTTTTGATGATTTATCAAAATGTCATAGACCAAATTTTTCACAAATGTTTGGTGGTCAAGTTCAAATATTAAATAATAATGGAGAATACTCCAATATCAATTTTAGATACACCAACAATGTTATCACCAATTATACCAAACATATCAACTCCAAATATTGCACCAAAAATGAATTGCTAAATAAAAAATTACTTGGAGCCAATAAATCATTATACAAAAATAACAAATAATAATTTTCAAAAATTATCACAATCTGAATCTCCAACTATTTTATATGGTAATAAAATGATTCCTTATGTTCCTGGAATGCCTGGACCACATACTCTTGCAAATACATCAATAGATCATATATCTTTGATGCAAAGAAATAAAGTTATTCCTAATATTTTTGAAAATCATATGACATCACAACCTTTAGAAATATTAAGTCCAAATGAGACTAAAACAACAGATATAGTTGATAATCTAGAATTATCTGTTAGTACTTCAGTATCAAGTTTAAAACGACCTTTAAATTCAACAAATTTAATTGAAGATTGTACAATTGGATTAAAAAAATTAAATAATGATTTTTCAAATTCTAAAGTACTTGAAGATAAATCACGTTTTAAAGATTCTTCAAATACAATAACTGAAATTTGTAATATTGAAATGGATCAATCTATTGTTAAAAATAAAAATAAAATAATAACAACTGAAAATAATTTGATAAATGATAAATTAAATAAATATAATATTTTTACATCTACAAATATTTATGAAAAAAAAATTGATTCATTAAAAATTAATGATATGGATAATGATAATGATAAAGATAAAAATTCAAAATTTTTAAGGCCAACATCATTGCCATTAAAACCTGGTACATTTGCAATAAAAAAACATCATGGAATAACACCAACAGTAAATACAGAAAATTTAATAACACCAGATACACCAAGACCAATAAAATCTTATGGTCAACTTTATTTAAATGGCCATGCATATACATATCTTGGATTAAAATGTTCAACAAAAGTATTTTATTGTACTCTTAATCGTTCTCAACCAATGTATGTTGAACAACAACATCGTTTATCAATGTATTCAAATTGGAAAATTTGTCAAGATATACCATCAGATTTTGAATTATCACATTATGATTCATGTCAACGTTCAAAAAATTATACAATTGCTAATAAAAAATCAGAATATATATTAACACATTCATCATATCATCATCAATATACACCAACAAGTCCTGATTCTGGAATTGAAAATGATGCACAAAAAAACTTACATAAAACAACAATTTTTAATAATGAAAATAATGAGGATTATATTTATGTTAGAGGACGAGGTAGAGGTAAATATATTTGTAAATTATGTGGAATAAGATGTAAAAAACCTTCAATGTTGAATAAACATATCAGATCTCATACAGATGTGAGACCATATACTTGTAAATATTGTGTATTTAGTTTTAAAACAAAAGGAAATTTAACAAAACACATGAAGTCTAAAGCTCATAATGAAAAATTTATTGAACTAGGTATTACTCCAGTGTCAACTACAACAACAACAACAACAACAACGACAACGACAACCAACTATGATAAAAATATTGACAAAAAAGCTATTACCAACTTAGTTTCTGTTAATGAAAATAATGAAGAATCATCAGAAGAAGATAAAAGTTTTAATGATGAAAGTGAAGATTCTGGTACAGAAGAACAAGAAGCTGCACAAAGTCTTTTAAGTCTTTCACAAAATAATAAAAATAGATTGCCAGGTTTGCTTTCTTCTGATCGGCCATCAACTTATCCATATGCTTATGCTAATACTACCTTAGTTACCACTAGCATTATATCAACAATAACTAGCACTAATGCTTCAACATCCTCTGTAACATCAACAGTTATACAATCTGAAATTTCTCACAGATATTATTTTTCTCCAAATAGATCAACATTTAAAGAAAATTATGACAACGTAATTCAATCTTCAATTAAATTAGATGATTCTGATTCAGAAATTGAAGTTATTAATAAAAATATTGAGCATCAACAATCTCCTCAACCAATTGATTTAACAATAAAAATGATTAGACCAAATATTAAATTTCCTTTTGAATTTATTAAGCATACTGTTGAAAAAAAAAAAGTTATTTCTTCAAGGCCTTCAGATAAATTTAGAAAATCACCAGATATTCTATTACAATCTTCATCTAGGCCAGCAGCAAAATATTCCAAGTTAATAAAATTTTATATATTAATTATTTTATTTATTAAGTTTTATATATAAATTCAAAAAATTAATTTAATATATTATTTTTAAATAATTACAGTGAAAATGAAGATGCAAACTGTATATGCAAACAGTGCAATAAAAAATTTATGAAAAAAAGTCATTTAATACTTCATATGAATATTCATGTTATTGAACGTTCACATAAATGTAAAACTTGTTCAATTTCATTTCAAAAAATAGAACAGCTTATTAAACATGAACGTTCTCCTACACATATGAATAGGGTAAATTAATTTTTAAAAATTTAAAAAAAAAAAAAAAAAAGAACAATTTAAAAAACAATTTTTTTTTCACAAAATTTACAGGTAAACATAACATCATCACTTGGTGCTGAAATGTCAGACAATCCAAGACCTTTTAAATGTACTGATTGTGATATTGGATTTAGAAAATCTGGATATCTTGCTAAACATATCAGAAGTAAATCACATATTATGAGGCTTGAAAATTTAAGTAAATTACCGTGTGGTACATATGCAGAAATGGAAAGATCTGGTACAAATATAAATGAAATTGATACAACAGATTGTGTTCAAAGTCTTGCTAGTCTACAGGTTATTATAATTAATATTATTATTTTTATTTTAATAAATTGAAAATTTAACAATATCAATAATTAATAATGATTTTTTTGTTTTTTCTTTATTTAGTTTATGGCACGTAAACTTTATGAACGAGATCCAAGTAATATGAGTGACTGGGAACCCAGTATGCTACCACAAAATCAAAAGTTATTTTTTAAGTGTAAAATATGTTTAAAATTATTAAATACTTTTGATGAACTTGAAAAACATTGTGAAATTGATCATAATATTGAAAAATGTGTAAAAAAAGATTTTGAACTTATCAATCATGATGATGATAATAATAATAACAATAATAATAATAATAATAACAATAAAAAAAATATTTTAAATGGTGAAAAAAATTGTGAGGACCAAAGTAAATAAAAGTACATAAATAAAAAAAAATGAATAAATAAAAAATATGTATATGTGCCAAAATTTATATGTCAATAATTTTTAAAAAATTTTATGATAATTTTTTACATAAAAAAAAAATATATATATAGGTATATATTTTAATATTGACAATTATATTTTTTTTTGGAATTTTTTTTTTTTAATTGTACAAAGTAATAATAAATTAATTAATAAATAAAAAAATATATTTAATTGTAGAATTTATTAATATGTTATTTGTCATTTAACTTAAACATAAAAAACAAATAAAATAAATATAAAATAAAAAAATTTGTTTTTTTTATGGGTTTGATAAATATATTTTAAAAAAAGATCAAATTTTATAAAATAAAAAATATTCTTGTTTTATATTGATAAAAAAAATCATTTAAAAATTATTTATGTAATTTTATTTTTTCATATGTACATATTTTTTTTTTTTTTTTTATTAATTCATACTTTTTATAAAATAAAGTTTATCAAGTTAAATGATGGGGTATAGTAGTATTGGCTAAAAGGAGGAGTTTTATTTTACAAAGGTGGAATTAATAAAGGGAGGATATATTAAAAATATTGAAATAAAAAAATATAGGTATAAGTACTTTTTATCACTGATTTTATTTAATAAATTATTATATTATATAAAAAAGAAAAACTGAAAATAAATACAACCCATAATTTTAAGTAAAGCATAAAGTTTTCCAATATTATTATAATACTATAGTATAAAAATAATAGTACACGTCATATAATATTAACCCGTTAATTTATATTTAAAATATAAAAAAAAAAAAAAAATAAGCTTTATGCATATTTTTATGTGTGGTTCATTCGAGTTCAAACTGTCATCGATATAACTTTAAAATCATTTTTTAATTCTTGAGATATACGATGCAAAACTTTAATAGAATATAAAAATATAAAAATGTTTCAAACAAAATGATATAAAAATGAATTATATTTTATTTGTTTTAAATTATTAATTATTATTTAAAAGAATACATGTATAACTGGCAGTCTGATAATCAAAATCAAAATTAAATGGTAAGTAATTTTACCAAAAAAAAAATATTATCAATATATTTCATCAATTTTTTAATATAATATTTTATTAAATGATACATTTACTGTCAAAATAATAATACTTTATAATGTATAATCATAATTTTTTGGTATTCATGTCAAAGACTCAATTTTGTTCGATATATAACAAATTATTATTAAAATTTAAACATTTAAAATGTTTATTTTAAATTTTAATTGTTTAATTTATAAATAAAATTTTATATTGTTTTTTAAATATATATTTATAAATGATGGATTTGTAATAAAAAAAAAAAAAAAACAAAAAGAATTTAATATAATTAATTAATATTATAAATTATATAGACTAATAATGGATATGAAATAACTGGATCAAGTAAAGCTATGTTAGCTATATGTTGAAATTACTGGTCCAAGTTATACAATTGATTCAGCATGTTGTTCAAGTATTGTTGCTATTTAAAATGCATACAAAGTGTGATGGTGCATTAGTTGGTGCTGCTAATCTATGTCTTCATCCGAATTTAGCTCTTCAATATGTTAAATTAGGTAACTATCAAATTATAATGATTAATGATATAAAATTTAAAAAACAAAATTTAATTAATATATTTTATTGTTTAGATGCTTTGAGTCCTCATGGTTATTGCAGAACTTTTGATGCTGATGCAAATGGTTTTATTTATTTACAAAAATTAAAAAATGCTAAACGTGTATATGGTACTATTGTTAATTGTAAAACAAATTGTGATGGATAAAACCATTTACATCAGCATCAAAAGTTCTGCAATAACCATCAGGACTTGAAGCACCTACACTAAAAAAATAAAATATTAAAAATTATAAATATAAATTATAAATATTTTGTTTTTTTTTTTTTCAATTTTATGTTATTATTTTAAATAAATAAATATAAATATACATATATATATAATAGTTACCTAATTTAGCATATTTAAGAGATAAATTCGGATGAAGACATAGATTAGCAGCACCAACTAATGCTCCATCACAATTTGTATGCATTTTAAATAACAACAATACTTGAACAACATGCTGAATCAATTGTATAACTTGGACCAGTAATTCCATATCCATTATTAGTCTGTATAACCCATTTTTTTAAAAAAAGACATTTTTTCAGTCTCTGAAAAACATGATGCAATAAAAACACCAGTTTTACTGCCTTTTATTGTGAATGGATTAATACCAGCATCAATAATTGCTTCATATCCATGTTCCATTGCATTAGCCTGATTTGGATTTGATCCAAAAAATAATGCATCAAATTTATTGATATTATTTATTTTATCCATTCTTTTTGGTAGCTTAGGAAAATCTTGATATAAATTTATATATTATTATTAATTATAATTATTGTTTTCTTTTTTTTTATATTATAAATTTAATACTAACACAATATTTATATTTAATAATTTATATACCATTTTTCCAGCAACGTGAATCTTCAGTCACCATGTCAATTTTGTTAAAGAGATTTTTTTTAAGTTCTTCAACATTATCTGAATCTGGAAATCTTCCAGCAACTCCAGAAATAACAATATTTTCTTGAGAATTCATTGTTGGCTTGTTGAGTAATTGTGCAAACACTGACAAACGATTTTTTTTTTTTTTTGTGATTCTACTGAGTTGTGTTTGTCTATTTATTTAAAATTTAAAGCTCATTGACATTCATAAATTCTAAATTCAAGATTATTGGTTCAGTTAAAAACCCATAAAATTGTAAAAAGTCATATTGATAAAAATAAAACAATTAAATTTTAATTATTTAACGACTTTTTTTTATTTCTTTGCAAATTCGTAGAGTCAAGATAATATTTTATTATTTTTTTTTATTTCGTTTACTAAATGTAATTCTTATAGTTTTTTAAAAACCTTGACATGAGACAATATCATGTCTCTTGATTTAATTTATTTTAAATTTATTTTAATTTATTCTAAATTTATTTAATTAACAATTAAATTTTTATTTTATTTTTATTTACTGTTTTATTTATTCGGTATCAATAAAAATTAAATTTTTAAATAATTTTATAATTTATTTAATCGTTATATTTTTATATATTTTTATTATTTAAAATAATTAACTTGAATATTTTATTTTATTTATTTATGTGATTTTCAATTAAATAAATTATATAAAATTATATAAAATTTTATTATTTTGTTTTAATTTTATTAGTATACTTTTTATACTTTAACATATTAAATATCGCATTTTATATATAAAAATATGATTTTATTGCGTATAATGATAAAAAAAAAAAAAAATGTTATAATTTATTTAATCGTAATTTATCTATGATTAATTTATGTATTATTTTTTTTTTTATAAAGATCATTGCATATTAATATTTATATATATATTAATTTTTTTAACACCTTGGCCTTTTATTTATTTATACCCCTACCACATTGTGATTGTTAACATTTGTTTAAAATAAATAATAAAATTTTATGTATATACAAGATCTTGATACATATTCTATATAACTCTGACAATTATTGTCTCACTCTGTCAATGTTATCGAGACTCATTATTTAGCTATTTTTTTTAACATAAGATAAAAATTTTATATTTTATTTTTTATTTTTTCATACATTTAAATATAACATACTTACTGAATTTAAAATTTATTTTTATGTTATTTAATTTATATATCAGTAATTTGTTTATTTAAAAATGGAAATGTCTAACGTTGTAAGTATAATTTATTTATAAATTTTTCAATAAAAATTTAATTTATATTATAAAATTTTTCATGTATATAAATATTTTTTTTAATTATTATTATATTATCAAGGTCATTTCAATTGACATATCATTTAAATGATTGATTAAATATTATTTATAAATTATATCAATGTGATAAATTTAAAAGTTTTTTATTTTTTTTTCTTTAATCATATCAATAAATTATTAATATATAAAACTTTTTTATATAAAATTTTTTTTTGTCATATTTAAATTTATTTATAATAAAAATTATATGACATACTTATTTAAATTTTTTTAAATATTATTTTACATGATATAATTATTGTACTGTATCATATTAAACTATTTAACATATTTAAAAAAAAAAATTTACTTATCATTTAACATTTTCACATTTTAATTAAAGTATTTCTATTAAAGTTTAAACAATAAAAAATTAGATTAATACTTTTTAATAATGAGAATAATGAGAATTGAAATATCAAATTTATCTTTTTATTTTTTAGGAATTAGAAAATCAACAAGATTGTGATAATTCTGATGAAAATAAAGATAATAAAAATAATAATGATAATCCAGGTTTATCATATGGAATTGATGATTCACCACCTTGGTATCTTTGTTTTTTTATGGCAATACAGGTAATATAAATATACCAATACTAAAAAATAAAATTAATAAAAAAATTATTATTATTTATAGCATTATTTAACAATGATTGGTGCAATTGTATCAATACCATTTATATTAACACCAGCTTTATGTATGACTGAAGATGATCCATCAAGAAGTTATATAATATCAACAATGATATTTGTAACAGGTTTAGTAACATTATTTCAATCAACATTTGGATGCAGGTAAAATAAAAAAATATATTATTAATTATTATATAAGTAGGTATAATTTATATTAAAATTAAACTAAAATTGTATTTTATTTATTTTAAAGATTACCACTTGTTCAAGGTGGTACAATATCATTTCTTGTACCAACACTTGCAATATTAAGTTTACCACAATGGAAATGTCCATCACCAGAAATAATAAATTCAATGACACAAAATAATCGTACTGAATTATGGCAAATACGTATGCGTGAATTATCAGGTGCAATTGCTGTATCAGCATTATTTCAAGTATTTATTGGTTTATTTGGTATTGTTGGTTATTTATTAAAATTTATAACACCATTAACAATTGTACCAACAGTATCATTAGTTGGTTTATCATTATTTGAAAATGCATCAAGTGCTGCATCAAAACATTGGGGTATATCATCAATAACAATAATTATGTTAACTGTTTATTCACAATTACTTGTTAATACACGTTTTCCAATAATTGTTTATACTAAAAATAATGGTATAAATATTAAATGGTTTTATTTATTTAAATTATTTCCAGTAAGTATTTTATAAATTTATTTATTTAACATATTAATATGTATTATTAAATTTTTAATAATTTTTTTTTAACAGGTACTATTAACAATTATTATCATGTGGACAATATGTGGTATATTAACATTTACAAATTATTTACCAATTGGTCATCCAGCTAGAACAGATGCTAAAATAAATATATTAAGTGATTCACCATGGTTTCGTATACCATATCCATTCCAATGGGGTTTACCTACAATTAGTTTATCTGGTGTACTTGGAATGCTAGCTGGTGTACTTGCTTGTACTGTTGAATCAATTAGCTACTATCCAACAACATCAAAAATGTGTGGTAATGTTAATTATTTAAATTTATATGTTAATAATATATAAAAAACTTAATTTTAATATTTAAAATAAAAAAAAAAAAACAGGAGCTCCACCACCACCAGTACATGCAATTAATCGTGGTATTGCAATTGAAGGTATTGGAACAGTTTTAGCTGGTATTTGGGGTAGTGGAAATGGTACAAATACATTTGGGGAAAATGTTGGTACAATTGGTGTAACTAAAGTAGGAAGTAGACGTGTCATACAATGGGCATGTATTTTAATGATTTTACAAGGTATTATTTGTAAATTTGGAGCAATATTTATCATCATACCAGAACCAATTGTTGGTGGTATTTTTTGTGTCATGTTTGGTATGATTGCAGCATTTGGCAAGTATTACTTTTATTTGTATAAAATTTATTTTTATGTCAATAACAAAATCAAGTATATATCTCTATTATTATTATTATGTTTTTTTATTTTTTTAATTTATAAAAAATACTGTTAAAATTAAAAATATTAAGTAAATTAATTGAGACACGTGTTGTTTTTTTTTTTTTATTATAATTATTAATTACTAAAGAAGTCAATAAAAAATAAAAAAAATTTTAGTACCAGAGATTATGCTATTTAATTTTATCTCTTTAGACTTGCTATAAGTATATAATATATATATATATATTTTTTTTTTTCAACAGGCTTATCAGCACTTCAATATGTTGATTTAAATTCACCAAGAAATCTTTATATTCTGGGATTTTCCATATTTTTTCCACTTGTAATAAAGAATATTATATTTTATTTTATATAAACATTAAAAAATAAATAAATAAATATAAATATATTAATTTTTAAATTTTGTAAATATAGGTATTATCAAAATGGATGATTGTACATTCAGAAGTCATAAAAACAGGCAATAATACTGTTGATGGTGTTTTAACAGTTTTACTAAGTACAACTATTCTTGTTGGTGGTTTTATTGGTTGTCTATTAGATAACATTATACCAGGTATATAAATATATTTAAATTTTAGGTCAATGAAAAAGCAACATAATAATTATTATTTTTATTTTTTATTTTTTTTTTTAGGAACAAGTGAAGAAAGAGGACTTGATGCATGGTCAAATCAAATGTCACTTAATTTTGATATTTCAGAATTAAATGATAATAATAAAACAGAATATAATACATTTGATTTTCCAATTGGAATGAAATTACTAAGACGGTATAAATATTTATTAATTTTATTATATTGTTTTATTATTTTATTTATATATTTTTTATTTTACAGTTGGAAATGGACATCTTATCTTCCTTTTTCACCAACATACAAACCCAAAAAACCAAGGATTAGTAAAACAAAAAAACCCAACAATTTCGTTGCTTAAAAAAAAAAAAATAATAACTAAAATAACCCAATTAATGTCTAAATATATTGATAATAATTTTAAATATATATAAATTTATAAATAATTAAAAATTAAATAAATCCATAATTAGCAATTTCAGCTGGTATAAAACCTTGTTTACCATTATTTTTTTGAATTAAAAACCAATTTTTATATGATCACTAATTAATACAACAACATCACCTTTATTAACTGATATTGTATTATCATTATCATTTTTAAAATAATCATATTGAATACATAGCAATATTTGACGTGTCCCAAATATTTTTTTTTTATTGGCAACATTTTTATAATAATGATCAAATAATAATTCATCATATAATGTATTTTTTTTATTTAATTTTGTATAACGATTATTTCTATCATTATATTCTGATCTAGTATCAGTCATGTTACCTAAAAGTAAAAAAAAATAATAATTTCTTTAACAGTATAATAATAAATTTTAATGATTTGCATGCATCATAATAATAGTTTTATAAATTTATTATTTCTTTCTTTTTTAAATTTGTAAAACTACTTTTCTATAGCAATTAACTGACATTAAATAAATATTAAAAATTTTGTGATTTTATTTATTATTATTAAATAAGTTTAAAACAATTAATATACCTAATGGTTTTGGAAAAACATCTCCCAACATTTCCCAACATGGTCCATGAGTTGGTTGTGGTAATATACCAAGTGGTAAACATGCTGAATAAATAACATATCCTTCTTTATTATGTGTTGTTGTACAATAAAGCCATTTATCATTTTTAAATACAGCATTAACAATTGTACCAAGTGGTAATGATATTTCATCTTGTATACCATTTTGAGTTTGATATAATACTGATGTAAATGATATAACAATTGGTATATTTGCTGGTTCATCAATTGAAGCCTTGTTTAATTTAAATTACAAATAAAATAGAAAATATATATAATTGTTATATTAATTTGATATTATTTAATTGTTAAAATATAAATTATTATTATCATTTATTATTTACCTTTGTTAAAAATAAATCTAAATCATTTATATCATATATAAAATTTTTTTTGATATTTCTTGATTTTCTTCTACGTTTTTTTTGTTGATTATTTTTTGGTAATATTAAATTTGATTCAGATATTGTTCTTGTTACTTTATTATAATTATTATTATTATTAAAAATATCAGATTTATTATGAATTATTTTTTTTTTCTGTAAAAAAAAAAAATGATTTATTTATTTTTTTTTTTAAATAATTTTTGTTTTTTTTTTTTTATTTATTAAATATTTATTTTACCTTTTCAAATTGTATATTATTATTTAATTCTTGTTTATTAAATTTTAAATTTTGTATATTTTTATTATCATCAATATTATATTTTGATTTTTTTATTTCAATATTTTTTTTATCATTTTTATTAACATCACGAAATACCCATGTTAATGATAATTTTGGACGTAAATATTGACTATTATGTTGACCCATTGTCAATTTATTATTTATAAAATTCATATCAACATTTTTAAATTAATTATTTTTCATATTAATATATAATTCTGAAAATTAAAAATTATATTAATTATAAAATTATTAATAATTTAAAAAAAATAGTAAAGAAAAATTAAATTTTTTTATTTAAAAAATAAAAAAATTAATAAAAATTAATTTTAAATAATAAAAATAAAATAAAAAATAATAAAAAATGCCTTGGTAATAATGGCTAACCCCGTTGACCTTTTTTCATGGTAAAAAAATTTTATTTTTTTTTTAAAATCTTATTTCTTCTCAAGCTCAATTCTCGTGTGTGAATATGTCTGTATATAATTTTTTTTATTTTATTTTTTTGTTGCTGTATTAACGTACTCAATATCCATGTTACCTGTATATATTTAAAAAAAAAAAAAAATACAACTGGCAATAAGGCCCCCAAGGGCCTTAATTATATCTTTTCTATAGACACGCTATACACAAATTTTATCACACCCACTGAACTCACATTTCTCTTTTGATTTATTTATATACTTAATTTTAATTTTTTAAGAAATATAAATATATTTATAATAATTAATTATATAAATAATTAAATATATATTTTAATTATTATTTTAACTCAAACGTACCTTTTTTTTTTTTTTCTATAAAATTTATTGTAAACTATTATTTATCAATTTTATTATTATTATTTTTATTTATTTTTTATCACTGTAATTTTTTTTTTTTAAGTTTTAACTTTAAAAGAATTATTTTAAATAATTTTAATTTTAAATTTTATCTGCACTGTATGAAAGTTTATTGTTGAATGTTTTAACTGATGTTAAGAGAATGAAAAATAAAAAAATAAAAAAAATAAAAAATTACAGTGTAGAAGGGTTTTTTTATCTTACAGATAATAAATGATTGGTTGAAATATTCCCGCGTAAAATATTACTAACCAATGAGATTATAAATGCCAAAAAGTAATTTTATTTTCTCACGATGTAAAATATCCAAATTTTTTTTTTAATTTATTAAATAAAATATTTAATTAAATTATATAAATATTTAAAAATTATAAAAATACAGTTAAAAAAAAATGTTGAATTTAAAATGTGTGATGTAAAATTGCATTTTAAATATATAATTTATCATTAATTTAATTTTTTAATAAAGATAAAAAAAATTTCAAAATTAATTTAACATTTAAATGTATAAAATAGTTAAATATTTTTATCAATTTATTAATATATTTTTTTAAATAATAATACAAAATTTTTAGATAAAATAAATTACTATTTATAAATTACAAAGTAAAATAATATATATTATTCCAAATAATGTTTTTTTTACATTCATATTTAATTATTTTACAACATAAATTCTAATTGACATCAAAATAGTTTTTGTATTTATAAATTTATAATCAATTGACATTTTATTATGTAAGAATTTGTCAAGATATTATAAATTTAAAAAAAAATAAAAAACAAAAAAAAATTGATGTAATAAAAATAATTATTTACAAACAAGTTTAGAAAAAAAAAAAAAATTTGAGATAAAAAAAAAAATAATTATTTCATTTATGTTACTTTCATACTGTGGTTTATTTTATTTTATTTTTTTTTAGTTTTTTTAAATCATGTAATTCTTCCGGTATTATGATAAAAAAAAAAATTATTTAAACAACAAAACAGTGGGAGACACGTCGAACAATGATTGTCCCTTCACTTGTTTAATTGCACCTGTTTTTTTTACTTCAATATCGTAATCTTTTACACCAGATACATTTTAAATCTCAGTATATTTTATAAAATGTTAAATAACATAAAAATATATTGTATCTGACCTTAAATTTAAATTTAAATAAACATATCACAACAGGAGGCTATAACTTGTTCTCAATTTTTTTTTTTTCTATAAATAGTGCAAAGTGTAGTGTAAAAAATTTAATTACTTGTTGAATATTTGTAAAAACATGTTGTTCTTAAATCAAAAATATTATATTTATAAATTATCAACAATATTATTAATTTTTAATTTAATAACTTTATCAATTCGTAAGTTATATTAACAAACTAATATCTTTTGATTTTTAACAATATAATTTATTCATTTTTTATTTAAATAATAGAATACGGAAATAATTTTGAGGGAAATCCAAAAATTGTTGGTGGAAATCCAGCTGATGATGGTCAATTTCCTTATCAAGGTAATTGAAAAAATATACATCAAAATTTTAAATTAAAAAAGTAATTTATATAAAATTAATCGTTTCAAGTCTCACTACGTATTCGTACAAAAGGAGGTGAATTACGTCATTTTTGTGGTGGATCATTATTAAATCATCGTTGGATTTTAACAGCTGCCCATTGTTTAAAAGGGTAATTGAAAAAAAAAAAAAATCTCTACAAATTTGTATAATTAAAATATAAATATTAAATTTTTATAATTAATTTAATAACAGATTTAATGACACAGTGATAACAGCTGTTGTTGGTACAACAAAATTAGATGAAGGTGGTGAAGAATATAAATCAGCTAAAATACATGGTCATGAAGAATATAGTTCAATATTTGTACGTAATGATATTGGATTAATTCATGTTGATAAAGATATTGAATTTACAGAAAATATTAAACCAGTTGAATTACCTACTCAGAATTTTGATAAGAGTAATTATCCAGCAGTATTATCTGGTTGGGGTACAACTAGTGTTAGTATATATTTACATATGATAATAATTTAACATTATTATATATTAATTATTATTTAAAATAAAATTATAAATATATTTTTAGTATCCAGGAAAAACACCAAATGATTTGCAATTTATAAATTTAACAGTTATTGATCAATTACATTGTATGATGTATCATAATATTCGTATAACAAATAGAAATATATGTACATTAAATAAAAGAGGACAAGGTGCTTGTCATGTAAGTATAATATAAAATAAAAAATATATAATTTAACATTGAGGAGGGCCACTTAAAAAACTCTCCCAGTATGATCAAGTATTTATTAAATTATTTTAAAATAAAAGGGAGACTCTGGGGGTCCTCTGGTAGCTGATGGTGTTCAAATTGGTGTTGTATCATGGGGAACTCCATGTGCCAAAGGAAAACCTGGTTAATAATAAATTTTTATTTTTAAATTAAATATTTTATATATTAAATATTGATAAATATTTTTTTTTTGATTACCTGATATATATTTTATTTATAGATGTTTTTACAAGAGTTTATAGTTACACTGGTTGGATAAATATGATGATTAATAGTAAACAATATGATGATGATGATGATGATGTTGATGTTGATGAAACAGAGCAAGATGAAGATGATTATTGAAAAATAAAAAATATATATTTATAAGTATACATATTAATTGTGATTCACTGAAAAGTAAATTGATAAAAAGGATTAGTTTTGAAGTCATACATTGATACAATAACAATGTGTTGTTTTTTTTTTTTTTTTTTTGTTGATAAAAATGAATAAATAAGAATGACAGAGTTTAAATTATTCTCAGTTGTGTATATGTGACATTTGATAAATAAATAAAAAAAACTTGATTTAATTAATTTTATTTTTTTTAAATATGTTACTTGATAAATTATATATTTTGATTATTTTAATTATTATTTGTGATAATTTTATTGATGGAAAAAAAATGGAACGTATATTAGGAGGTGAAATTGCTGATAAACATGAATATCCATGGATTGCATCATTAAGAATTCAAGGACAACATAAATGTGGTGGTACAATATTAAATTCATACTGGATTTTAACAGCAGCACATTGTTTAATTAAATATAAACCAAATGACATGACTATTGTTATTGGTACTAATAATTTAGTTATTGATGGTTTAGCATATAGAGCTGATTATTTTTTTATACATCATGATTATGATAGAGAATTGCATGCTAATGATATTGGTCTTGTTAAAATTATTAATAAAATTTTATTTAATAGTATTATAAAACCAATTTTATTACCAAATCGTGATTTTTCTGATAGTAATTTAACTGGTATTTTTGCTGGATGGGGTACAACTTTGGTAAATTTTTTATTATTTATATTTTAAACATTAAATATAAATTAAAAGAATATAGTTTATCATGATTTTTATGTTTATTATTTAAATATTTAAAAAAAATAAAATAAAATAAATATTATAAAAAATTAAATGTGTCTATTTTAAACATAGCCTGCCTGATGGATTTAATAATAATGAACTTCAAGTTATCAAATTAAATATTATTAAACTTGATAATTGCCAAAAAATTTTTCCAAAAGTTGGATTTGGACATATATGTACATCAACAACAAATGGTGGTTTATGTTTTGTAAGAAATTAAATTCATTATTTAATATTATTATATAAAAACAAAAAATAATATGATAAATTAATTAATTATATTTTTTAATAATATAGGGTGATTCTGGAAGTCCACTATTTATAAAAAATATGCAAATTGCAATTGCATCATGGGGTTCTCCATGTGCCAATGGATATCCTGATATTCATTCAAATGTTTATTATTATTTAAATTGGATTAAAAATACAACAAATATTCAAATAAAAAATAATAATAATTATTAAAATTTTATTGTAAAAAATTAATATATTTTTAAATATCAAATATAAAATTAAATTTCTATTTAAAACATGACCTATATTATGACTGTATTTTATAAATGTACATATGCATTTTTAAATTATTATTATAAATGAAATGAACATGACCCCAGTTTGAGCAATAACAAAATGAGGGTGTTTGCGCACCCTTATTTTTTTTTTTACCCAGTATCTGTCGACGACCACCCAAGCAAAAAAAGGAAAAAAAACAAACAAAAATTATAATAAAAAATATCTAAATAAACAAAAATTACAATTATCAAAGTTATAAAAATAATAATAATAAATTATTTATAAACAAAGTAAATTAAATTTAAATTATTAATTTATTTTTTTTTAATTATATAAATTATATTATTATTATAATTTAAATTAACATATTTTTTTTTAAGTGTTTATAATATATATCCATGTTGACCCTATTACAATGCGCATGTTTTAAATGTATTAATAATATTTATATTATTATAAACAAATAATATAAAATTATTTTTATTTATAATAACAATAAGTGTATATATATTGCAAAATTATTTAAAAACCAATGAAAAAAATTACACCTGGACAAAGAACACCTGGTTAGTTTAGTGAATATTACGTGTTGTGAATCAATATGACAAAATAAAAAATATTTTTATCATATAAAGAAATAATTATATTATTAATATTCATAATAATAATTACAATAGAAAAATATAAATAATAATAATATATAAAAAATTGTTTTGTATATTTTTTAAATGTTTATTATTATTATTATTTTATTTGTTATTCAGTCAAGATCTTGAAAATTCTACAAAATAAATTGTTGTTATTTAATGTAAGTTTATAAATTATGATTAATTATTATTAATATAAAAATTGTTTAAGTTATTTTTTTTAATAAAACAAGTATTAAAGTTCAAAGATTAAATCAGCTGTTTATAGAATTTTTTATTTACATTCTAAGTAAATTTTAATTATTTTTTGAAAAAATTATTGATAATTTTATTATTTAACAACAATTAGAATTTAAATTTCATTTTTTTTTTGGATTGTTGTTAGTAAAAATATAAATAAACAATTAAATTCATATTATAGATATGAAATTTTAATAATTAATATTAATAGTATATTTATTAATGATAATTAAAAATTATTATCATCAAAAAATTACATTGTTTTTTTTTATCTTTTTTTCTCTCTCTCTCTCTGTTATTTTACAATTTAATTTACCGGAGGTCATGACCTCCGCAAGATCACCAACCTCAAGTGAATTCCACGAGAAACGTCAGTTGAAAAAAAAAATAATAATAATAAAAAATATACATAAAAAAAAAACAAACAATTCTAACCTCTTTTTTTTTTCTTCTTTTTTTTTTGTTGCTCCTTTCTTTTTATAATAACTTTGTTAAACATTTTATTTTTAATTTAAAAATAATAATATTAATTAAAACACTAATTTATTAAAATTCAAAAACACAAACACAGATAGATATGATATATTTATAAAAATTTTTATAAAAAAAGTTTTATTTTTAAAAAAAAAAAAACCACACACATGCAATAAAAAATGGCGTCTATCTCTCTCTCCCCTTACACACTTGATCCCTACTTTTGGTCTATTCTCTCTCTGCCCTTTTTTTATTTTATTTTTTTGAAAATAAAAAATATGATTGGTCGGCATTTTGTCCTCGTTCATGAAACGTGCATCTGGATGTTCGTTTCAGTATTCGTTGTGTATTTTTGCATTGTTGTTGTGTGTCAGATAATAAATTTAATAATAATAAAATTAATAATAAATAATATTAAATTAAATAAACATTATCTTTATATTTAATAAATCACGATAAAAATCTAAACAAATACAATAATAATTAAAAATATAATTTTTTTTTATTTCAATATTTGCGAGATAAATAATGGCGAATAAAAAATTTCAGCTGATTAATAAATAAAAAAAAAAATTACATTTACTCCAAAAATACAAAAAAAAAAAAAAAAAAATGTTTAAAAAGAAAAAAATTATAAAAAAATTGAATTTTTAATAAAAAAAAAAACCAATTAAAATATTATTTTGTTTTATTTAATTTAAATTATATTAATAATTTAATTTATATAAATAAATAAATAAATAATTTAAATTTTTTTAAAGACGCCATAATTTATAAACCAAGTTATTCTTGTTTTGATAATTTTATCGTGATTTTTATTTATTGAGACAATGGAAGCACTACGTTTAGCAATACAGTAAGTTTTGTTATAAATTTTGTTTTTTTTTTTTTTCTTAAAAAATTGGCAAAGTTTATTTTTATATAATATATATAAGTATAGGTATAAAAATCTATTATATAAAAATAAATAAATTTTATATGATAAAATTTAAATTTGTTGATTAATAATTAATTTAATTAATTAATATTTTTTGTTTGTTTATTAAACAGAACAAGACTTGGTGAACGTATGGTCAGTATGAGCTCAATGCTCGTGGAAACAGTAAGCATAAACTACGAGGATTTTAATGAGAGTTTTTTAACATGTGGTACTTGTTTATGTGTTTATGATGGAAGTGAACATACACCAAAATTATTACCATGTTCACATACAGTAAGTATTATATAAATAATAATACTAATATAAAATAATATGTTAATTAATGATTAAAAAAAATAATAATTTTGTAGGTATGTTTACATTGTTTAACAAGAATAGCAGCATCACAAACACGTGAAGTTGGACATTTTCGTTGTCCAATATGTCGTGAATTAATAACAATACCACGTGGTGGTGTACCAGCATTACCACCAAGTTTTTTAGTTAATCAATTATTGGATTTAATGTCACGTCAAAGACGTGAAGTTATACCAAAATGTTCAACTCATTTTAATCAAGAATTATTATTTTGTGAAACATGTGATACTGTTTTTTGTACTGTTTGTACTGGTGGTAATCATACTGATACATCACCTGGTTGTACTGAACATACTATTATACCATTTAGTATTGCAATAAAACGTATGTCAGAAATATTATTATATAAAGCAAATGAGTGTATATCAAAGGTAATATTAATTAATATTTATAATATTTTAAATTATAAACAAAAATTTATTATTTATTTATTTATTTTATTACAGTTAACACAAGCACAAGAATCAGTTAGTACTGAATTACGACGTTTAGATACAGCTATGGAAAAATGTATGACAAATGTTGATAATGAATTTGCAGATATTATTAAAAAAATTGAAAAAAAAAAATGTGAATTACAAGCAGCAGTACAATCAGCAGCAAAAGATAAAAAACGTGTACTTGAAGAACAACATGCATTAATTGAAACTGAAAAAAATAAAGTTGAAAGAGAATGTGAAGGTTTACAATATCAAGTTGAAGTTAGAAATATAACACAAAGAATTGGTTCATTAAGTGATCAACTTGATGCTGCTGTTGCATTAAGTGAACCACGTGAAAATGCATTTATAACAACTGAATTTAATCATAATACAGCAATTGAAGATTTTGAAAAATCACTTAATTTAATTGGACGTGTTAGATCAAGTACAACATTACCAGGTATATTTTATATTAATAATTTATCAACTAAAATAATTTAATTTAATTATTAATAATTTATATATTTTTTTATTTATAGGTTTATGTAGAGCTAGTCTTCGTGATCCAGCAATATGTAAATTAGAAGCAATTGTTGTATTAGAAACAGTTGATTATCATGGAAATCCAAGAAATGCTGGTGGTGATCCAATTGATGCTGTATTAACATATGCTGATAATATTAATTCACAAAAACCAATTGATTATAAAGTTAAAGATTTTGATAATGGTACATATGAAATATCATTTAGACCACCAACTGCTGATCGTTATTTATTAAAATTATCAGTATTTGAAAGACCAATTAAAGATTATCCATTATATTTTAATGCAACTGAACACAATGAACCAATTAAAATTTATGGTAAACATGGCTCTGGTAAAGATGAATTTCATCAACCAGTTGCTGTTGCTATTGATGACAATGAAATTATATATATTGTTGATTCTGGTAATTCAAGAATAAAGGTATAATAATAATAATTTTTAAATATTTTTTTTCTTTTTTTTTTTTTTAATTAAAAAAAATTAATTAATTTTTTTATAATTTTCTTTTTTTTTTTTCACAAGTTATTAGATAGCAATTTAGAATTTATAAAACACATAACAAATGCTGGATTAGAAGGTCGTAGTTGTACTGGAATAGCCATATCTGAACTTGGAATTGTTATTGTTAATTGGCGTACACGTTTAATAACAGAAATGAATACACATGGTGACACTATTCGTTCATTTTCACACAATGCATTTCAGGTTTGTTCACACGTTATACTTAATTTTTTTTTTTTTTTTTTTCATTACTATTTTAGTCTTTACACCCATCCGGTTGTTTTTTTTTTTTATATGTTTCCGGAAAATAAAACTAGATTATTTTTTTAAACTTTTTTCAATAGTATTAATTTATATTTATTATTATTTTACAATAGGAACCAATTGACGTTGCTGTAGATAGAAATTATGGGCATGTACTTGTTGCTGATAATGGACAAAGTTGTGTATTTGTATTTGATTCAACTGGTAAAATATTATTTCAAGTAAGATTTATATTTTCAAATAATAAAAATAATATATAAATATAAAATTAATAATAATAATTATGTTGTTTAATTTAAAATAGGTAGGTAAAAAAAATACATTTAAATTAATAACATCTGTTACTGTTGGTACTGATGGTGAAATACTTGTTGCTGATTCAAAAATTCAAGTATTTTCAGCAAAAGGAGATTTTTCAGAAGAAATTAATGCTGATGAAAAAAGTAAATTTAAAATAAAAAAAATAAATAATTTTATATTTTTTATATTTAATTAATAGAATTATATTTTAATATTTATATGTATATTTTTTGTTTTTTTTTGTTTTTAAAGGTAAAGGAAAATATGGTGGTATTGCAATTGATAAAAATAAAAAAATAGTTGCATCACGTTGTGATAAAGGACGTAGTATAATACAAGTATTAAAACTTGGTGATGATAATATTTTAACTGAAATTGATTCACATAGCTCAAAATTACGACGTCCAGCTGGTATTGCAATATTACCAAATAATCATCTTGTTGTTGCTGATTTAGGCAATGATTGTATCAAAAAATATCGATATTGGTAAACTGCCATTTTGATTATTAAGCATTACTTACAATATTCTTAATTTTTTTTTTTTTTTTTAATATTCTCGTTAATTTTATTTTACTAAAACCGTCCTACATATTGTATGTCACATATTTTTTATCTTTTTTTGTTGTTTATTAAATAAACAGCTCAATTTATGTTTAATTCAATGTAAATAGTCTTTTTTTTTTTTAATTAATTTTTTTTATTTTTTAATTCAGTATTAAAAATACATGAGCTGAATCTCAAAAAAAAATAATAATAATCAATTAGAACAAAAAAAGTTATAAATTAACAAATATGATAATGATAATATCATAGTTTTTTTTTAATTTTATTATTTCGTAATTTAAATAGACTGTAAATTACGTATGGAATGACAACTAGTCTTAATTAATCGTTTTTCTACGTCAAATTATAAAAATATTTTTGTTTATTTTACTCGGCAGAGTATTACTTAATTTTTTATTATTTTTTATTTATATGATTTATAAAAAAATTTCTCAAGTGTCATTGTATAATTTTTTTTTTTTATTTTCTAAATAACGTATTGTTAAACTAAAAAAATTATATTAATTATTTTAATGTCTGAAATTTTAAGTACGAATTGATGAAAATAAAATTAATAAATCGTACAATACTTGATATTTTGAGCGAACAAAAATAAAATAAATAAATATAAAAGTATTTAGATATTATAAAAGTGTTTAATTTAAACAATATAAAATGCTCATAGAGTTAAAATCAAATACACGTTTGACTGACGAACAATAAAAATTAGAATAAAAAAAAAAAAAACAAGTAACGTAAAAATTATAATTTACTTGTTGGTATTTTAAAATCTAGTCACACAAAATTAATTCATACTTAAAATGGACTGTTTTAATTGTAATATATATTATATAAATTTAACAATTGTAATATAAAAAAATATTGCTATATTGTGTAAATAAAAACAAAGCTTGATTATAATAATCTAATGAATTTTATTAATTTAATTTATCACAGTTTAAAAATTACATTTATGGCAAATTTAATTATCTAATATTATCTAACAATTGTTTATAGAATAAAAAATAAACTTTTTTTTTTAAACTAAAACAATAATAATTTGATAGTTAATAATATAAAAATTATTTAAATCCAAAATTTGTTAAATTAACATGAATATATTTATAAATACTTGAATCATCAGATTTCCATAATGTTATTTTTCTTTTTTCATTTTCATATTGTTCAATTAATAGTCTAACATTTGGTATATGATTCCAAAATTTTCCTAATGTTGGTTTAATATTAATTGTATTTGTATCAATTGGAATATTAAAACCTTCAATTTCTCTCCAATGACTTATTAAATTTGTCGTTATAATTATTATATTAAATTCATTAACTAAATAATTACAAATATTTGAAAAATAATTTATAAATGTTAAACTTTTTTGTTCTTCTGTTTCATTATAAAATAATGTTGGTAATGAATCAATAATAATTAATTTAATTTCATCAAGTTTTTTTGATGCTATCATATGAAGAATATTTAAAAGTTGATGAATATTATCAATTGAATATACTTGAATACATTTCATAAATTTTTCAATTATCTAAAATAAACAAAAAATAGTTTTAAAATTAAACAAAAAAAAAAGATATAAAATAAAATTAAAAAATTAATAACCATGTAGTTTATATTATTTCTATGAAATTCATAAATTCTTGATGGAGAAAAATCATTTTTTGTATCAATATAAATAATTTGATATTCATATTTATAAACAATATTTGATACAATGTTTAAACATAGTTGAGTTTTTCCAGCAGATGATTGACCACAAAATTCATATATTTTTCCAATACAAATACCACCATCTAATAAATTATCTAATCTAAAAATAAATTAATTATATTTTATTGCTCATAAAAAAATTCAATTTATATACCTATAAATTGTAAAATAATCAATCAATTACTTTTCAATTCCAGTTGATAATTTAATATCTTCAAATTTTAATAATAAATCAATATCTTTGTTTTTACCACCATATTTATCAACAATTGCATTACGAATATTATATATATTTTCCAATTTAAATTTAATAATTTTTTGTATTTTTTCTGGTGATTCATTAAGAAAATCCATTCCAGTTATTATTTTTTTTTTTTCAAGTATTTTAATTATATCATTATTTAGATCTGGATGAATTAATGAATTTAATCTAGCCATTTTTTTATTTATAAACAATCTGAAATTAATAAAAATTAAATTAAAATAGTTATTATATAATAAGTAAATTAATAAATAATTATTTATAATTAATTACATAAAAATTGTAACAAATTTTATTTTTATTTAACTCAAAAATTACAACAATTAATTATTAAAAAAAAAAAAAATAAACAAATTGTCAAATTTTCAATTTTAAAAATAAAAAAAAACTTAATTAAAAAATTTATAAAATTAAATTATAAAAATTAAAATATTAATATTGTTAATATTAAATATTTAAAATAATATATATAAATATTATTTATTTATAAAAAATAAACAATAAATAATTTATTGACTACGTTAGTCAATTGATTATTGTAATTTTTTTCTTGGAATTTGATCATTGTTGTCACACACATAATTTACACATGCAAAATTATTACAGTATTGAACAGTATTGAATGTGTGAGTATTTTTTTTTTCTCTAAAACACGTGAAGTTGCCACAAAAAATTATTTTCTCATTCCATTTCATTTGTTAAAGTCAACAGGTCCACATCGTTTTAACAAAAATAAGAAAAAAAAAAAAATAAGTTTATAAAATAAAATATAATTTATATATTAAATATAAAAGTAGAATATTAAATTAAATATAATTGTTAAATTTATTTTAATTAATTGGTAAATTAATTATTTATTATTTATAAATATAATTAATATTAATAATGGGATTATTATTTCGAGTCATTTCGGGTTTAGTCGACTCAAACTTATTTTATAATAAAAAAAATGCCCTCGCGACTTGTAGATCACATGTGGACGAATTGCGATCGGTTGTTCGTTAGTTGCTCTCTAAAATAAAATAAAATTTTTAATTGTTTATTAATTATGATAAAATATTTAGTAATTCAACTACAATATTCAACAACAATTATTTATAAAAATTGGTAAGTTTACAATAATAATTTTACTATTTTATAATACAACTTAGATTATCATTTGCCACGTGGAGAATTTTTTTTATAACCAAATGGTTTTTATTTTAAATATATATTTACTGTATTTTAATTGAATTCATTATTTATTATATTAATTTTTATATATTAATCAATTAAAGTATTCAGTTGAAAAAAATTTACTCCACGTTTATTTTAATAATTTAATTTTAACAAAAAAAAAGAAAATCTAATTTATTAAATTTCAATTAAAATATTAAGTTGTTTTAAAATATTAACATCATGTTTTTAGTTATATTCATTAAATAATTATTAATAACTTGAATATAAAATTTTTCTAAAATTATCATGTATATATTTATTCATCAGTGTAATTTATTAATAATTTTTTAATGTAAAAAATAAAAAAATAGTTGCTGATTTGATACAGGAAGTGCGTCATAATATTCATAAATATAAATAGCCAATTACAGATCAGTATTATCACGTGTATTAAATTTCAACCAATCAGAATTAAAAAATGACAATTTCCGGTTAATACGATAACAGCGCCATCAAGTGACCGCATTATTCAGTCGCCATTTTGTTTTAAGTTGATCGTTCAACTTTTTTTTTTTTTTTTTTTTTTTTTTGTTTATGGTGGCCATTTTTATTTTTTATTTTTTTTAATGGTTGGCGCAGACTCGACAACGTCCCGTATTCCGGGCAATATCGTTTTGTGCAGTCGCCATGTTTAGATGTCTGTGGTTCGCGTGTCCTTGAGGGCGGCATCCCAGTGACGAACGAAAAAAATATTTTATTTCAACATTCAATACCGTACTTGGGTGAAAAAAAAAAAAAAAAAAAAAATTTTTTTTTTTTTTTTTTTTTTTTTTTTTCTCTCTAAGTTTAAATAATAATAACAATAATAATTTTAAAATATTTTATCACATGTGGTGGTTAATAAGTGATATACCTATTTGTTTATTAATACAAAAGGTTAAATTATATAAAATAAATTATTAAAAATGCATTAAATTTAGTGATTACATTATGGTAAGTCAAACGACATGATATCGTACCTTAGCATCGTATACAACGCCAATATGGCCGACACAAAATTTCCTTTGTATCGTATCTTGTTGATGGGCTTGGCATTCTCAAATTTTTTAATTAAATTATTATTAAATAATATTAATTTTTATTTAAAAAAAACTAACATAATTAAATAAATAATTAAATTACAATCAATTATAAAATATATATATTTTTTTTATAAATTTTTAATATTATTTTATTAATTTATAAAAAAAAAAAAAAACTCATTTTTTTTTTTTTTTTGTTAAATATTATTTATTTGTTTTTTATTAATTTTTTTTCATTTTTAAATTAATGTTAAATATTATTTTTTAAATAAATATATTTACTGGCTTCTTGTGATTATTGAATAATTTTTTTTTTATTTTTGCACATTCCATTTTTTTTTTTTTTTTTTTGCGTTTGGTATGGCGCGTTTAGACGCTTGCGACTCGTGTCCCGGGGATTTTGATTTCGGCAGTCATCTCGAATAATCAATCTCAACAATTGTAATTTAAATAATTAAATATAAATAATAATTAATAATTATTATTAAAATTTGAATATTATTGAGTATTATTAAAATTATAAATAGGATATTATTTTTTTTTTTTTTAAATAATTTATTTGATGATTTTTGTTAAGAGGTTAATTAACTTGTTGACATTTGTGTATGTGATAAATAA
Organism: Lysiphlebus fabarum; assembly: GCA_011426435.1. Taxonomy (NCBI): domain Eukaryota; kingdom Metazoa; phylum Arthropoda; class Insecta; order Hymenoptera; family Braconidae; genus Lysiphlebus; species Lysiphlebus fabarum. The sequence continues at coordinate 347,159 of WSYQ01001163.1, forward strand.
ATATGATAATGAAAATCATATTAAATTTAATTTTCTTATAATAAAATAAAAATGTAATAGGTATATTTGTATTTTAATTATTTATATAATAATTAATTGTTATTAATTTTTTTGTTTTGTTTTTATTTAATGATTACAGTGTGATGTGTAATGAGTGATAAACAGGGCGCGCCTACTTTGCCGCCCCTGTCTGGGGGTGGAAGTAATAATAATAATGGTGGTAATCCAGGTAATAATAATACCCAACAAACTCTTAGTATCCAGCAAGTTTTGGCTGCTGGACAAGGACTTAATGTCATTACAACAAGTGCTGGACAACAATTTGTCATTACATCACAAGTACCTGGACTTAATCAGGTAATTATATAAACATATCTATATTTATTTATCAATTAATAATAAAAAAAAAAAAATAATAATTCAATGATGATTTTATACCAAACCTGATGGTTTTGATATCCATTCAAATCAAACCAATTAGTGCTGTTAACGAGGCATTTGTCTGAAGAATTTATAAATTAATAATTTTACAATTATTATTAATTTATTATAATATAAGTACTAATAAATTTTTAATTATTATTATTTAAAGATGATAACAAGTTCAACAACAAATGCAGGCATTCAGCAAGTTGGTGTTACTAGAATAGTTAGTATAAATAATCAATCACCACGTGTTGTTGGTGTTGCAAGTTGTAGTGGTACAACATCATCAACAACAAATCGTATTAATACAACAAAAGTTGTATTATCAACATCACCAAAATTAATAAAAACAACAATTGGTAATATGTTTTTAACACCAACATCAGTAACATCATTAAATACATCATCTCCACCATTAAAAAAATTAAAATTAAATGATACAAATGATAAATCAACACTTAATGATGATACAATATGTTATCGTAAACGTATTATGGAAAATAAAATACATAGAATGCGTGCAATACGTGAAAAATATACAGATAATGCAACTGAATTATATTATTTATTAAATGATGGTAATATGATGGATTATCAAGTATGGAAAAAAAAATTACCAACATCTGATTATATAAAATTTTTAAATTCACAAAAACTTGATCCAACTGATAATCATGAAAATTTATTGATACCAATGACAACATCTATTAATAATTTATTAACAAATACAAATATTAATACAACAATTAATTCAAATGAAGTTAAAGTAACTGGTGTTGGTGTTACACCAATTGCTGTATCAACAACATTACCAGCAGCTGTTGCACAATTAAGTCAACAAGGTGAGTTTTATTTATTTATAATCAATTATTAAAACTAAAAAAAAAAAACAATAAATATTTTTAAATTCCTCTCAATCTTTTTATATTAAAACAAAATAATGGAAAAAAAAAAAAAATTGAATAAATTATTAAATTTGGGTAGTAGGTCATTTACCAGGTAGACCCCAAGGTGGTCGTCATGGCATGATATTTGCTATAAGGACGTCTATACAACCACCAACAATCACACTTCACCCTCCACCTAATACTTCTACTATTGCACCTACCATAATTATAGGTGATTACCCAATAATATTAGGATTGTTACAGTCGATGTTTATTAGTATTTTATTATTTTTACAAGGTATCTCTTACGTTCATAAATTTATCAAATTAAATCATTAACTAGTTGTTGAAATCTATATATGTATATGATAAAGCCTTCAAGCATGAATATTTAAACTTGATTAATTCTTTCAAACTATTTCAATAGATGTATCATTATTAATTCTAGAAAAGTAAAAAAACTATAGATTTATTTAATTAATATTATATTGTTTGAACAAAAGAGATACCAATGTTATTTTTAAATTAAAATTCAGTTTTTTTTTATATATATTTTAATAGATAATTATTGTCGTAGGATAAAATTTTATAGATTGATGTTGTTTTAGAATAAAAATAATTTTTTGGCATGTCATTTAATATTTAATATTTTGTTTATTATTTTTTTTTAATAATGAAAAAGATGTATATGTATTTATTTTCTTTTTCAACCCATGAATGATATTCCGTTGATTCAAGTGATTATGCTTGTATTGGCCTTAAAATTTGTGGGTATATTAATTACGAGCATGTGTAAGGCTTCAAGATAATTATCGTCTTATAGCCTAAGGGATACGTTCGTTACAAATGAAAAAAATATTATATAATTTAAATACATTCAAGTAATTGAAAAAAAAAAAAAAAAAAAAAACTAACTAATTATCTTTTTTTTTTTCTTTTTTATTAAAAAATTGAAGGTGCAACACCAACACCATCAACTATAGAACCAGTGAAAATATCGACATCGTCATCGTCATCATCAATACAATCAGTACCGGTATCATTATCAATACAACCAGTATCGGTATCGGTATCGTCATCATCATCATTAACAACAATAACAACAGCTCCAATTGTTACTAAATCAATATCAACAACAACAGTAACAACATCAATAACTCCATCAATAACATCAACAATATCAACAGTTAAAACAACAACAACAGCATCAATACCAACATCTATAACATCAGCAAGTGTATCACAACCAGTTGTTAAATTAGTAAAATTACCACAACAACAACAAGCACTATCACCAACAACTTCATCATCATCATCACCATCATCATCATCATTAATAATAAATGATTGTCATAATAATCAAGAACAAATTGTTGAAAAAGCTAAACAAGAAGCATATGTTATGCAAAGAATAAATGAATTACAACGTGATGGTTTATGGTCTGAAAGAAGATTACCTAAAATACAAGAACCAACACGTACTAAAGCACATTGGGATTATTTACTTGAAGAAATGGTATGGCTTGCTGCTGATTTTGCACAAGAAAGAAAATGGAAAAAAGCTGCTGCTAAAAAATGTGCTAAAATGGTACAAAAACATTTTCAAGAAAAAGCAATACAAGCAGTTAAAGCTGAAAAATTACAAGAAGCTAGACTTAAAAAAATTGCTGGTTTTGTTGCTAAAGAAGTTAAAGGATTTTGGACAAATGTTGAAAAGGTAAATATCAATATTTAATTATTTATTTATTTATTTATTTTACCCCACATACTTAAGCCGGCAGCTTCAATATTATCATTTTAGAAACTGTGTGCTCATTGTGGGAACATAAAATTTATCTAAATTAATAAAATCTGGTTTCAAATATATATTATAAAAATTTGTACCACAAAATTATTTAGAAATATTTATATAATATTATTATTATAATTATTATTTATGTATTTTTTAATATAATATAATTAATATAATTTTTAATTTTTTTGTATTATAGCTAGTTGAAATAAAACAACAAACAAAACTTGAAGAAAAACGTAAAAAAGCACTTGATCAACATCTTAATTTTATTGTTGGTCAAACTGAAAAATATTCAACATGGTTAACAGAGGGTCTTAATAAAACAGATGGTAATCAAAGTATACCAGCATCAATAAATAGTTCACGTATATCATCACCAGTACCAACAAGTAAAACAAATTCAGATGATGAATTTGAACCAAATCAATGTTCAGATGATGATGAAGAAACAATTGCAAAAGCTGAAGAAGAAATGAAATCAATAAATCATAAAGAAGAAGTTGAATTATTAAAAAAAGAATCTGAATTACCATTAGAAGATTTACTCAAAGAATTACCACCAAATTATTTAGAAGAAAGAGATAAAGAATTATTATTAAATAATGATGATGATAATAATGAAGAAGAAGAAGAAGAAGTTGAAGAAGATAATAATGATGATGGAGAAGAAGAAAAAAATCAACAAGAAGAAAATGAAAATAATGCTGATGATGAATTTCATATTGCTAGTGGTGAATCAACTGATGATGATGAAGATACGATTATGGAACAAGAAAAAAATGAAAGTAAAATTGATCATAAACAAGAAATTGATGAATTAAATGCTGAAAATGAAATGTCAATTGATGAATTGATGGCTAAATACAGTGGTTTAAATGAAGCACCAATGGAAGTTGATGATGATAGTGATGATCAAGGTAAATATATATTTTTCTATATTATATTTTAAATAATAATTATTTTTTAATATGATGTTAAAATACCGTTTCTGAAGGAACAAGATCCATTCAACTTGAACCTACTTTGTGCTGTTATCGAGGCATTTGTCTGATTAAAAAAAAAAAAATAAACAAATAAATAATATAATCTATTTAATACTGTATAATAATTAATAATAACCTATTTTTTTTTTATTTATTGTTATTATAGAATCTGAAAAAGAATCAGAAAAAGCTGATGAAGATGATAATGATGATGATAAATCATCAAGTGAATGTGACAGTGAGGATGAAACAACTGAAAAATTACAAAATCATAGTGATGAAGAAACAAGTATTGGTCTTAAATCATTATTTGAAGATTTTGATAAAAAAAATATTGAAGAACAATCATCACAATTAGATACACATGATGAAATGGATGATGTTGCTGCACTTGCTGAAAGTATACAACCAAAAGGAAATACATTATTAACAACAAGTGTAAGTTTTATATTTTCAAATAATTACTTTCATCATTTATATTCAAATTAAAAATTGCCTTTCTTCCAAAATGTTTTGTATATTAAATTGCAATTCATCATTTCACGGAAGGTAGATAAAAATATGTAATATCTTTCCCATGCAATTATTTATTATTTAATAAAAATTGATTGCGCAAAAGTGTTACACAAATTATTTATTAAAAAAAAATATAATATTTTATATTAATTTAACAAGACAAATTATTAATTTTTTTATTATTTTTTAAATGTGTGTCAACAGGTTGTAACAAAAATTCCATTTTTATTAAAACATTCACTTCGTGAATATCAACATATTGGATTAGATTGGTTAGTGACAATGTTTGATAGAAAATTAAATGGTATATTAGCTGATGAAATGGGTCTTGGTAAAACAATACAAACAATAGCATTATTATCACATTTAGCATGTGAAAAAGGTAATTGGGGACCACATTTAATAATAGTACCAACATCTGTTATGCTTAATTGGGAAATGGAATGTAAAAAATGGTGTCCTGGTTTTAAAATATTAACATATTATGGTACACAAAAAGAACGTAAACAAAAAAGAACTGGATGGACAAAACCAAATGCATTTCATATTTGTATAACATCATACAAATTAGTTATTCAAGATCATCAAAGTTTTCGTAGAAAAAAATGGAAATATTTGATACTTGATGAAGCACAAAATATTAAAAATTTTAAATCACAAAGATGGCAATTATTGCTGAATTTTCAAACTCAGAGGTAATTTATTATTATTATTATTATTAATATATTTAATTTTTATTTAGAAAACAAATACTTTTTTATGATGTTAAAATACCGTTTCTGAAGGAACAAGATCCATTCAACTTGAACCTATTTTGTGCTGTTATCGAGGCATTTGTCTGATGAAATTAAAAAAAAATTACAATTAATTTATTTAAATAAATAAATAAACAAATTTACTAATTGATTTTTGTTATTATTTTTTTTTTTTTAGGCGATTACTATTGACTGGTACTCCATTACAAAATAATTTAATGGAATTATGGTCATTAATGCATTTTTTAATGCCAAATGTCTTTCAATCACATCGTGAATTTAAAGAATGGTTCAGCAACCCAGTGACTGGAATGATTGAAGGAAATAATCAATTCAATGAAAATGTTATTCGTCGTCTTCACAAGGTCTGTACGTAATACTTAAAGAAAGAAACAAAAAAAAAAATAAAATAAAATTATATCAATTCTCGCTATCCGCTCCCCAGTTTATTTTTTAATAAATTTATTGGTTTATTTATTTTTTGATAGCGAGATAGTAATAAAAAATCTCTATTAAAACTCGTGGACTAGAAATAATTAATTCTGTCATGCGAATCCTGTCTGGAGATACAATTAAAAAATAAATATTATTTAAATTAATGAAAATAAATAAAAATTTATAATTATAATTAATTTTTTATTTGTTATATGTATTACAGGTTTTACGTCCATTTTTATTAAGAAGATTAAAGTGTGAAGTTGAAAAACAATTGCCAAAAAAATATGAACATGTTATAATGTGTAGATTATCAAAACGTCAAAGATTTTTATATGATGATTTTATGTCACGTGCTAAAACAAAAGAAACACTTGCAAGTGGTAATTTATTGAGTGTCATTAATGTATTGATGCAATTACGTAAAGTATGTAATCATCCAAATTTATTTGAAGTACGTCCAACAGTATCACCATTTCGTATGGAAGTATTAGAATATATAACAGCATCATTAGTATGGAATGCACTTGATTATGATCCAATGAAACATGTTGACTTAGATTATTTAAATTTAAAATTTATTAATTATGAAAAAACAATAACAGCATTTGCATCACATCGTGTACGTAAATGTCAAGTACCACGTAAATTAATTGAAGAAATTGATTCACAACCATTACCACCACCAAAATGTCCATCTGGTAAAATTAAAATAAATGTTAGATTATCAAATCAAGTTAAAGCACCACCAACAATACCACAAATTAATCAACAAAAAATTAAAAATATTGCAAATTTATTACCGTCATCATCATCATGTAATACATCAACAAATAAAAGTGGAAATAATGGACAAGGTGTTACATTGAGAGTTGCTAGTGGACAACAATTACAAGGTTATTCATTACAACTTGTACAACATCAACGTAATGTAAAAGGTAATTTATTTATTTCAATTATTATAAATATTATATTATTTGCATCATCGATCGGAATTTACATTGTGACGTGTATTTATTCCTTTGCAATGATGCTAGATTAAAATATCCGGACCAGCTTGTATATAAAATTTTTATATAATATACATTCCAGAACCGGCATAACATTTATTTTTTTTTTTTTCAAATATATATATATTTTAATTTTAAAATAATAAATTTATTTATTATATTAATCATTTTTATTTTATTTTTTTTTTTTTATAGCAATACCAGTTGCTCATACATCTCAAGTATCAACATCAATAGCTACATTAACAACAACATCAACATCATCATCAACAACAAATACAACAACATCATCATCAAATCCACAAAGAATAACAGTGTCAAATCCAAATATGCGTGATGGTGGTATACAACGTTTAACACAAACTCTTACTGTTAAACAAGGTGATAATTTACAACGTATTAATGTACCAAGTTTTGCTCAATTTGTACAAACATCAACTGGTAGACATATAATATTAACATCAAATCAATCAAATACATCATCAACAGTATCATTTCCAGTAATGACATCAAGTGGTCAAAGATTAACAGTATTATCACCAAAAATAATGGGTTTATCATCAACAGTTACTGGACGTCCAGTAATGCGTGTACCACCATTAAATGTTACAACAACACAATCATCATCATCATCATCAACATCATCTTCATCTAGTTCAACAAGTAGTGGACAATTACGTTGTGGTATTGTTACAAAAAATATACAAAAAGATTTAAATAATCAACAACAAAAATTACGTACTATAAAAGAACAACCAAAATCAGAATTTTATATAAGTGATATTGATAATGAAAGACGTAAACGTCGTATTAATAAATTACAAACAATTGCAAATATAAATTCACAAAGATGTACAGCATGTCCATTATATGGTGATGATTTATTTATGGCATTACGAATTGATAAACCATCAAATTGTTGTAAATGGAATTCAGGTTGGTTACATATTAAAAATACTAGAAAACCATTAAAAACAAGAAATGAATTTTTTAATATGACAAATACACTTATTAATACAATTAAAACAACTGAACAAATTGTTGATGATTTAAAAGAAATATTTGATAAATATTTATGTTATGTACCAGCAGTTACAGCACCAATGCCACGTATACATGTATCACATCCATCACCACATAAATATTATAATGAATTATATAATAAAACAATATTTGAAAAAAAATTAATTAAAAAAATTGATATATTACATCCAATAATATCATCAATGATGACAAAATTTCCTGATCCACGTTTAATACAATATGATTGTGGTAAATTACAATCATTAGATAATTTATTAAGAAAATTAAAGACTGATAATCATCGTGTATTATTATTTACCCAAATGACAAGAATGCTTGATGTATTAGAAGCATTTTTAAATTATCATGGTTATATTTATTTACGTTTAGATGGTACAACAAAAATTGATCAACGACAAATATTAATGGAAAGATTTAATAATGATAAAAGAATTTTTTGTTTTATATTATCAACAAGATCTGGTGGTGTTGGTGTTAATTTAACTGGTGCTGATACTGTTATATTTTATGATAGTGATTGGAATCCAACAATGGATGCACAAGCACAAGATCGTTGTCATCGTATTGGACAAACACGTGATGTACATATTTATCGTTTAATATCTGAAAAAACAATTGAAGAAAATATATTAAAAAAAGCTAATCAAAAAAGAATGCTTGGTGAAATGGCTATTGAAAATGGTAATTTTACAACAGCATATTTTAAATCATCAACAATACAAGATTTATTCAATGTTGATAATGATGGTGATGCTACAACAAGAATGGCTGATGTTGTACAATTTAATAAAGAACGTGAAAAAAATAGAAATAATAAAAATGATAATATTATACCAATTGCAAGTTGTAGTAGTGGAGTTAGTGGAGGAGGAGTACAACAAGAAGAAAAAATTGCAATGGGTGCATTAGAATCAGCATTTGCTGCTGTTGAAGAAGATCTTGATGTACAAGCTGCTAAAATTGCTAAAGCTGAAGCTGTTGCTGATCTTGCTGAATTTGATGAAAATATACCACTTGATGATTATGATAAAGATGATCAACAAATATCAAAAGCTGAATTAGAAGTTCAAACTATTATTTCACAGGTAATTTATCAGTTAATATTATTATTTTATTATTTTATTTTATCTTTCATCCAAAGTAATTTGTATTATTTTATTGCAAATTATCATTTCAGGGAAGATAGATTAAATTATATGACAACTTTCCCATGCAATGTATTTTTTTTTATAAAAATTTATTGCGCAAAAGTGTCATACAAAATAATATTATAAAATAAATACAATTTTCTTGAGTTGTAGATTTTGCATGTATCATTAAATTTGAATTAATTTGTTTTTTTTTTTGTTTTTAATATTTATCAATATGAAATTGCTTGTGGAAACTTGATATGTATTTTATAAATTTTCTTAGAAGATTACAGTCAATCTTGTGGATATAATTTATATTATTCATTCTTGTTTTTAAAATATATACCTATAGGTATATTTTTTTTTCCACAATTAGCAAGAATAATATTATAATTATATAATAAATTAAAACAAAAAAAAAAAAAAAATTAATAATGATTCGTTTTTTTTCAATGCAACAATCTTACACTTGAATGTGAAATTGTTTGAATAAGAAATCAAATACTTTGATAATAATTTCGCTATCCGCTCACCAGCTTAGATTAATTAATAAATTTGTTGGTTTAATATTTTTTTTGATAGCGATATAGTAAATAATCTCTGTTAAAACTCGTGTGATATGTTTATTATAAATTCAATCATGCGAATCCTGTCTGGAGATACATGTGATGTAGAAAAAAAAAGAAAAAACTTTAATAATATATTTTATTAATTAAAATTAGATTATAATTAATAATATTTTTTTATTTTATTTTTCAGTTAACACCAATTGAACGTTATGCAATGCATTTTGTTGAAAATACTGAAGATTGTTTTTCAGCAGCTCAATTAGCAGCAGCTGAAGCTCAACTTGAGCAACAAAAACGTGATTGGGAAATTGGTCGTTTACGTGCATTACGTGAAGAAGAAGATAGACGAATGAGAATGACTGAGGATGATGATAAATCATTAACATATACTCGTGAGGATGCACAAAATCAGGTTAATAACCAAAATAATAATAAGCGTTTAGTTAATAAAAAACAAAAAATTAAAAATAAACCAATACGACGTCGTAGTTCACGTCGTCAAAATAGTTTTTCATCATCAGTATCATCATCAACATCAGCAACATTATCAGAAACTGAAACTAAATTATTAACAAATTTATCTGATAATTCAGATTTATCAGATAATGATAAATATTTAAATGATAATCAAATTAATAATGATGATAATAGCAATGACAGTGATAATGATAATGATGATGATGATGAAGATGATGATAATGATGATGATGATGATGATGATGATGATGATGTTGTTGATAATAACAAAAATTCATCTGAATACATATCAAAAAAATTTATTAAAAAACGTAAACCCGGTAGACCGCGTAAAAAATCAACAACAAAAATTAATAATAATAATGATAAAATTAATAATGATGAACAAAAAATTAATATTAAAAATAAAAAAAATCATCTTGATCTTAATTCACCACGTACACGTTCACGTGGTGATGTTAAAATTAATTTATGGACACTTGATGTATCACCAATATTACCAGGACGTTCATATCGTAAACGTATTGATTTAAATAAAACAAATAATGATGATACATTTGATACAAATAACACTGATAATTATGATTGTATTGATGAATTAGAAACAAATAATTTTGATAATTATTTAAATAATAAAAATAATGAATTCAATCAATCACATGATATTGATAATGACAATGATAATTATGATGATGATTCTAATAAATTAGATAATCATAATAATGATAATGAAAAATCAACAAATAATTTATCAAATAAAATTGATGATAATAGTTTGCATGATAATACATGTGAAACATTATCAAATATTAACGAGACAATATCATCAAATGTAATTGAAAATAATATTAATAAAACTTCTTTAAATATTGATAATAATGATAATAATAAAAAAACCAGTGATAATGATAATAATGTTGATACAAAAAATAATAAAATATCAAATCAATGTACTAATGATGATAATGATAATGATAAAAAAATTGATAATACAGATTTTTGTAAATTAAAATTATCATCTGGTATATCAACACGTCGTTCAAAAATAATAACAGATACAAGTAGTAATAATAATAGTAGTAGTAGTAGTAGTAATAATATTGATGATAAAAAACCAAGAAGAACATCAACAAGATCATTAACTGGTACATCAGAAATAATTGATAATAATCCGAATAAAACAACATTAACAACACAAAATATAAATGATGATGATAATACAATATCAACTTCATCAACATCATTATCATTATTAACAAAATCAAGAGTAACAAGATCAACATCAAATACAAAAACAACTGATAATGGTTTTTTAATACCACAAAAACGTAGTAGATCGAATTCACGTTTAATTGAAATTAAAAAACCACCAACAACAACAACAATTGATAATAATACTAATGTTGTACAATTATCATCATTTAGAAAACGTCCTGATACACCAATGCCAAGAATAACAAGATCAACAATTGATACAAATAATATTGATTCTAATAAAAAAGCTAAATTAACAACAAATAAGAAATTAAATAATGATTTATCATCAACAATTATTGATAATAATACAACAAATGATACAAATGGTAATATTGATATTAATATTATTAATGATGAAAGACCACAAAGAACAGCTAAAGTTGTTGCAATATTATCACTTGATACACATTCACGTTTTAATTGTAATAAAATTATTAAAAAAATACATAATAATGATGATAAAAAAGATAATAATAACAGTTTAAAAAATATTAATGATGTCATTGATGATGTTGATGTTGATAATGATAAAAAAAATCGTAAAAATTTACGTAAAAATTCATCATTATCAAGATTTAATTTTTAACAATTAAAAAATCAAACTAAATTATCAACATGAACAAATTGTAAAATAGAATAATAAAAAGAAAAAGAAAAAAAAATATTGATAAATGAAAATAAAAAATTAAGATATATTTTTTTTTTTTTTAATTTTTTCATTTTATTTTTATTTTTTTATATTTTTCTTCTATTTTATTGACAATTACGAGTTTATCTAACTCGTAATATTTTTTTTTGCCAATTTTTTTTTATTTTTTTTTTCTTTTTAATTGTAAATAAAACCGTACCGTACTATATAAAAAGTATTTTTTTTTTTTCTTTTTTATTTTGTAATTATTAATAAGACAAAAAAAAAAAAAAAAAAAAATTGCGGCAACGGCTTTGTAAAATATATAATTAAAATAAGTGGTCTATGAATGAGTGATTATTTATATAATTCGTGATACAAGAGAACTCATGACTGTATTATATTAGATTTTAGTACAAAAACGAAAAAAAAAAAAAAAGAAAATGAAAGATGAACTTTTAATTATGAAAAAAAAAACACTAAAATTGTGTGTATTCAATTTTTAAGATAAATTATAATTATTGATAAAATTATGACTAGTGGATTGATTCCGTTTATCAGTTGAGTCTGAATATTTTTCAAATTTGTCTAAAATTATTCTTAAAAATATCGTAAAATAATTTTTGTTCTTATTTTATTTTTCTTTTTTTTTTTTTTTTTTTTTTTTAATTTATTTTTTTGTTATTGTTTATATATATGAAAAAAAAAACTATATATATAGGACTTTAGTTTGTTTGCAAGCAATTTATATTTAAAAAAAAAAAGGTCCTGTAATTACATTTAGTTGATAAGTGTGTGGTTGATATTTTTGTATGAATCCAAGTGCATCCGACAGAAAATGAAGAAATATTCCTTGCTATCAAAATGAAAAAACAAAAAAAAAAGAAATTATTAAAAAAAATAATATGAAAAATAATATAACAATGTGTTTTCTTATTTCTTGGTTTGTTTCCAAGTGCATTCAAAGGTTCAGATCCGTTTTGGTGTCAAAATGATAACAGAAATTAATTAAAAAAGCAAAATTTTGTCAGTGTGCTTGTTTATGTTTTGGTGGTTTAAATAATTTTTAATTGCATGACAGTTTGGCATGGCAAAGCCTGGTCATAACTGCACAAAAATAATAAATTAATTGAGTAAATAAATTTAAAAATAATAATAAATTTATAATATGAATCTTTAAAATGAAATAATTATATTAAATTATTTTTAAATGGCACCAAAACCACTGCCTTTGCCATTCCAAACTTGGAGACTCCCAGGATATAAGCAGGCACATGATTTAAAAAAATTTTATAATTAAATAATTAGTATCAAAATATATAATTGAAAGCGAGGAATTTTTCCCTCGATTATTCGAATGTAGCGAAACACCACCAGAATGGTTTTTTTTTTTTTTTTTTTTTTTTTAATTTAAAAAAAAAAAAAAAAAAAAGAATTTGAGCCTTTGAATGAACTATAAGGCCCCTTACATTTCCCAAATATATATATATTTTTTATTATTATTATTATTTGACAATTATATTTTATTTATAATTGGAAAAAAAAAATAGTTTACTTTTAAATATGATTATTAATATTAATTAATTCTCAATGGTAAGTTTGAAACAAAAAAAAAAAAAAAAAAAACTTCTGGTTATTTCGCTGCAGTCAATATCGAAAGTCTCTTTTGGATACATCTTGGATTGGAAAAAATATACATGATATTTATTTTTTTGTCAATTTTTTCTGTTGGTTTATATAGATATGGCTTTCGGATAACACAATGGAAACAATGCCGGTAAGATTTTAACTAAATTTATACTTAAAATCCAAAAACAAAATAAATTAAATTATTAATAATTAATTTGTTTGTTTGTTTGCTTTTTTTTTTATTAATTTAAAATTAATAAAAATAAAATAACAATAATTAATTAAATTTATAGATGTGGTGTCCACCAACTCCTCCAACATCAGATGATGATGTTTATGTTGATTTTACAATGGATTTTCTATATGAAAGTACACCTATACCTGAATGTGATTTACCACCAGTGTATATTAAAAAAGAATTAAAACGTCCACGTGTTGAAACAACAACAACAAATCAATTAACAACAACAACAACAACGACAACAGCAACAACAATATTATCATCATCATCATCATCATCATCAACAAATGATCGTGATAATCGTAAAGTACAAAAACGTCATAAAGATGATTCAGTATATGCACCACGTTCATTATTTGATCGTCCATCAGCAGCATTAATGAAAATGCGTAGAGATATTAAATCACAAAAACATCGTGCTACTCAAAGACCATCATCAATACCATCAATATCTAATGTTAAAACACCATCAGTTGTTAAAATAAATGATTTTGATTTTATGTTAGAATGGTTAATACATGAAGATATTTCAATATTACAAACAATACAAGGTTATCAAAATTTATCACTTAATCTTGTTATAATATCACCAGGTCATACACCAAATTGGGATCTTGTTTCTGATTATGTTAATAATACTAGTAGAATATATAGATCACCAAAACAATGTAGAGCAAGATATGAAAATGTTATTGTACCACGTGAAGAGGGTAAACTATTATATGAAACATTACCAAAAAAACAAAAGAAACAAAAGGGTGTTTATAAAATTCAACAATCACCTGAACAACAACAGCAACAGCCGCAACAGCAACAGCCTCAACAACAACAACAACAACAACAACAGCAGCAACAACAACAACAACAACAACCAAATAAAGCAAATAGACCGATGCGTACATCACAATTATTTAATCAAGATAAAAATTTAAATTTTACAACATTATTATGTGCACGTTTTGATATGATTAAAACAGTATCAAATAAACGTACACCAACAGCAAAATCAGTTATAACAAATTCAAGTGGTAAAAATTCAAAACATGCTAGTGTATTATCTGATTGGGGTATTAAGTATGACTCACCATTAACACCAACTGAAGTTGCAATAAAACGTGCTGAACGTATTGCTAAAGAAAAATTAAAAAATACTGTTTTAACACCAGAGCAACAACAGTTAGCTGTTCAAAGACTTGCTCAACAGCAACAAGTAGCAGCTGCAGCAGTAGCAGCACAAGCAGCAGCTGCTGCACAAGCTGCTGCATCATCAGTTCATCAAACTCAACCAGTTGTAGTTGCACAATCACAAACATCTCGAATATCAACACCACCACCAGCAGTAGCAATAGCAGTAACAACAACTACAACACCAACAACAAATCAATTGCCACAAATAAATACATTGGTAGCTCAAAAATCTCAAATTCCAATGAATGCAACAGTATCAACACCTCAACAACAACAACAACAACAACAACAACCAACAATTGTAACAACACCAAAAATACGTCAAACATCAATCGCAACACAAGAAAGAAATCGTTCACCAGCAACAATTGTACCAGTTAATAATATACAACAACAACCACAACAACAACCACAACAACAACAACAACAACAAACTGGTGGACAACAACGTTTAACAACAGCAAATATTGTAGCATCACAAAATCAAACAGTTGTTACACCAAAAGGTGTTGTCAATGTAACAATGGCACCTGGTATTAATAATAAATCAATAACACATGGACATTTACAATATCAATTAAATCGACAACAACAACAACAACAGCAGCAACAACAACAACAACAACAACAACGTCAAAATTTAATAAATCAACAAAAAATATTATTACAAAATCAACAAAGTGGACAAAAAGTTGTTACTGTTAATAATCAACATTCACGTGCTGCATTTATAAAACAAGCAACAGCAGCAGCTGTTAATCAGGGTATTATTGATAAACAACAAAGACCACAATTTACTGAATTTGCAGCAATATTACAAAAAAAAGGTTTAACACCAGCACAACAAAAAGCAGCAATTGGACAATTACAATTAGCAAGTGCTGGACAAAATATTGTCGGTACAATTGGTACAGCAACACAACAAACGAATAATAATGCTAATAATTTTACATCCGCACATATATTTACACAAGCTGGTTTACAACAGGCTGGTGCATCATCAACAACTGGTGGTAATAATAATAATAACTTATCAACACTTGTTAAAACGGCAAATATTAGAACAGGTACATCACCATCATCAATACGCTCATTATCAGTACCATCACAAATGATAGCACGTGGTAAAACAAGTGGACAAAAAATAACTCAAATACAACAATTACCTGGTAAGAGTAGTGTACAAAAATTAATAGTACATCCACAACAGCCACAGCAACAGCAGCAACAACAACAACAGCAACAACAACAACAATTGAATACAAATGTTGCTGTACAAATGGTTAAATTTCCAACCAATGTACAACAACAATTTACAAGTGGACAAACATTAACACAAAGTGGACAAGTTGTATTATCAAAATCACCAATGCAAACACGTGTTATACCAGTTAGTGTTGGTAGTAGTACTGGTTTGAAACAAACAATACAAGTTGTTGCATCAAATGCACAATTAAGACATGTTACTGGTAAACCAATTGTAACTACTTCAAGAGGTAGTCCTGGACTTGGACAACAAATTCGAGTCCATCAGTCTTTGCAACAGGTACAACAACAGCAAGTACAGCAACAACTACAGCAACAGGTACAACAACAACAACAACAACAACAACAACAACAGCAGCTTCAACAACAACAACAACTGCTGCAACAACAACAACAGCAGCAGCAACAACAACAACAACAACAACAACAACAACAACAACAACAACAACAACAAGGAGATTTACAAAAGTAAATTTCATTCAATTATTTTTGTACTATTTTGTTTTTCAAGTTAATCGTTTGGAGTTTTTACGCTTGTTTTTTGTTTTTCAATTTAAAATAAACATTCCGTTTTTTTTTGTTTTTTCTTTTTTTTTTAAATTGTATAAATAATAAATTTTTTTTTTCATTTCAATAAACACTACTGTTGTACCAGAAAAAGAATAATCATTTTATAACAAGTAAATGATAGAAAAAAAAAAAAACAAAAGTTTATTGAATGAGTTTGATTTTGAGACTGTTATAAAAAAAAAAAAATAAATATATATATATATAAATATAGGTTTATTTAAATGCCCGGATTATAATATACAAATTTTATTTTATTTTCATTTAGAGAATGTGAATGAATTAAAAAAAAGAAATAAATAAATTTAGATTAAAAATTAATTATTTAAGAGATAATAATAAAATTCAATAAAATCGACTTGTAAATGTGTATATGGTGTTTTTTTTTTTTTTTATTTTCAATTTAAGAAATATTTTTTTTTAAATTAATTTTTTTTTTTTTTGTAATACGGTGATTATTATTATAATTTTTTTTTGTTAAGCAAATTACTATTTTAGAACATGTTTCATAATGTAAATGATTAATTATTAATATGTATGTATTATATTTGTGTAACATAGTTAAAATACATAAATATAAGAAATTAAATAAATAAATTATAAAACTTAAAAATAATTATTTTGTTTATGTCAATTATATATATATATATTTTTTTTTAAGATAAAACATATATTATTACAAGCTGTCATGCAATTTTTATTTAAATTTATTATAAAATAATATAATTACCTTTAATTATGAAATATTATATCATTAAATGTTTTTATTTTGTTATTTTTCCAAGTCCAAATGTATTTATAAAAATAACAAAAAAACATCAATATTATTGCATTAATAATCAATGCAATATGTTTATTATTTTTATGCTACAAGCAAAAATATTTTCGTGATTACAGATTTTTTTTTCAGTTAAAATTACAAGTGTCTTTATCACTGATGCATAAAAAAAAAAAAATTTCAGTTATCATGTAAAACTCAAAGAGTGTTTTTAAATTATTATACAACAATTTTTTAAAATTGATAAAAAGTATAAAAAAAAAAAACGTAATAAAAAATTGCAAAATTATAGTTTGCCATGAATTTAATAAAGTGACATTGCAAATATTAAATTCTGTTAGTGATAAACTAAGTTAACAAAGTTTTCAAGATGTTAAATTATTTCAGTTTGCAATTGGACATTGTAAAAATATGATCATTCAATTTTTATTATTATTTTTATTAATAATATGTATATTTTTAATATGGGCAAAATGGAAATTAACATATTGGCAAAGACGTGGTGTAAAAACACTACCAACAAATATATTATTTGGTAATTTTAAAGATAATATATATCAACGTTTATCACCAGGATGGTTAATTGGTAATTTACATCTTAAAGCTGATGAAAAATTACCATTTATTGGTATATATATATTTCATCAAGCATCATTACTTATACGTGATCCAAAATTAATGAAACAAATATTTGTCAAAGATTTTGATGTATTTTCAAATCATAAATTTGCTGTTAAAAATCCAGATGATCCAATTGGTACAAGAAATATGTTTTCAATTGATAATCCAGAATGGAAACATTTAAGAACAAAATTATCACCAGCATTTAGTAGTGGTAAAATAAAACAATTATTTAATCTTATGGTTGAATCATCTGAAACATTAAATAATTTTTTATATGATAAATTTAATAATAATAATGATGAAAAATTAACAATTGATTTAAAACTTGCTTGTCAAAAATATACAACTGATGTTATATCATCATTAGCATTTGGTATTAGAACAAATTCATTTGATGATTCAACAGCTGAATTTTATAAAAGAAGTAATATTTAATATAATTATTATTTTTTGTTGTCTTTTTGTGTTTTTGTTTATTATTATTAATTAATTTTTTAGGTATATATCCAACTACCATGACACCAAAACAAATAATACGTTTATTTTGTTCATTTTTTTTTCCAAAGTTAAATAATTTACTTGTACCTGGAACACTTATGGATCATCATACTGATTATTTTCGTGATGTTTTTTGGAGCTCAATGGATATGAGAGAAAAATTAAATATTGAAAGAGGCGATGTTATAGATACATTATTAAAATTAAAAAATGAAAAAAAAGATTCAACATTTTGTAAGTTTGAATTTTATTTTTAATAAATAAATATAATATTAATTTTACTTTTGTATTTTTATTTAAGCTTTTACAAGAGATGAACTTGTTGCACAATCTGTAGTATTTTTATTAGCTGGTATGTATAATATTAATAACTTTCAATTAATTATGTATTAAAAGTTTTTTTTTTTAAATAATAATTTAATAATAATTTAGGTCAAGAAACAAGTTCTACAACAATTGCATTTGGTTTATATGAATTAGCAAAACATCCAGAGATTCAAGATCGTGTTAGAAATGAAATTCGTGAAAAATTAAAAAATAAAAAATTAACATATGAAGCTGTACAAGATATGAAATATTTAATGCAAGTTATTAATGAAACATTAAGAATGTATCCACCAGCTCCATTATTAGATCGTGTTGCTGAAAAAGATTACAAAGTATAAATATAATTATCATATTAGCTTTTATCATTGTAAATGTTTAAATTAGTTTTAATTTTAAAAATTAATTTCAATAGATACCAGATACAGATGTTGTTATTGAAAAAGGTACAGCAGTATATGTAGCTTTACCTGGTATTCAAATGGATCCAAAATATTTTTCAAATCCTGATATTTTTGATCCAGATAGATTTAGTGATGAACGAAAACATGAAATTCAACCATGCACATTTATGCCGGTTTGTTTAATTATACTTATGTTTATTTTTATTAATGATTTTATGATTTATTAGTTGAAAATTTGTTTTTTTTTTAATTTAGTTTGGTGAGGGTCCTCGTATTTGCATTGGTAAATTGATTATAAACTTATTTATTTATATAAAATTGAGTTTCTATTGTTTTGATTATTTATTTGATGAATTAATTTATTTATTTAATTATTTTATAAATAGGAATGAGACTTGGAATGTTACAAACAGCTGTTGGTTTTATACAAATTTTGAAAAACTATGAAGTATCTATTAATCCAGCTTACAAAACTGAAATTCATCCTGGAAATATATTTCTTGGTTTTAAAAATGGTGCTTATCTTTATGTTAAAAAATATCAATCTTAAAAACTTATTGTTTATAAAAATATAGTGCAAGACATTTTTTTTTCTTTCGTAAAATCCATTATGAATTATGTTAAGAAATTTATTTAAAAATTTGTCTAAATATATTTAGATAGTAAATTAAAAACTCAAAAATATAAATATCTTTATTAAAGTTATAAATAATTTGTAAAATTCTCAAAAACATCGATAAATTTACAGTTAAATTTTCATCAATATGTCTATTATTATTTATTTTTTTCACAAATATAACTAACGTTACTAGAAAAAAACGGGAAACAGATTCAAATACCTCTTTTCAAGTCATGTTCGCCTAGTATTTTCCCTAATTTTTTCAATGAATTTTGAAATAAGTTAATACCGATTTATCGAAAAATATCGATGGTAGATAAAAACGGGGAACGGTATCGAATACCTCTTTCCAAGTCATGTTCGCCTAGTATTTTCCCCAATTTTTTCAATAAATTTTAAAATAAGTTAATACCGATTTATCGAAAAATATCGATGGTAGATAAAAACGGGGAACGGCATCGAATACCTCTTTTCAAGTCATGTTCACCTAGTATTTCCCAATTTTTTCAATAAATTTTAAAATAAGTTAATACCGATTTATCGAAAAATATCGATGGTAGATAAAAACGGGGAACGGCATCGAATACCTCTTTTCAAGTCATGTTCGCCTAGTATTTTTCCAATTTTTTCAATAAATTTTAAAATAAGTTAATACCGATTATCGAAAAATATCGATGGTAGATAAAAACGGGGAACGGCATCGAATACCTCTTTTCAAGTCATGTTCGCCTAGTATTTTTCCCAATTTTTTCAATAAATTTTAAAATAAGTTAATACCGATAAATCGAAAAATATCGATGGTAGATAAAAACGGGGAACGGCATCGAATACCTCTTTTCAAGTCATGTTCGCCTAGTATTTTTCCCAATTTTTTCAATAAATTTTAAAATAAGTTAATACCGATTATCGAAAAATATCGATGGTAGATAAAAACGGGGAACGGCATCGAATACCTCTTTTCAAGTCATGTTCGCCTAGTATTTTTACCAATTTTTTCAATAAATTTTAAAATAAGTGAATACCGATTCATCGAAAAATATCGATGGTAGATAAAAACGGGGAACGGCATCGAATACCTCTTTTCAAGTCATGTTCGCCTAGTATTTTTACCAATTTTTTCAATAAATTTTAAAATAAGTGAATACCGATTCATCGAAAAATATCGATGGTAGATAAAAACGGGGAACGGCATCGAATACCTCTTTTCAAGTCATGTTCGCCTAGTATTTTCAATTTTTTCAATAAATTTTAAAATAAGTTAATACCGATTTATCGAAAAATATCGATGGTAGATAAAAACGGGGAACGGCATCGAATACCTCTTTTCAAGTCATGTTCACCTAGTATTTTCCCAATTTTTTCAATAAATTTTAAAATAAGTTAATACCGATTTATCGAAAAATATCGATGGTAGATAAAAACGGGGAACGGCATCGAATACCTCTTTTCAAGTCATGTTCACCTAGTATTCTCCCAATTTTTTCAATAAATTTTAAAATAAGTTAATACCGATTTATCGAAAAATATCGATGGTAGATAAAAACGGGGAACGGCATCGAATACCTCTTTTCAAGTCATGTTCACCTAGTATTTTCCCTAATTTTTTCAATAAATTTTAAAATAAGTTAATCGATAAATTAAAAAATATCGATGGTAGATAAAAACGGGGAACGGCATCGAATACCTCTTTTCAAGTCATGTTCACCTAGTATTTTCCCTAATTTTTTCAATAAATTTTAAAATAAGTTAATACCGATAAATCAAAAAATATCGATGGTAGATAAAAACGGGGAACGGCATCGAATACCTCTTTTCAAGTCATGTTCACCTAGTATTTTCCCTAATTTTTTCAATAAATTTTAAAATAAGTTAATACCGATAAATCAAAAAATATCGATGGTAGATAAAAACGGGGAACGGCATCGAATACCTCTTTTCAAGTCATGTTCACCTAGTATTTTCCCTAATTTTTTCAATAAATTTTAAAATAAGTTAATACCGATAAATGAAAAAATATCGATGGTAGATAAAAACGGGGAACGGCATCGAATACCTCTTTTCAAGTCATGTTCACCTAGTATTCTCCCCAATTTTTTCAATAAATTTTAAAATAAGTTAATACCGATTTATCGAAAAATATCGATGGTAGATAAAAACGGGGAACGGCATCGAATACCTCTTTTCAAGTCATGTTCACCTAGTATTCTCCCCAATTTTTTCAATAAATTTTAAAATAAGTTAATACCGATTTATCGAAAAATATCGATGGTAGATAAAAACGGGGAACGGCATTGAATACCTCTTTTCAAGTCATGTTCGCCTAGTATTTTTCCCAATTTTTTCAATAAATTTTAAAATAAGTTATTATCGATAAATGAAAAAATATCGATGGTAGATAAAAACGGGGAACGGCATCGAATACCTCTTTTCAAGTCATGTTCGCCTAGTATTTTCCCCAATTTTTTCAATAAATTTTAAAATAAGTTAATACCGATTTATCGAAAAATATCGATGGTAGATAAAAACGGGGAACGGCATCGAATACCTCTTTTCAAGTCATGTTCACCTAGTATTCTCCCCAATTTTTTCAATAAATTTTAAAATAAGTTAATACCGATTTATCGAAAAATATCGACGGTAGATAAAAACGGGGAACGGCATCGAATACTCTTTTCAAGTCATGTTCGCCTAGTATTTTTCCCAATTTTTTCAATAAATTTTAAAATAAGTTATTACCGATAAATGAAAAAATCGACGGTAGATAAAAACGGGGAACGGCATCGAATACCTCTTCTCAAGTCATGTTCACCTAGTATTTTTGCTAATTTTTTCAATAAATTTTAAAATAAGTTAATACCGATTATAAAAAATATCGATGGTAGATAAAAACGGGGAACGGCATCGAATACCTCTTTTCAAGTCATGTTCACCTAGTATTCTCCCCAATTTTTTCAATAAATTTTAAAATAAGTTAATACCGATTTATCGAAAAATATCGATGGTAGATAAAAACGGGGAACGGCATCGAATACCTCTTTTCAAGTCATGTTCACCTAGTATTTTCCAATTTTTTCAATAAATTTTAAAATAAGTTAATACCGATTTATCGAAAAATATCGATGGTAGATAAAAACGGGGAACGGCATCGAATACCTCTTTTCAAGTCATGTTCACCTAGTATTCTCCCCAATTTTTTCAATAAATTTTAAAATAAGTTAATACCGATTTATCGAAAAATATCGATGGTAGATAAAAACGGGGAACGGCATCGAATACCTCTTTTCAAGTCATGTTCGCCTAGTATTTTCCCCAATTTTTTCAATAAATTTTAAAATAAGTTAATACCGATTTATCGAAAAATATCGATGGTAGATAAAAACGGGGAACGGCATCGAATACCTCTTTTCAAGTCATGTTCACCTAGTATTTCTCCCAATTTTTTCAATAAATTTTAAAATAAGTTAATACCGATTTATCGAAAAATATCGATGGTAGATAAAAACGGGGAACGGCATCGAATACCTCTTTTCAAGTCATGTTCGCCTAGTATTTTCCACAATTTTTTCAATAAATTTTAAAATAAGTTAATACCGATTTATCGAAAAATATCGATGGTAGATAAAAACGGGAAACGGCATCGAATACCTCTTTTCAAGTCATGTTCGCCTAGTATTTTTGCTTTTTTTTTTAGTAAATTTTAAAATAAGTTAAGTACTTTCTATTGAGTTCTATAACTCTGATACAACCCGATATTCTTTCGAAAAAAATTTTGGTGAATCTCTGTAGTTTCAAAAAAATTCAAATACCTCTTCAGTTATTATATTTACTTGATCAAAATTAAAAGTATTCTCAAAAAAAATATTCGTATACGTCTTTGGTTATCATATTTCCCTCATAAAAATATATTGAAAATTAATTGTATTAAACTGCCCAGCAAACAATACGTAGCAACGTGCTAGTCTTTAATTATAAATACATAATTTTTAATTTATAAAAAGCTGAAAAATTCAAACTAATTGGATTACGAATAAATTGCGATCAAGTGTTCTTTTTATAATATGAAATTTAATTATTTTTTGCTTCATATTTCAACAGTTTTCAATTAATATTCAGTTGTTCAAATAGATACATTATCAGTCATCATCATCATGTAACTAGGATTACTAACACAATTCAATTCATTAAGTTTTGGTTTATGAATAATTCTCAAAAAATATGACATATTATCATAATTATTATTATTATTATTATTTATTTCAACATTATTTCTATCAAAATTATCTGTTAAATTTTTATTCTTAGATGAATCATCATCACAATGATTTTTATTATTATAATCATTTGAATAACAATTACTTTTATCATTGTTATCATTAATTCTTTTGACTTCGTTAATTGGTATTAAATAATTATTATCTTGTTTATTCATCGGTGATAATATATCATATGAATTATTATTAAAATTATTATTATTTTTATCATCAGTATTA
>WSYQ01001164.1:0-39301 GCA_011426435.1 Lysiphlebus fabarum
GTTAAATTTTCAGTATGATTTTTATCATCATCATCATCAGTTATTGAACAATTAAATTCACCAGAATGAAGAAAATTTATTGATTTTATTTTGAAACCTTCTTTATGATCAAATGTAATATTATCTTTTGATGAATTACCAATTATTAATTTCTATAAAAAATTTTAACATTTAAATTGCAAATTGATATATTAATATATATTTTTTTTTTTTACCTGTGAATCTTTGTATAATGAAACATTGTAGCTTTTTGATGTTGGAATACAAGGAATTATAAATGGATTTCCAAATTCAGCAATAACTGGTATTGTTAATTCTTTTGTTACAAAAAAATGTTTTTTTGCTAAAAATAAAATACATTTTAATTTGTTATTAATTATTAATAATGAAAAAATTAACTTACATTTAACCCATATAAATATAGATTTTTTATTTTCTTGATTATTCATATCATAACAACCATACAATCCAGTATCACTATAAATAGCTTTATTTCTTTTGAATATTTTTGTATTATTTTCATTTGTTATTTCATAAATTGAACGTGGAATTTCATCAAATTTTACCTCAAAAATAAAATAAAAAATATATAAAAACAAGTGCATTTACTTATAAATATATTTTAAAAAATATATATCTTACATTATCTTCAATTTTTGGATAAAAAAATGATATATTATTTTCACTTGTACATGAAAATATAAGCTCATCATTTTCATTTATTTCAGCATTTTTTTTATTAATTATTCCTGAATATTCCAATTTTATTCCTGTATAATAATTTTAAATTTTTATATATTTTTTTTTTTAAACATTTTTTGTAAATTGTTGTGTAAATAAATTTGATTCTAGATTTTTTTTTTATAGAATATTCTATAGATATGAATAAATAAATTTTTATTTTTTATTTATTTATTTATATACTAAAAATATGATTGAGTGTGTATAAAAAATCCACAAAGATGATATATATTTTTTTTGTAATAAAAAACATATTTACTTCAGGCAAATTGATAAGACGTTAAAATAAAAATATCATAGAAAAAAAAAAAAAACAAACTTGATAAATTTTCCACTAACACTATTTAGATATTTTATTTATTTATCAATTTACAAAATATAAAACTAATCTTGGATAGAACAAAATTTCAAGGTCAATGTATAATTATGTAAAAGAAAAAAAAAATAAAAAAAAAAAATGAATAATAATATGATTTACTTGATGAAGAAAAAAATAAAAATATAATATTATTTTTCATAAAATAATTATAAAATTGTTATATTTTAATTCTAAAAAATATATATATTATACTCACCCAAACATTCTTTCGAAATAATTACAAAAATCAACACTTTTCGAAATACCAAATGCATTTTAATATTTAAAAAATTTAAAAATAATTGAAACTTTAAATAAATAAATATAAAAAAATGTTGAATTAATTTACAAGTAAGACACTGTTCAGATTGAAAACTTTTTTATAACTAATTAATAAATAATAATGTTTAAAAAAAAAAGATGTCAACTTTCGTAATGACCCACTAAAAAAGTCATTATTTATATATATTTTATTTTTAATATTATGATTATATTATAATATATATTATTTTAAATCGTAGTCTATCGGAAAATAATAACAAGTTTTATTTAAAAAAATATGTATACTTATAAATTTTTTTTAGATTTGTCATTTTAATAGCTATTGGAGATAAATATATTTTAAATTTATCAATTTGTTTTTAAGGTATTGGAATTTCTATCTTGTTCAGATAAAAAAATTAAATAGATAAAATTATCTGATTAAAATTAGGAGAAAATTTTAATTAAAATAAATAATTTATTTAACATCTAGTTATTTTAAAAATGGATTTTTCTTTTATTTTTTTCAAGATCATTGAACTGGTTTTTGGAATCAGATAAAGCTATAATTTTTTGTTATACAAAAATTCATTGGTAAAAAAATAAAATCTTATATTTATAGATTAACTTAAAAACCATATTAATAAATTATATATATAATTATAATATTGTTGTTTTATATTTATGTACCAATTTTTAATGTCATTTGTACGCTATTTTCAACTTTACTTTGTGGTATTATTGCTGTCATTGTATAATTACCTTCATCATAAATAGTAACATTTTTAATTTTAAATAATGCATAATCTTCATAATTTTCAATGACATATTTATCATTATTATTATTATTATTTAATAAATTTGTATTATTAAATTGATGATGATAACAAAATATAACTGGTTTTTTATTTGAATTAATTTTAACAACCCATTGAAAATCATTATTTACTTTTTGATAAAATTTATGTGATTTTGTATATAAAGAAATATAATCGTCCATATAATTTCTAACAATAACATTAATAACATTTTCTTTTTTAGCTATTGGTGTTTGAATAATACATTTATATTCACCTTCATCATCATGAGTTGCATTTACTATTTTTAATTCACGTATATCTGTCCAATCATTATGATAATAATTTTTTTTAAAACATTTTGTTTTTAATATATGATTATTACTATTTGATTTGATCCAAAATAATTTATAAATTACATTAATATCTTTTTCTAAATCAACTGAACAATTTGCAATAAATGTATCACCTTTAGAAATATAATTTATTGATTTTTTATTTATAATTGGTTTATTAAGACGTAATGATCCTGAAAAAAAATATTAATAAAATTTTAATAAAAATTTAAATTATTATATTTTTATATAGATATATGTATACTTACTCAAAACATTTACATCATAACTGTATTCTTCAGTTATATTATTATGTACAATTTTACATGTAAAATATCCATAATGTTTTATTGATTCAACTCGTTTTATTGTAAAACCAATTTTACTATCGTACTCAATATTTCCACCAACATCAATGTCCTAAAAATAATAATAAATATTTATATTTTTAAATAAATAAATTAATCATTTTTTTTTCATTCAATAATAATTACTAAATTTAATTAATTAAAATTATTACTTGGTCATCTTTTGATAGTGTAACATGATAATTTGGTGATGCTGGTTGACATGGAAGTGTCAATGATTGATTAACTCTTACTTGAATTAATCGTCCATCTTCATTATTAACAAATAAACTACCATGAGCTGTAAATTAAATAATTATTTATTAAAATTATAATTATTTGTAAAATTGATTTCTATATTTTTATTGATATAAATTTTTTTATTATTATAGTTTCAGAAAGAATAAATGCTAATAAACTCAACGCTTGTACTATACAAAAATATTATTTCAATTTGGAAAATACCAGCTTTTTTTTATTATTTATTTCAAGAAATAGAAAAAAAAAAAATAATAAAACAAATAGCGGTTGGTTGATAGTGATATACTCAACTGTAGAAAAAGTAAGTTTATAAAAGACATTGATTTCTATTTTATCTATGAAAATAATATTTTTAAAACTTACCAAAACACTCAATAATTATTATTAAAAAACAAAAAAATATAGTCATAATTATAATAATAAATGATATTATTAATATAAATTAATAAAATTATTGTAGTAATTTCGAATTAATTCAGTAAATTTTATGTTTCTTCTGGGATTAAAACTATATAACTGAATTTTTTTGAAGATTTTCGTTCGATATATATGGTAATAAATTAAATAGAGGGGATAAAGTTTGTTATTATATCTAATTTTAATTAAAATATATTATATATAAGTGAAAAATAAACTAATAAGCAATAAAATTATTTCTAACACTTGTTTTTATTATATTAATAAAAATTTAATAAAAAAAAAAATAAAACATTTGTGTAAATTAATAAATAAAAAACCATGCAAAATTAATGACAAAATTTTTTTTTTTTTATTGATATTATTTTTTTAAATAAATAAAATAGTTATAGTTATCTATTATTAATAATTGATAAAAAATTAAGTTTTTTAAAAATATATAAATAAACATGACACTATCATTAGTATATTAAGAAACTACAACGAATTAACACATAAAAAAAAATATATTATCTATTGAGAATATAAAAGAATAAAATGAAAAGAAAATATATTTGTACTATTTTTATTTCAATATTTAAACTAAATAATAAAAAATAAAACAAAAGAAAAAAAAACCATTGCAAACTTGTGACCTTATTTTAATTTAAAAATAAAACAAATAATTATTAACAATTGATCAAAATAAAAAAAAAAAATGTCAATAATTGTTTATAAATTAAAGAAAATTAATAAAAATAAATATAATTAAATTGTTATTGTTTACTTAAGATAACTGAAAAGTTCTAATCACTAACAACAAATATACCTATTTAATAATTTAAATAATTAAATTTTAAAAAGTCAATTAATTTTAAATGATTTAATTAACAAAATATTGTTAAACAAGTTTTTATAGAAATAAAAATATATCAATAATTAATTTAAACAATAATAAAATTAATATTATCAATCATTCTAATTTTAATGATTTAAATGTAAATAAATTAATACTTTTTATTATTGAAATTTGTCAAACTAATGTTAATAAATTATTATTGATAAAAATATAACTTTATGTTTCAATATATACAAATGATAAAACCAGAATGATTTTAATTATTGTAAAATAATTTTTTACTTTTTTGATTTAATTATATTTGTGTTATTATTAATTATTAACAAGTACAATCTGTTTTTTGAAGTTTTTGAACAATTCTTAATACAGCAGCTGGTGTAACACCTGCTATTCTTGTTGCTCCAGCGACCTTATTTAAATAAAAAAAAAATGAAAAAAAAATAGTTTATTAGTTTAAATATGGTAATTTATAAAAATAGGATATTTTGTCTTTATTATTTTTTATACTTACAGTTTGTGGTTGAATTGATACAAGTTTTTCTCTATCTTCTGTTGAAATATTTATCCTAAAATTGAATAATAATAATAATAATAATTTGTATAATAAAAATTAAGCTAGTTTATCATTTTAAATGATAAATTATTTGTTTTTTTTTCTTACATTTCATAATTAAAATTTTCTGGTATCATCATTTTTTCATGTCTACGAACTTCATCAACTTCATTTTGTTGTTCTCTAATTGCATTTTCATACATTACTTCAATCTAAACAAAAAAATATTTATTAAATAAAATATTAATTTACTAAATTATTTTATAAAAAACTACTTTTACTTACTTTTATTCTTTTAGCTAAAATTGAATCACCACCAAATTCACCAAATTCATCAGGTAGTGCATCAATTAAATTTTCAAAACTACAATTTTCTTGTGTTTGTGTTAAAATAGTAAATGCACTTTTACCTTTAGCAAATCTTGTATCTTTAATATTAAGTAATTTTGCCCAATTTGATGTACTTTTATAAACATTTTTTAATCTACATAATGCATCATTTAATTTATTTTCTATATCAATAGTACGTTTCATTCTTTCATTTGATACACAACCACTATCAAAACCTTTTTTAGTTAATCTTAAATCAGCATTATCTGGTCTAAGACTAAGACGAAATTCTGCACGACTTGTAAACATTCTATATGGTTCATTTGTACCTTGAGTTGTT
Source organism: Lysiphlebus fabarum (assembly GCA_011426435.1). Taxonomy (NCBI): domain Eukaryota; kingdom Metazoa; phylum Arthropoda; class Insecta; order Hymenoptera; family Braconidae; genus Lysiphlebus; species Lysiphlebus fabarum. The sequence goes on from WSYQ01001164.1 coordinate 5,579, forward strand.
AAATCATCAATTAATACACCAATATAACCTTCAGTTCTTCCAATAATTAATGGTGGTTTATTAAATATTTTAGCTGCAGCATTTGTACCAGCAATAATACCTTGTGCAGCAGCTTCTTCATAACCAGTTGTACCATTAATTTGTCCAGCAAAATATAAATTATTAATTTTTTTAGTTTCTAATTGATATGTTAATTCACGTGGATCAATATAATCATATGTTACACCATAACCAGGTTTTAAAATAACAGCATTTTCAAGACCAATTATTGAATTAACAAGTTGTTGTTGTTTATCAGCTGGTAATGTACATGATAAACCACCAGGATAAATAATATCTGAATCAAGTCCTTCTGGTTCAAGCCATATTTGATGAATTGGATTTTTAAATTTTAATATTTTACTTTCAATACTTGGACAATAACGTGGTCCAATTATTTCTTCAGTAACATGTAAATTACAATGTAAATTATCACGTATTATTTTAGATACTTTATCAGTTGTATATGTCATATAACATGGTAATTGATCTGTTGTTTTAATCCATACATTTTTATTCATTTGTGAAAATGGTTCTGGTATATTATCTGGTAATTGTATTGTACATTTATTAAAATCAATTGTTGATTTTTTTAAACGTGGTGGTGTACCAGTTTTTAATCTACCCATACGAAAATTTAAATTATATAATGTATTTGATAATTCAATACTTGGTTCATCACCAATTCTACCAGCTGGATATTTTTCTAATCCAATATTTATTTGACCTTTTAAAAATGTACCAGTTGTTATAACAACAGCATTACTATTTATTTTTTTTCCATCTTTTAATATAACACCACAACATTTTTTATTTTCTGATATTATTAAATTATCAACAGATGATTCAATTATATCAAGATTTTTTATATTAAAAAATTCATTTTGTAAATTTTTTTTATATAAATCACGATCAATTTGTGCTCTTAAACCCCAAACAGCTGGACCTTTTCTTTTATTTAATATTTTATAATGTATACCAGATAAATCACATATTCTTGCACATAAACCATCAAGTGCATCAACTTCTCTAACAAGATTACCTTTTCCAATACCACCAAATGATGGATTACATGACATTTCACCTGATAATAAAAATGAAAAAAAAAATTAAATAATTATTTATTAATTAATATATTATTGTTATTATTAATTTATTTACCAATTTTATTTTTTTTATGAGTTACTAGAAGAGTTTTAGCTCCCATTCTTGCAGCAGCTGCTGATGCTTCTGTTCCTGCATGTCCACCACCAATTACAATAACATCAAATTTATCATTATCAATATTTGTTGAATAACATTTTGGTATATAATTTTTATTGTACCAAACAATACGTTTTAATCTTGTCAGCAACATTATTTATTTTTTTTTAAATACTTTTTAGTTTTGTTAAAACAAAAAAATGTCTAAATAAAATTAAAAATAAATTATAAATTATTTAATTAATTATTAATAATATAAAAATTATGATTTTCAAGATGTTTATATATTTTTATAAATCTCATAGCTTCATGAATTTTAGGTAATATTAATTTATCACAAATATCAATTTTATTATTATATAAATAATTTGGATATTTTAATTCATTTAAAAATTCAATAATAAAATTAAAACAATTAAAATTAACTGAATGATAATTATTTGCATTCCATTTTGTTAATTTATTATTAAGTAATTTATTATTAATTATTTCATCAAAATATAAATGCCATGATTCTTCAAAATTATCAAATACAATACATGATTTCCAATTATCAAAATCATTTATAACAATACCACGATTATCATATTCATATAATTGTTTATTTGAATTAATTATACCAATATGTAAATCATCATTTAATTTATAATCTAAAAATGTACCAATTGATGGACGTATTATTAAACATGATTTATTATTAATTGCATTTGTAAATGGACATGGTAATTTGAATGGTGGTATTGTTAAATACAAATCTAATAAACAATTTGGACATTTATTTGGTATATTATTACAAAATATTGTTGATAAACATTTATCATTATGTTTAAAACATAGTATATTATATTTATCATTCATTATTTAATTATAAAACAATTTTAAAATATAATGTTTATTATATTTAATCATAAAAAAATTGTAATTTAATTTTAATTTTTTTTTTTGAGGTTATAATACAAATATTTTAAGAATTTAACAATAAATATATAAAAATACCTTTAATTATTTATTATTAATTAATTTCTATCAATCACACATACACACACACACCTTAAAATACTAAAAATTAATCAACAATCAACAGTGAAATTAAAAATAAATAAATAATTTCAACATTTTTCTTTGAACTTTTTGTGGAGAAATGAATTATTGTTTTTTTAAATCTGCATTATCAACTGAAAAATTATTTTCCAATCTGTTTTACCAACAATCGATTAATTTGCTGCCTGTTTTTTTGTTTTTTTTTATTAATAAAAAAAATTAAATATAATTATATAGAAGAATTATTATAAACCATTTTAACACATTACTAACAATTTTAACAAATTAAATCAATTTTTTCATTGTGATTTTTTTGTGTGTTTATGTATATAAATTATTAAAATCAATTAAAATTTTTTTTTTTTCTTTTCAAGTATAGTGGCGCCGCCATTTTGTTTATCAAAAAGTTTTCGTGTGTTTTTGTCAAATTGCAACAGTAGCAGCTGATCTGTTGTGCCGGATGGATCATAAAAATATTATTAAAATAATAAAAACAACTTTAAACAAAATACAAATAAAAAAGAAAGAAAAAAAAAAACACTAATGTATATTAATTTATTAAACTAAATTTTAACTATAATAGTGCTGTGATTATTAAAGTATTTATAAAAATTTTAAATAAGTGAAAAAATTGTTGAAAAAAAAAAAAAAAAACAAAAGAACAAATAAAAAATATTGTGTAACAACAAAAGGAAATATAAAAAATATATTTTATCAAAGTGACTTACATTTGGTAAGTTTTTATTATTTTTATAATTTATTTAATGTTTATTTATAATTTAAAAATTATTTATATCAAATTATTGGTATACATTTTATTAGAGTATATTTGAGGTTATGATTTGGGTTATTTTGAAACACGTATGAATAGAGGTGACTGACACCTGATGCGTCAATGACCACGCATGTGGTCTTGACCTTGTATGTAATCACAAAAAAAAAAAAAAAAAAACAAACTTAGAAACAAATAATAATAATAATTATTATTTAATTAATTATCTAATAAATAGCCAACAAAAAATTATTCTTTTTTAAATTATCTGTAACTTGTTTTAATTCTGTTCCACTTTTTTTTGTGTTATTTTTATTTTATTTCTGATTAGAAAATTAATTAAAAATGATAACCAACACATATAATATTTGTACTGTTTAAATATGTGTGTATTAAACTGTATAATGCAATAATTATATGATTCAATGTAATTAAAAGACATAATTACTTTCTACTATTACAAGCACTAACAATTTTTACTGATAAAAAAATATAATAATTTTATTATTTATATTATTTATTTTTATAAATTAAAATTATTATCCATAAAAATAATAATTATCAATTTAATTTTTATATTAAATATTATTTTTTTAAATTTTTAAAATATATTTTTTTTCTAAATTTATATACATATAGTATGTACTTCTTGCTCTACATATTGTATAAAAAAAAAAAAAATTCATTTCTATTTATTTTTTCAATATAAAAAATTATCTATTTCAATAAATAATATTGACACTAGACTTTCTAGAGTTCATTGATGCGCAAATCATAAAAATTCTATGTAAATTTTAATATTATATCAAAAAAAATAAAATAAAAAATTTATAAAGATTCAATATAAGTATAAAATTGATCATACAGTATTCTGGTTAGATTGGTGACCGGAAATTTCAACACCTGACCTTTATATATTTTCTATAATAATTTATTATTATTATTATTTTAACATGAGTTATCCTTTGAACCACAAACATTTTCACTTCAATATATATATAAACCAATTTTTTTTAAAATTTAATTTACAAAACATCTGTTGAATTTGTTTTATTTAAAAATGTGTTTCCACTTTTTTTAATTTATTTATTTTGATGGTTGTTAGTTTTGAAAACTCCAACATTACTTGAACCATGTCTTTGGCTAGATGAAAGTCCATATTATCAAAATACCTTTCGTACTTTTCTATCTCTTTGTATGTATATATACAAACAACATACATCTGGTGTGTGTATATCTTACCTTTACTTTTTTTTTTCTATTTTTTTTTATCTATCTTGTATTTTATTTCTTACTCTTTTTTTTCAAAACTATATATATATGACTTTCATTCCTGAAAACCAAGTTGTGGTTTGTTGGAGTGCATCACAGGGAATTGGATGGAAACCCAGTCTGATGGTAAACGAGATGGTGTTAGTTGTAGAATCATCTTGTTATTTTATTGTTACTATATATATATCTTTTGGCATTGAGTCATCTGTATACAATATTTAGACATAAAACATTTTCCACCAATTAAACTTATTTATATTATTAAATTGAGATATAATGCAATTATTTTTAAAATAATTGGTTATTTATTTTATTTTATTAGCTTTAATAAAATATTACATGATTAAAAAGTTTTTGATTTTTATAATAATTTGACAATTGAACAAAAAAAAATTAGTATAATAAGTATAATAATAATTTTTTATCTATTGTTTTTTTAAATGTTAAATTTTGACATTTTAATTTAATTTTATAAATTTTTTTTTTATTTCAATTAAAACTTATCTAAAACTTTTATTTTCTCACTAAATCAAGTGTAATTTTTTTTAGAAATAAAATTTAAAAAAATTTAAACTTTTTCTTTATTTACATTATAAAAAAAATATATATATAAAAGTTTACAAAAACAAAAAATAAAAAATCAATATGATTGTAAAGGTAAACTTTTCTTGATTTCTTTAAACTTTTTGATATTTTTTTTTTTCTAAAAAATATTTTTTACTTTTAATCCACAGGGAATATATATTTTTTATTTATAAATAATTTTATTTTTTTGAAATTATTACTATTGTTATTATTATTATTATTATTATTTAATATTGGTATGAAATCGATATGCGCAAACACTGATGATTTTGGTTCATAAACGAGGTCACAAAATCCTTGATTGTAACAAAATACTTTAGATGATGATGATGATGATGTGACAGGTATAACCTTTGGGTTTACCTGGTTAATTTTCATTTTAGACAAATACATATAACAAGGTACATTGGGTTTTCAATTAAACTATATAACACTTTGATTAATTTCAAACAACATGATATGTATTTTGAACAATTGCTTTAATTAATTTGAAAATAAATATATTTTTAACTAAAATTGTTGAATAAACTTTAAAAATTTATTGTTAAATATATAACTTTAATTGTAAACAATTTTAAAAATACTTATATCAAATTTATTTAATTACTAATTTATAATAATAATTAAAGGAAATTATCAGTTGGTTCTTATGATTACAATTGAAAATCAACTGCCAATCTAAGCATTTTTCAAGACTAAAAGGAAGGATATTCATTGAAAGTGCATTAAATTAACATAGTACATCAAATATATTTTCACTTTGATCAAAATTCATGAATATATAAAATTAATTTATTATCATAGATATTCAAATATATATTACACTATTATTTTATTTCTTTTATCATTGAAATAATATTTTATAAAATATAAATTTTTTTATTTCAATTGAAATTTTATAATTTTATTATTTAATTTATTTATACATAACTTGACAATTTTAATTTGCTTATATAAAATTATATGATTTAAAAAATATATATATTTAATATGATAATTTTGGTGTGGCTAATGTTGATGACACTTATAGCCAACGACTGATTTTAATTGGAAGCCAATTAATGTCATTCATGCCAATTAAATTGAGACCAATTGAAACTCAGAGAATATATTCAGTGCTTTGTAACTGACAATTCATATTATCTAAAATTTTAATTAATTGATTTTACAATTCCAATTTTATAATTATGTACAACATGATTATCAATTATCATAAAATAACTTTATAAATTTAACAACGTTTTTCATTTTTCATTCAACATAATTTGAGGTGTAGCTTTTTATATTTTAAATTTTATAATATTTATATCCTCAAAGTAATCAACTTGTACTTTATTTTATTTTTTTTAAGTGTCTATCAAGACATAAAAGAAAAAAAAAAAACGATAATTTTCTTGTGATGATATTTGTTGTCATTGTGATATAACAACAACAACATGATATAAATTTTATATTAGTAGTTAAATTTAAATTATATATTTAAAAATTTTCAAATAACTTGAAGACTATATATATACTTTTTTTTTTTTATATAAAATTTTTTTTATTGTGAATAAGTAATAAGGTTGTTGGCATTCGATTTGGCACACTTGACTGGCGCCATGCTCTATTAAAATATCAAAATTATATAATCATAAAATAATTTTAATCTTATATATATACATTATTATATTTATATATTATTATTATTATATATAAAATATATGGGTATGTTATTTTGATTAAATTATATGGTTTTGTAGTGATATAGTCAAGACATAATGAAACTTGATGCTTAACAAAGAGAAAATTACAAAATATATATATTCAAAGTCACGTCTTTATTGTTTAAATTTATTTAATCTTTTTGTAAAAAAAGTTTTAAATTCACACAAGTAGTAGAGTGAATACAATGTCGTTCATTGTAACAATATATATATACATATATGATAAAGATTAAACTTTAAATCTTTATATATTTATTGTCAAGTTGTCGAAAAAGTTTTGTTAAAACTTTTTGAGCTGTTTTAAATTATGATATATTTAAAACTTTAGATAGTTTTATTATTTATTTATTTATTTATTTATTACTAATTTTTAAATTAAATTAATAATTTTTATTTGAATTTTTAAATTATTGTTGAAATAAAATTATCAATTAAATTTTCATATTTTTCTTTATTTTTTTTTGAATTATTTTTACAATTAATTAATTGTCAAGAATAAAAACAAGTTGTTTGTGGTTAAAAAATGACCAAGTTAATGCTCAACGAGTTTTAAAACTCAACAACTTATACTGTTGCATTACAATTGTCTTGGATACTTGAAAATAATAATTATTATTATAAATAAACTTTGTGTATATATAATTTAAAGCTTTTCAAGAGGTACATTTTATATTATTATATACCTTATAATTTATTATTTTATGCTAAATTAACTTGTTTATAAATATAATTTTTTTTATGATTCTTAAATTTATAAATTTTTTATTTTGTTCTATATTTATAATGAAATAAATTAAAAAAGCTATTTCAATGAAAATTTAAATTTAAATAAATAGAAAAAATAATTAAATACTATTGTTATATTGTGTTTTATTTTAAATAAATTTATATAATTATTTATTTAATTTAAATTTATTTTATAAATATATATTATTGATTTAATTATAAAATAAGACGTTTATTAATTATTTAACTTTTTTAAATTTACATAAATTTATTTTCAATTAAAATTTTATTATTTTATTTTTTTTTCATTTTATCAATTTTATTATTATTATTTTTATGATTTAATATCAATGAATTTCTCTATATATCAGTCGATAATATTTTTTTTTTTATTCAAGAATTAAATTTTACCTGTTTAACTGTTGCTTGTAATTTTTTTTTTTTTGGCACATTACCATCAAAAATAATCTTAGCTAACGCCCTCAATTTTTTTTTATTACAAGCTACTTTTGTTTTATAGACATAAATTTTTTTTTTTTGTTTTTATATTTCTATAGTTAGCAAGGTTGAGTCTACTATTCATCGATCAATATTCCTTTCCATTGCGCAATTCATTTGTAATAACTATTTAAATTGAAAAAATCAAAAAAAAAAAAAATCAATTTAATAAAAATTTAAAAATATATTATTATTTTTAATTAATCAAAAAATTATTTATATAATACAACAAAAAAAATGATTAATTTTAATATAAATTTATATACGGTAAAAAAAAAAAAAAAAACTTTTCATTGTTTTGAATTTTTAAAATTAACAAATAATTATTATAATTATTATTGAAATAAAAATATCGTGGGAAATTTACGGTAAAAGCTAACGTGTATAGTTTTTTATTTTATTTTATTTTTTTAATATATTTATTAATATATCAAGTTGTGAGTATTTCCATACAAATGATGAGTCTGAATCTACATTTTAAGTAGAATGTATGTTATAATAATAATAATAGCTTTGTTTGCTTGACTTATTACATTTAAATTTTAATTGAGCATAATGTATTTTTAAATTGTAAAATAATTTTATATAAATATTATTTTAATGAATTATTATTATTATTACATTTAGACTTTTAGAGATGAGAAAAATTCAACAACAATATATTATGTGATTATGTATTATGTATAAAATATTTTTTAAACTGATCGTGATCATTGATATTATTTTTATATATTTATATATTGTGTTTAAACTTTCACTTGCACGATTTCAACAAATAACCTATGACCATTTTATAATAACAAAAATTAAGTGAAATTTAATTTATTCATTATTTATTGTTCCAAAAAATATTTAAAAAAATTAATATATTGTTTATTATTATTATTTAATATAGATAAATTTAATAAAATATATTATTTTATATTTTATTTTAAATATTTATTTATTTTTTTTGTTGAGAAATTTTTTGAAAATTAAATACGCGATAACGAGTATAATTGTATGAATCAATTATAATAATTAAAATACGTCAACTTACATTTTTTTTTTTTTTTTTCAAGAAATAGAAAAAAAAAAAAAAGTTTATAAATAGTTTAATTGGTATGTGCTGAATCAACAGTAAATTTTTTAAATAATTTTTTTTAAAATTTAATTTAAAGTTGTATATTATTATTATATTTTAACAGTGAAAATATTAAAAATTATTTAAAAATAATAATAATTAAATAATTAATAAATTTAACAATTTTTAGGGTCAAAATTTTTATTATTAGTATAAAATAGCATAAAATTTACTTTAAATAATTACTAAAAACATTGGTTAGATTTGAATTTGAAATTCATACAAATTTTAGTCATATCACATCATATAAAACAATTAAAATTATTAAATTTGCTTATCGAAATGTGCAGCATTAATGTGAGGTACATGAGCTATACATTTACGTGGTTGGTTAAATATAAACTAGTTGAGTTTGTGTAAGCTGAGTTGTATGATTAGGTAAAATATTATAAATATATATAGTCATCTAGGAAAAAAAAAAGAACAGAGAAATTTTGTTTTATATGAAGTTTTTTAAATGAAGGGTTAAAGGTTAAAGGTATTGTTGTAATGGTAATTGTGTACAAAATGACAGAAAGAAAAAATAATAAAAAAAAGTGAAAGATAAACATACTTATTTGTATATCAATTAATAATTTCATTAATATACTGCATTTTATAAATAATTATCATCAAGTGTAGAGAGCCTATATATAATTTACCATATAAAATATTATTGGGTTTACTTAACATGGAAAATTTAATTTCCCTTGTGTTTTTAAATATTGATATTAATTTTATTATTGCAATAAAACATCTCGGTTTTTTTTTTTTTTCATTTAAATATTAAAAAAATATAAAATTATCATATAAATATAAATGATAAATAATAATTATAAATTAAATATTAAAAGTTTTATATAAATGAGTTTAATTTATAAAAAAATTAACGTAAATTTTAGTGATTTTGAGGGAAATTTAACTTGGTAATTTACGATAACTTTATACAAGTGTAGTTAGTGAAAATTTATCAAATAGAAATCACATAATTCACATGTATAATTTGATAATTAAATTGAAATTTATTTGTGTAAAATTTTCTATGCTAATTTTACTTTAAATATATATGTATATAATAATTATGAAATTTAAAAATTTATTTAAAAAATTTAAAACCACAATTTAATTATATTTTTCAATTTTAATTTTATTAAGTAATTAATTAATACGGTTTCCTTTTTGTGTCTAGTTGATTGATATATATATTACATATGATGGTCGATATTTCATGAATATAAATTTTTCAGTTAAATAAAATATCTCGAATTGAAATATCCTGTAGCTTGTAATTAGTATAAAAAACATTATTATTTACTAAAAATTGAAATTGATTAATATAAAAAATAATAAATACAAACGGAATAGTTTGATGATTGTATTTTAAATTTATCAAAAATAATTATGACAACAGTATAAATAATAGAAATAAAAAATTATTTTATTTAACAATTTATTAATTTTTGTAAAATTTACTTTTATATTTTTTGTAAAATAATTATTATAAATTTTTTAGATAAATACTTTATACATTTATTTTAACTTTCTAGTAAACATCATTTATATATTTTTATTACCACTTTACTTCTTATTTTGTTTTATATATTTAAAGACATTATTTATTATTATTATGACTATGATATTTAGTCACGTATTGATGATTTTTCAGGTTAATTATACAATTTTTTTGTATACACACCTATTTATGTTGATTGCAAACAGGAGAAATCCTAAAAAGTTGATGATAAACTATTTTTATATTTATCAAAATATGAATACAATATTGGCAAATAATTTTTTGAAATATTAAGTTTACTTTGCATATAAATAGTTTTAAAAATATTTTAAATATTTTAAATTTTAATAATAATTTTTTTTTATAAATTGGTATTGTTTATTATTCTATTCTATATTCTATTTTAATTAGTTTTTTATTTTTCTTTTATATACACATGACTTTTTGTATTTTTATTTTTATTCTTGGAAATATACTCATGATAATTTTCATGTTTAATTAAACACTCTGTATATAAATTATTTAACATTATAAATTTTATTTATTTAAATTTAAAATCTTTATTTTTTTATTATAATATTCTATATGAAATTAAATATTAAAATACATTTTTTTTTTTTATTAATTTATATTTTAAAATAATAATATTTGTTTTTATAATTTTAATTCAATTGAAATTACATGGTTTATATTAATCATTTGTTATCTGTGCTAATATTTGTGGTTTTATGTATATTATATTTGTTCAATATAAATATAATTAATGATATTTACAATTTGTAATATTGTTAATTAATTAATCTTTCAATTATTCCATGAAACTAAAAAACAATAAATCATTGTTGTTTTAATCATTATTGATGTGTCTTTTTACGTAAATTTCTTTGTAACTTTTAATTTTTTTTTTTTAACTTTTCAAGTTTTTGTTTATCTAGAAAATGAATTATATAAAAATACAATATGTTTGTAAACTTTTATTAAATTATTTTTAATTGATTTAATCATAAAATTTATCGTTTTAAAATATTTTTTTTGTTTTTTAAATTTTATTTTTCATTTGATGATGTATATATTTTTTAATGATATACTGGCCAATATATATGGATATATTTTACTAATATTTATATATACTCAGATGTGTCTTTACCACAAGAGAAAATATACGTCATCCTCACTGAGAAATTCTAATGAGTTTACGACACAGTAGCATATATATATCTAAATAGTGGATTAGATTAAATTGTGATATACGTGATGAAACTGTTTCAAGCATCACATACATTTTCCTTCATTTCTTTTGAATATATTTTCTCAAAAGATTTTTTATTTTCATAAAATTTTATTGACACAAAATTAAAACAAAAAAATAAAAAAAACTATTAATTTTTTTTATTAATTTTGAATAATTAAAACAATTAAAATCTACTTGTAAATTTATTATTCAATTTTTTTTAAATTATATATTTTTTTTTTGTTTTTTCTCTTTATTTTTTTACAAAACTTAAAATATTAATAAAACTTGAATAACGTTATGGCCAACAAACTTTTAAGAGCAATATAAATTATTGTAGATTTTTTTTTAATTCATATTTATTTTTAATTTGATATATAAAAAAAAAAACTTTGTAAATTTAATATTTTATAAAATAAAAATTGTTATCGATATTATTGAGTATAAAAAATTTATAAAAACAAATATGAAATAAATTTTTATATTGAAAAAGAGAAAAAAAAAAATTCACTTTTTTAAAGGATTTGTATAGTACTTACATAATTCATTTTAGATCATTTATTATTTTCAACGACATCCTCTCATTTTCTATATATATATATATAGTCGGAAACTGGATTTACCCATTTATCTTTTTTTCCCCAAAGTTCAGTGACTGAATAAAAAATATATATAAAAACAACTTTATCATCAAACTTTAAAAAATGTTTTTATTTTTTTAAATTAAATTTATAAATTAATTGTGAGATAATATTTAACCTATTTGAAAAAAATATCAACATGATAATGAAATTTAAATTTATAATATTAAAAATTATGGGGTGTGATGTTGTTAATAAAATTCACCATATTGAACTTGTAAAAAAAATTGGAGTTTTGCCAGTGATAGTTGAAGTGTAAAAAAAAAAAAAATAAATAAATAAAAAAATCTAAGTAACAATATAATAAAAAAAAAAAAATAAATATTTGATGCTCTTGAAAGTCAAAAAGATAAAAACTATTAAGAAAAAAAAAAAGCAGATTCAAGCAAGATCATTTTCAGACCAAATTAAAAACCCTCAGGGTATTAGGAAAATAAGAAAAAAAAAATCTCAGTCCAAGATCGAGTTGAGGAGTGATAAAAGAGCTTTAAAAATAAAATGAAAAAAAAAAAAAAAAAAAAACGGTAATAGAAGAAAAATTTAATTACACGCTTGAAAATGAATATATAAGTAAAATAAAATTCATAAAATAAATATTGAAATAGTTATTAAAAAATAAAAGTTTATAATTTAACTAAAAAATTTATTTTTTTTTTCTTTATAAAAAATTGTATGAAAAAAAAATCATTATAAATTTATGGTAATATTTTTATGATTAAATTTATTTTATTCATCATCATCAATACATCGTCGATAGGATATTGATTTGATTTTTTTATTTTTATTTTTATTAAAATTTATTTTGACGTGTATTTATTTTTAATATTTTACAAACCCCTATTTTACAAATCATCCAATCGGAAAGCTTAATCAATATATTGTGCTTTGATGTAAAAATAATTTTTTTTTTTTTTTAATAATAATGATAAATAAAAATTAAAAAAATTTGAAATAAATAAAAAATATATCAGTGTAATAGTTGATGATAAAACCTTGATAAAGCATTAGGATTTTCTGGGTATTTTGTGGCTCATCATATTGAGTATTACTACTGGTGCAGGTCATGGAATATCTGATGAAAATTTACGAGAATCTTAAGAATTTTTGTGTCCCTTGAGGGAATTTATTCTTTTTCATTTATATATATATATTTTTTTTTTATCATTTGTTGAAGTTGAAAGAAAATCTAAATCTTTCAATGCAATCTGGGTATATTTTACAAAGCTTTTCATTTTCTTTACAATTGTTTTTTTAATTTTTTTATTTTGTATTATTATCATTGGTATTTATCAGTATTAATCTTTTTTTAATCATTTTTTTTATATTAAATTAAAGAATAAATCATTTACAATGAAAATATATTAAATTTTTTAATTTTAAATTTATAATTAATCAATTTTTTTTGGGAGTTTTGAGAAGGTTCTGATGTAACACTATAAATAATAATTAATTATAATTAAATGAACCGCGTGTATAAATGACATAAAATAATTTTTAAAATTTATATTAAAAGTTTAAAAAATAATATAAAAACTAAAAAAAATTAGACAATTTAATTAAGTAATTACAAAATAATTTTTATCATTTTAATTTTTCGTTAAAATTTTTTAAAAAATATAAATTTTAATAATTTATTACATTTATTAACAGTTTTTTCTAAATATTTAAAATTTTTTTTGTTATAATATTTCATGGAATATTACCTCTGAATTTTCATTTAAATACATATAAAAATATATAAATTTTCAAGATTTTTCTATTTTTTTTTTTTGTTTTTTACCAAGCAAGTTGAATAAATAATAATGCACATGAGAGGTTTATTTATTTTTTTTTTTTTCATTTATTTATTCATATAATCTATATATGTATATTTTTTTTTTATAATTTTTTATTTTTTTATTTTCCTGTGTTCTTTCGGATGCAGAAGGCGAAGCATAAGCTATTAAGTTCTATATATATATATGCATTTTAAACGATGTCGTTTGTGCCATGCACATATATATATACACAACATAAAGAACGCACTTGAAAAAAAAAAAAAAAAAAAAAAAAACATTACCCTGGCACTTGTATTGTTTGGATAATATTAACGACTCTTAGCACATATATTTCAACGAAATATGCATTTGTATTGTTGTTTAAAATTATTACTTTTATTATATATAATTCATTGTCATAATTAACAAGGGCGTAAGTCAAATTGTTGATGAAATTTTATTTTACAATATTTAAAAAGTTTTGACATAATTTTAACACAAATTTGATTTAAAAAAATATTATTTGATGTATACTAATTTAAATTCATAGCTTTTATATTATACAGGTTATTTTAAAAAATAAAAAAAAGTTGTAAAAAGAAAATAAATTTCTCGTTTCAAACATTCAAATAAATATTCTCAAAAAAAATATTGTTTTAATCAAAATATTGTGAGCAAGTTTTTGAATTATTTTTTTTTGATACAATATTGCTAAATAAGTCAAAACAAAAAGTTATATTTGTTAGATTTAATAATCAATTTAAATTTAAAATTTTGTTCATTTTTTTGATTCTATTTTTTTTTGTCGTTATATTTAAATAATTTTAATAAAATTGATATTAAAACAAGGTTACAGATTTTTCAATACAAAATAATAATGGTTTTTTTTTATAAAAGTTTTTTTTTAATTTCACAAAAACTTGTTCTTGTGAATTTCTAATAAAAGTTAAATATAAAATAGACTAAATTAAATAAATAAATTTCATAAATTCAAGTTTTTTTATTTTATTTAAAAAATTTGATAAAGATTTATATGAAAATATATATGAATTATTCAAAATAGCCCGGTTTGAAATATTTTTATGTTATTTAAATGTTTATTTAAATAAATACATTGATTATCGATTGAAATAGAAATTCAATAGAATTTATTGAAATTTAAAAAATTTATTTACTGATAAAATTTAACATGATATTTAGCTATTGTTGTTGTTTATCATAATCATAATAATAAAATCAATATATACTCATATTTACTTGATTATTGTTTGATAAGATTTATGTAATCAGCAATATAATACTTTAGTTGTTTGTTCCTTTTATGTTAATTTAATATTCAATTATTATTTTGATGTTATAGTAAACCTATTAATTCATATACTTATATTTTTCAATTTTTTTTACAACTGTAACATTGATAGCTTAATTATTTTTTAATTCATTTGATTAAAAAAGATAAATATATTATTTATTTGATTTTTTTAATTTTCAATAAAACAATGTCATTTGAACATTAATTATTTTCTTTCATAATATTTATAAATATATTTTGTGTTTGAATATAAAAAAAAAAAAAACAATCTATTTTTATTATCTACAATTTGCATATTCTAATTTTTAATTATTGATTACTCTTTGAAGCTTTGAGCTTTTAATTTGATAAAGTTTCAATGACTAATTAATTTTTTTTTTTCTAATTTGGTCTACAAATATGCCAATTGTAGATAGAATTGTGCCAATTAATTTGTATAATAAATTACAATAATAATCTTGAAATATTTTTATCTATAAATATATAAATCAAATGATGAATTTTTGATTTTTAATATATTTTTTTTTCACTACAATTTGTGGTATATATGTTCCTTTTCATCTAATGCACATGAGTCAGTACAATATGGTACATTTTGTGATTGATTAATTAGTAATTACTTAATCATTTAAAAAAAAAAACCTATAAAAATTTCTTTGTTTTAAATTTGAATTGATGATTTGTTGATGTAAAAATAAACTTAGACTTCAGAAATTTTGTTGAATTTTTATACGTTCTACATCTATTTAATATCAATATGAAAAACAGTCTGTTTTCTTCATTCATGCATATTATAAAAATTGTTCAATTTCGTTGCATTTTTTATTTTTTTTTTAGAGTGTGTTTATTGCAGTTTTGCAAATGTAAAATATAATAAAATGTATACTATAATATTTGCATTTCATTTACACTATTCTATTTATTTTTGAGATATATAAATGTATATATTTTAAATAAATATAAAAAATACAACAAATTATTACATTTTCATGTTTATTTTATATTTTTTTTTATTATTATATTTATACATGGTTTATGGATCATATCTTATATTTTTTGTTAAACTTTTTACATGAATGTTCTATAGAAAAAGAATTTTTCTTATAAGCTCAGCAAACTTTTGAATTGAAAAAATGATTTTTCATGATTTTTATTTTTTTTCTTTACTGTTCTGATTTCTTTTTATTTTTCTATGAGGTAAAAATTTTTCAGTAAACTTTAAAACGTAAACGAATAAAAAGCAAAAAAAAAAAAAAATTAAATATATAAACAAATAGTTAAATAAATAAATAAAAACTTCAACTACAATATGTACAAATAAAAATTTAAAAGTATAAAATTATTTTAAATAAGATTTTAATAATTTCAATTTTAAAAGTTTTTTTTTTCTATTTTTAATTTGACTTTATAAATTATTAAAAATAATAAATAAATAAATAAAAAATATAAATTAAATTTATATATATTAAAAGCTTTTATTGAATATTTTTTTAACAATCAACTTGAATAATGTTAAAAAAAAATTTGATGAATATAATTTTTTATTTTTTAAATATTCAATTGTTGAGTATTCAAAAGTAAAGTACATTTAAGATGAAAAACATAATATTTTTAAATTATTCCTTACTTTTATTCCATCTATTTCAATTTACAATCTACTTTAGCTTTTTTTTTTTATTTTTATTTTTTCACCCCTTATTTTTATCATCCCCTTTTCTATCACTCTCTCTAACTCTCGGTTGCATTAAATTAAATTACTACTTTTTTTTTTGTTGTTGACAATGTCATTTCCGTTTTTTAAATGCTTCATATGAAAATATATATTCAAAGAATATTGTCCTATTTATATTGCATATATATAAATAAATTTAAATATAAAACTTTATTAAAAAATAAATCATGTTTGAATAAATAATTTTGATGAGCTTAAATTTTACATTGTAATTTTTTTTTTTTTTATAAAAAGTTTTTTAAATAGTTTATTAATTTTATTATAAATAAATAAAACTTTTATACTGGGAATATTATTTAATGTGATTATAACAACGATTCAATAAGGACAAATTTATTTATGAAAAAAAAATTTTTTATACATATACCAAATTTTCTGGAGCTTGATAACAATTTGTATTTAATATTTTTTTTTTTTTTTTTGCTTTTATAATGACAAATATTTGCAGGTCGTTTTTTGCATAATAGATGAATTTTTTTTTGAAATATTTTCAAACAATGTCATTTTTAAAAAATATTTTTCCTTTGTTTTGCATTTATTGATTTTTCATAATTTGAAAAAAATTTTAACATGAGAAAATTTAATTCTACATTTTTATATAATTTATTTAAAAAATAAAAATGATAAAAATTTGTTTTATTTATATTTTAATATATAATAAATAGAAATATTATAATAAAATAATAATTAATTTATAAACTATTTATTTGAAATTATTAAAATATTAAATTTATATCTACAACATGTGCAAAAGTTAAATTATATTTTAAATTTTATCCACATTGCAGAATTTTGTTAGTAATTTGTTTCAAAATTTAATATAATATTTATATTTTATATTTCTAGAAAATTTATAAACTACATATCATAATTATATTGGATTTTATATTGACTTTATTTATTTAAAATTTTACAAAACTTTATTGAAGTTTATTTGTTTACATTTATATCGGAAATATTAGATTATTTTTTTTATTTATTTATTTTACAATTATTATTATCATTTTTATCTTGTAAAAGTTTTTAAGAAAGTTTTACAAGAGTTTTCAAATATATATATATATTTATTAACTTTGTGTTTAGTAAAAACTACGAAAAACCACCATCATCACTTGAAAAATTGAAATGAAAAAATTATTTTCATATTTACATTGTCAATAATTTTACTAACTTGTGTTTACATTTAATCAATCAATAATTTATTAATTTCCTCATAGATATATTATATATTTAAAACTCAAAAAATCATAATGATTGAGATAATAATTCACAAAAAATAAAATTAACTACATAAATCATTTATTTAAAAAAAACAAAAAAAAAACTTTATTTTTTTTGAAAACTACATTATCATAATTCCACTTCACTTGTGATGGGTTTATAAAAATTTTTTTGATATTCGATTAACTTAAAAATAAGGTAAAAAAAAAAACATAATAAATAATAAAAAAGTTATGATTGAAGGGTTAAAAAATGAGACAGAATATTTAAGGGATGTAATGATGAATCCAGGGTAAAAAAAAAGGGTAAATTAAAAAAAAAAAGTAAAATATAAAATTTAAAATTTTGAGGATTGAATATATAATATATCGAATGAAGAATAAAATAAAGAAAAATAGATGAATTTGCTGATGTTGCTTGAGGGCACTAGTTGTTACATGGAAAATGTAAATTTTCAAAATCTGCATATACAGCTCTTATGCACCGACACATGCATATATACATATATTCAATTGTAAACTATGTTTTTGTTGATATATATATATGCAGTAGAAATGTTTAATATGAACTTGATATATTTCTCATTTTTAGTATTCAAATAGTAACAATTATACTTCAACAAAAAAAAATAGCTTTGTTAATTAATAAATAAAAAAAAGAAGATTATTAATTTTTTTCATTCATTTTTCTTTTTTATTTTGAAATTTATTTGATTATACTTTATTTTTGTATCAAGTAATTTAATTAATTATTTATTTACTTATCTGATCACTTATATCAAATGATTAATGCAATTATTTATTCATAAATTTATTTGCTTGTTAAATGATTCATTTATTAATTTTTTTGATCAATAAATTATTTATTTATTCATTTATTATTATTAATAATTGATAGTTGATTATAATTAAAAGAGATATTATAAAAATGATTGTTAATGTTGTTGTTATATTTTATCTCTATAACAATAATTGTTTTTTAATTTTTTATCATTTAATTATATTTTTTAATAATTATTTTGTCATAATGTTTTCCGTAATTGGTAGTATAATTCACGTTGATTTCAACGCCGTGTATATAAATTTTACAATAAATTAATGTGACAGTCTATTAATTTTCTCATATATATACTTATGCATACAGTTTTATACAGATACAGACGCTATTAATTTACGAAACAAACTTACAACCGGAAAATTATTAATCACGTAAGTTTTCATTTAAAAAAAAAAAATTTTTTTTTGCCCATTTTTTTTTTTATGACAGTGAATTTTTTAATTTTTTTCATCTTTAGCTTTTTGTTGAATTTTTTTTTTTTTTTCAATTTATACTACCAAGATTATACATTTTTGTTGGAAAGATTTTTAGATTTTCCTCTTTTTTTTTGTCGTTTATTTTTGTACATTTCACTTGAGTTCGTTGGAGCGTCTGAAATCGTTTTTCTACGAAGCAGTTTTACAAACTTTTCGACCCTATCGTTTTTATTTTCATTTATTTTTTTCAATTTTTTTTTTTGTATTTCCATTGCCACCAGACTTTTCCTTTGCTTTACCAGACATTGTTGGGTAAAAAGGTTTTGTCCAAGCCTTTTACGATTGAGAAAACGTTGCAATTTATTTTTTATTTTTTTTTTTGTAAATATATTTTCTTTATTTTGAGTTTTTTAAATTTTTTTTCGTTAAAAGTTTTTATTTATATTTATTTTTTTAACTGAGTAGAAAAAGTTTAGACAATATTTAAAGATTATATGAATTTTAAATTAATAAATTATTCATATAATTAAAAATAATTTTTCATCACAATTAACATAATATTAATTAAATTATTATTTCAATTTTTTGATAAATTTTATTGTACCAATTTGATTAATTGATTTTCGTATTGAAAAATAAATTAAAAATTATATATCTGATAAATTTTTTGATGATATAAATGAATATAATGAAAAATTGTTTGTTTTCTATTTTATATTTTTTTATTTGATAATTTATAATAAGGATAATGCTTATTGCTTGTTAAAGTGTGTGCTATATCCTTTTCTATGTAATGATAAAAGCCAAGTTGGATAAAATAGTTGTCTGGTATCTGATAATGATCCTACTTTTGTAGCACGTGTGCTATTTTCCTTGTTATTTTCAAGTCTTTAGATAATAAAGTCTCAAAATTTTATGCTAAAATCATTTCCTTTTCTCATACCAATTCTTTAAACGACCTAAAAATAGTACTAAAAAAATTTACAAATGCATTTAAATGTTCTTAAATATTTTTGCATCTTAATTTTTTTTTTTTTTTTCTAAAAAAAGAAAAACCCATAAGAAGGCAATTTCATTAGCATTGATTGTAAAAAAAACACGAAAATATCTAAGAAGAAAAAAATTAATTCTATAGAATTTAAAAATTCATTTTATAATAAATAAATTATTGAATTTTTTTATTTACAATATTTGACAAATTTTTAACAGAAAATATTTAATTTTTTTTATTAATTAATTATTTTATTATAAATAATAATAAAACTAGTAAATATTATTATATTTTTTTATAGTTGAAAAAAAATTTTATTAAAATTTTTTATGAAAAAACTTTTTTTTTCTCAAGTACATTTTATTATTATTATTTTTTTTTCACTCAGAGAAAATAAATTGAAAAAAATAAAAAAGAGTAACATAGAATATTAGAGCTGGTAAAATTGACAAATAAAAAAAAAGACTTTAATTGACTATTGATGTAAAAATAAAAAAATTATTTCGATTATTTTTTTTATACACAAGGATTATTGTGACACTGATAAATTAATTTACAATCAGACAAAAAATAAATGATGAAAAAAAAATAATTAAATCTCATATTTTTTCATATACGCTAGATTTATTTGTCAATTTGAAGCTTATTTTATTAAAATTTAAAGTTTAATATTCTTCAAGTGTTTTTTTTTTTCAATTCAACCAATTTTGTATAATTGAATACAAAATGAGAACATTCAGATTATATTCTCTTTGACAATCAGAATAAAGTGAAATTTAACAAAGGAATGCTCTTAATGTGGTACACCAATGCCATCAAACATTGTATAGAAAATTCTAGAAGAGAATTCAACATCATCTATTTGCAAACCCTATTTGGTTTAAGTAGATATATATTTGAATGTAATAGTATTCTATTAAATTTCATGGATAACCGATTTGTGTAATTAAAAATTAATTACTTTTGTATGAAAACAAAAATGAAATTTTATGATTTTGAAAACATGAAAAATTTATTAAATTAATCAAGCAATTATTATTATTATTTTATCATTTGATTGTATCATCAATTATTTATATTTGTTGATAAAAATTTATGATTTTTATAATTTTTTTTTTTTACTAATAAATATTTTACTGTAAGATGCACCAACAACTGAACAACATAACATTTATACTTATATAATTTGATGTTTTCTACATTTATTTTTCTTCCAACAAAATAAATTTTAACATGTCTTTAAACCCACGTAAAATTTAAATATAAAAATAAATATTTATAAATATATTATTAATATTTAATACTACGTTTAAAAGAATTTTTTAATTACTGATATATATCCTTCATAACTGGAATATATGCTGATTAATTAAACTGACCATGTGACCTGTAAATAATTTCGACATTGCTAAAATTGATGATATTGATAAATTTTTTAAATGAAATTATTTTTATTCAATTTATATATTTTTATTAAATTTTATTCAACAAAATTAACAAATTTAATATCATTTTTTATTGATTTTATTTAAATTTTTTGTTTATTTGTTTGTAAATGTTCTAATAATATATTTAATTAGTCAATATTTATAATTTCAATAATTGTATATTAATATATTTTCAAATATCAACAATATTTATAATTTCATATTTCTCGGTTGTTAAATTCCTGATGAACAACGATGTTTCGGCCTATATCCCGAGGGAAATATTCGAGTTCACAGCAAACATCTACCCTGATATATTTTTTTTATCTAGTATATTCATTTCCACGATGAAATAAATTTAAAAAAATATACATAACAGAATTTATTTTTTTATTTTTTTGTTAATTTTCTTTTTTTATTCGTTTTGTTATTAGTCAATACAAAAAATATTGATTTTATCGTTGTAAATTTATTTGACATGTACATTTTAATTTTTTTTAAATTTATTATTAAAATTTTCCGTAAATCACTTTTATTATAATAAAAAAAAATCCGGATAAATATACATAAAAGCTTTTAATTAACCAATTATATTTTGTCGATATAAAAAATTAAATTTTAATTAAATATATTTTGTAAAAATAATATGTAAAATAATATTGTCAATATATATAAATTTGTTTAAATTTATTTTATATATTTTTTTTTTCAAGTAATTATTATTATTTTTATATTTTAAAAAATATAAATAATGTATTTTTAGTTTTTTGTGTGAATTCAGTGATGACACTACCCTTTAATTTTAATTTATTTTTTATTTTCATTTATCTTTTATTTTTTATTGAAAAATGCAAACAATTGTGAATGAAGAGTTTTAAAAAATACATTTTTATTTTCACAATTGTGCAATTGACTATTATGCAAAAAGATATATTTATATTTTTTAGTTTTTCAATGCTTTTTTTTTTTTTTAATCTACTACCCTTTCAGAATCAACGTTCATCAGAGCTGTACTGTTATTTCACCCCTATGAGTTATTTAAAAAATTGCATTGAATTTAAACAAAAATTAAATAAAACTATTATTTGTAGATGATAAAAAAAAAATAGTAGAAATGATAAATAAATATTTAATATTTATATACATTTTTTTTTTTTGTTTCAGATAAAAATGAATTTTGTCATAAAAATTCCAAGCTGAACAGTGGTAAGTTTTTTTTTTTTATATGAAATTATAAATTTTTAATTTTTTTAATTCTTATATGTTGTATATTTAAAATAATAATTTTTTTTTAATTTTTTCAATTTTACTATTTGTTTTATGTAGCTCTTATTTCATTAGTAATTATTTTTTTTATTATATAAAAAAATAAACACAAGAAAATATAAAATAGAAATAAAATTTTTTTTATGGTCAAGTATAAATTTTTATATTTTTAAAAATAAAATTTTTTAAATATTAAAATTCATTGTTATCTTGAATTTTTTTTTTTTTTTTTATCTTCAATCATAGTAAAAAAAATAATCAATAAAATACAAATATATAGTTAAGTATTAAAATACAAGTTTTTTTTTATTGTATATTGATAGCAAATTTTTTATCAGTAAACTTGAGATGATTTCGATGGTTCAGTTTTGTTGTACATCGACGTGAGTACATGTACCATAATACGTGATCAATTGAATTTTCAATTATATATTTTGATCACGTATTGAAGTAGTAAAGACAAAGATAAAAATATATCTGTTAACGTTAACGTAAACGTAATCCAATGTAACGTGCAAACGTAATTATCAAATCTCAACATTGATACATTTTTAATAAAATTATTTAATTTTTATATCATCTAAATATTATTTAATTTTTTTAAATATAATTATTAAAAATTTTCAAATATTTTTTTTTATAACTTATTTATAGATCTATATTCAATGTGTTTAAAATTTTTTTTAATGTCATTCATCAAATTTTTTGTAAATACAAATTGAATTTGATGGAGAAAAAAAAAAAAGATTTAGTTTTTTTTTTTTGTCTAGTTTTATTGATAATTTATTTGTAAAATCAAGTTTTTTAAAAAAAAAAATGAAAAAGTTATGAAATAAACAACAAAAAAAATGATGGAGAAAATAGAAAATAATGAGGTTTAGGAAGTCATTGAACTAGCTATTGAGACGACGACTAAAGTCAGATGGAAAAATCGATGGTTATATCGATAAACCTGTTTGTAAGATGATGTGTTTTAATAGATCCCAAAGGTACATAAATTTTATATACATATGATATAAATTGAGTGTATACAATACACAACAACAATCTTGAAAAATTTTTGGCTTTTAAATTCAATTTAAATCTCGTATGTTATATTTTAAAATGTCACAATATGAAAAAATATTTTATAATATTTTTTAAAGTTTAAATATACTTAAAATTAAAAAGATACATTAATAATTTATGGAAATTTTAAAAAGTTAATAATTTTTATTAGTTTAATTTGAAAATTATTCAAAACTTTTTTTTAAAGTGTTAAATATATCAGAGTGTAATAATTTTTCTGAGAATTAATAGAGACACATTTTTGGTAAAAAAAGTGAGAAAAGTAATGGAAGAAAAAAAAATATATATATATTTGAAAAAAAACTGGGAAAATAGTGAGACATATACTGTGAAAATTTTATAGCATCGTGGGTTTGTAAAGTTTCTTTAATGGCCACAATGTTGGTGATGAAGATATGGGATATGCTCCAAGTATTTTTCTTGCCAATTTTACTCAGTCATTTTTGATTTGTAATATTAGTTTATTCAACTTGGTAAACTAGCCAATTTAGTTTTACATTTTTTCATTATTTTTTATAAAAAAAAGTAGATTTTCTTTTTTTTAGGTTTTGGCAAATTAAATTGTCGTGTTATTATAATTTACAAAGAAATAAATGGTCAAAGTTACACTAATACAAAATAATTATTTACATCAAATTAATAATATACATATTATATAATTAAAATTTAATCTAATTCATTTGTATAATTTTACAAATACATAGAAATACTTGTATATATTTTATATTTTTTTAATTATATATACTCAATGATTAATTTATATTTTTGATAAACTAAATTAACATTTATTAAAATCATTAAATATATTGCATAATTAATAAATATAATTATTTATTTAAAATTAAATATATGAAAATGTAAAATTATAATTTTTCTTAATTATGTTTTAACAAATAATAATAATAATGTTTATATTAAATTTTTTTTTAATTTAATTTTTTTTAATTTTCAAAGCATTAATTTTCATTGTTATTTAATTTTATACATTTTTATTTTACTATATATATATATACAACCAAATTGCAATTGTAATCATTCTATATACAATTAAAATTTTCAAAAATATAAAATAAATTTAATTTACATGGATAATTCAAAATAAACTTTAAATAATAGCTTCGAAAAATTCCCAAGAGTCATGAATATTATTGATAATTTATTGATTATATTTTCAAACATTAATTTATACATTTTTAAATTTTACAGTTAATTTTAACATATTATCTCTCCAAAGTATCTATAAGCTTCTAATTAATTTTGTTTTTTTTTAATATATTGTTATTTCCTCAATTAGATAAGAACATTATAAATAAAAAAAATAAATATTAGCTTTTTAGTTTTTTCCAAAAAAAAAAGAATAGAAGCATTATCGATTGTCTCTGTATATAAACTTAATTATTGGAAAATTTTAAAGGATTTAATCGATCTTTAGAGAAAACAAAGTTTTGAATTTAAATTAAACTTTGGCCCACCTCCAACATTTAGCTGTACTCGGTCAAGTATAATTTAATATTCACCGATCAACGTACATTAGCGTTGGCTCTTGCCCTCAAATGTATATGTAAATTTACATGAAGATAAAACCAATGTTTCAACAAAGTTATCCAACAGCTGTATCCAATATATATCAAAAATAATATATTAATTTTTTTTTTTAATTTTAATAAACAAAATAATCTAAAATTTAATAAAATTTTTATAAAATTATATATATAAATTTTTACAACGTTAATTAGTATTATTATTTTTTTTTCTATATAAATTTAATTTTTTTTTTTAAATAAAAAATCATTTTAAAAAGTTACATTTATATTTTATATAATTGTAATTTTTTTTTGAATTAAAGAATAAGAAAAAAAATGCAATTCAAGGGATAGTTGATTGAATTTATTCAAGAGACGACCATTGCAAATTCAATTGCTCACAGTATGATGAAAAAAAAAAATTATATAAAATTCATGTGAATGTATTTGAAAGTGTCCATTACGAGAAAAAAAAAAAAAAAAAAAAAAAACAATTAAATTACAAGTTTTTAAAAAATACGTATTCCATGTATGCATTAATTTTTTTTTTTTTTTTTTAAATCCATTATTTTTTTATTATTCATAAATATACACGGAGAAAAATGATAAGTAATTTTTATTAAAAAAAAAGGTCAATTTCATTTTTTTTTTTGCAGTAGAGGAATCTATACGAAAAAAATATAAAAATTACTAAAAAAAAATGTGAAAGCATGAGACCTGTAGTTTTATATTTTTAAAATATAATATTTATGATTTTTATAAGTTGATAAGTCGTTTAATTTTTTATAATGTAAGATTTATATTTTATTAATATTGGAATTCGTTTTACTTGTAATTCATGTTAGATTTATAAATTTTTTTTATGAATACATAGTTCACGTGAAAAAAAAGTAAATTTTATTTTTTTTTCAATCCAGAGAATGTTTTACCTATTTTTTATGTAAGATTTATATATTTTTTTTATGAAAACATAGTTCACGTGAAAAAAAAGTAAATTTTATTTTTTTTTCAATCCAGAGAATGTTTTACCTAATTTTTATCTAAGATTCATATATTTTTTTTATGAAAACATAGTTCACGTGAAAAAAAAGTAAATTTTATTTTTTTTTTAATCCAGAGAATGTTTTACCTATTTTTTATGTAAGATTTATATATTTTTTTTATGAATACAAAGTTCATGTGAAAAAATAGTAAATTATATATATTTTTCTAATTGAAGTTATTACTATCGTTGTCGCACGTAATTATAGTAGTTTTTATTCATTTATTTATTCAAACAATATTACCTTTATAACATTACATTATTATATAATAACATAATATTATATTATTATTATCATTGAATATAATTAGGCGTTTGTTATCATATTTTGTGGTTGTACTATATTGTGTCGAAGCCATCACCTGATAAAAAAAATACAAATGCATAAAAATACTCGAATATTTTAAATCTTAAACCTTAAAAGCTAGTGATATTTTTCCTTACTGTGATCATTTCACAATAAACGTAGTTCATAAGGAAATAACAAAACTCTTACATATACAGATGATCATATTTTTATTATAATCACACATTTAAAAATCATAATAATGACATACAATATTAGAATAATCTTATATAATAAAAATATTATTTAACTAACTTATTCTCACATATTAAAAAATCATTTAGAAATTAATAATTTTTATGAATGTACTTTGTCAAATTATGATCGCGATAATGCAATGAAGATTTTCAATCAATTTTTTGTAGTTTGTAGTTTGAATATAAAACGGACTTTCAAAAAATTAAAAGTTTTAGACAGTATAACTAGAAAAATATTGAATTATAAAGATAAGAATTGATATGATACTTTGCAACTATATTACTCAAATAAAAACCGCCTTATTATTTAGATTTTATCTACAACAAATGTACCATTTTCCATTAGGTGATTTACTTTTCGAAGCAATGCCACCAGTATTTTTCAAATATAAAATATGGAAACGATTAGTATTATGATGAATAATTTCATATGCTTGAAAATGTCGATCAAAAATTGACTCTTCAATAGGGTTTGTTATGCAAAAAACTTCTTTATTATCATCTAAACATATTTCCACGATTTCAAAAAACAATATTTGGTCAAAACTAATAACTTTAATTATTTCATTTGGTTTATAAATATCACCGTGATACTCAACCCATTTACAATAATGCACATTTGTGGTTATAGAATGATCTAGTTGAGTGCAAAAATAATTATAATTTTTATTTTTTTTAATATCAATAATCCACGTTGGACCCAACTTTAAATTTGCTGTATTCACTATATTTTCCGAAACATAGTTGCAACTCCGAATAGAATGACTGATACTTATAGTTTTTGCAATATTTACACGTGACTGGCATTTAACTGCTATTTTTTTAAAAGTTTGATGCTTGTGCTCTTCTCGTATTGTCCAAGTTTTAACAACTGGTCCAGTTTCACGTATTATACGAGGATAATGCGTCAAGAAATGTTGTGTGGGCTTTAACGGTAAAGAAAACACATTCATAAATAACTCTAAATGCTCGTGAATTTGTGATTCGAGAAAATCAATTAACTCTTTGTTAAACGTAGTTCGGAGAAATAAAGAAGTTAACTCATTCATTGTAATATAAACTTCCCATACAGGATCATCGATAGGAATCAGATCTCCTATCAATAATCCTAAATGGCGAATTAAACACAGAATTTCGGCTGATGACATCTTTATTTCTTGTGACTCTTTTAATGCTTTTGGTGGGACTTCTAGTGGGCGATTTCGTTTGCAATTTTCACCAAAGTCAAATGCTTCTAGTCTGTCATTAATAGAAAATTGATTAATTATTTTTACTTTGTGTAAATAATAATATAAAACATTACCCAGTTCATGTTTAGTGACATTTTCAAACCAATCATGCAATAAATCATGCATTCTATTGGTTGTTACATGAAAGTACGGTAGCTGATTCCATATGCTGTCTTCAGATATGCCCATACAATGTGGTTTTGTCCGATCGCGGTTTTTTAAAGCTTCTGTGTAAGATTTTTCATTTCGTATGAAAAGTTCTATTTCTTTTGAACTTATTTTACACAGAGCTTTGGGCATTTCGCACGTTCGACAGTAATGGCTTGCGTTGAAACCTTGGACAAAACCTAATGCTTCATTCAAGCCCACATTGTCCCCTTTCAAAATACCCATTAAAAAATATATTTTTTCAATGCCATGTTTTGTTTTTATATCGATTCCATTTTTTGATAAACTAATTAAGTCATCTATAATTTTTCTAAAAATCATTTTATTACCATATATTTTTCGGTCGAGCGATTGGAAGATTTGCACCAAAAAAATATTATCCAACTTTCCAAGATATTCAGGTGGCAGTAACGGCATGTTCATATAAACTCCACATAGTTTACCCGATGCCCCTGCATGTGCTGAAATAGGATTATTTACTTCGAAATCGTCAGTATACAGAAATAACGGTATCACCCTTTTTCCAGGAAAGTTGGATGACATTTTTTTCCAGAGCTCACCTTGAATAAAATGAGAAATGACTTGTTTATCTTCTATATTTTCAAGATAATTTGTATACTCTACTACTGTATCAAATACCGATTCCATCTCAAAAAAATTTTTTAATGTTAATGCAATAGGAAAATATTGATGGACAACGTTTACGCGCTCAACTATAGTTGTATTACCCTTTTTTTTTTTTTTATCTTCAAAACCAATGACAATATCTTTCGGAGGAATAAATTTGCTATGAGACTTTAAATTTTTGAACCGTTTATATTCTGTTTCTAATCCGGAAAAAGGATTTTTTAGTGAATTAAATATTGTTTCAATAAGTTGAATATTTCCTTCATTACTATGACCTTCCCGCAATAAATCAACAATTTTACTTTCAAAAAAAGCCATTGCCTGACTATTAAAAATTGATTGAAAATCTAAAATAATTTTCTGAACACAATTCCGAGGAATGTTATACTCAGAGTGAAATTTCGATATCAAGTGTGAAATGCTATCTTTGAATAATCTATTGAAAATCTCAAATTCTGTAGTATTTCGTACATCAATGTCTGAAATAGTGTTGAACTCATGAGTATTTTCCATATTTATGACATTTTCAGTGATGTTTGAATTATTTTTACTTTCTCCTCTTTCTTCATTTGCATTATGAACGATATTATCTTGATTATTATTATATTGATTTTCAAGTGTACATTGTCTATCATAAATGTTTTCGATTTCAAGGTTTGCGGTTATTTTAGGAAGTGGAGCTTGATTGTGTTCATGTGGTTTGATCTGATGATTTTTTCGTAAATGTGATCGGAAAGGTTTAAGTAATCCATAACGTCTATCACAATCTGAGATACGACATTCATAAAAAGAATTTTTTTCTAAATGATTTTTCCCATCAAAGTGTGAAAAAAAAAGTTCAACAGTATCAAATGTTTTTGAACACTTACACTTTATTAATGACATTTTTACTTAAATACTATAAACGAATATAAAAAACAAGTCAAAAATTATTTATCAGTAAGTCCTAATACAATAAATATTGATATAATAGTTATTATATAACAACTATAAAAAAAAAAACAAACAAGTACCATGTACCAATGAAATATACTTGGAAATCTTATTAATAATAAAATTTCTAAGAAAATAACGTTAGAAATGATATAAATGTATATTACTATTTCTTATAATAATATATATACAAACTTAATAATATAAACAACAGATTAGTTGGCCTTTGAACAAGAAAAAAAAAATAACAGAATGATAAAAAAATAAATAAATAAATAAACCAGAATAATATTGGCCCGCAAAATGTCTATTTGTTCGAAATTAAAAATTTAATTTCCAGTTAATTCACCTAATTTTTTTAATTTCTCACCAATATCGCAAGTTTGTGATACCAATGAAGTTATTACTTCAGAAACTTTTTTCTTAGGTAAAATATCAAAAATTGCAAGTGCAAGATATATCCACGCACTGCGCGCTTCAGGTGGATACTCAATATCTAAAGCGTAGTAAATTTTTAACATACTTTCAACTGCATGAGCTGAGTTTAATGCAGGGAGTAGATCATCATCGATTAATAAATAATACCCTTCAATATTATCAATTGGTCCAACTATAACTGGTCGTGGTTGGACAGTTTTTTTTACTTTTGTCATAGACCGACGAATTCGGCCAATTGACTCTTGTATGTCATTCGCAGTCTGAAAATATACATCACACACGACAATAATTAAATCTACATGTTCCTTTAAACCGGCTTTTATATCTTAATTTTAAATAATTAAAAACGATAAAAAAAAATTAAATTAAATTTTCAATTCCATTTTCTTAATGTACACATGAACATTTTTAATAATTAATATTTTGAAATAAGATGTAATAGTATAGGTAATTTTTAAGACAAATAAGAAATTATATTATTTATGTAACTCGTTGTAAAAAAAAAAAAAACGTAAATATTTTTTTTTAATCCTAATTTTAGAAAAGTATATGGAAGTATAGCTGTATTAATTGGAAGCTTAATATTTTATTAATTATATTATTATTTTATTAATTATAGACAATGATTGTGTGTAAAACTTTTAATAATTTTTTTAAACAATAAAGGTAGAAAATAATTAAGTTGACAGTATTGATTAAAATTCATCTCTGTTTTACTCAAAATCCAGATAATTATATATTAATATCATAACGTCGTAATATTATATTTTTATTTAATTAATAGAAATATTATTGTAATGTGTAATTTTTTATTAGTGTTCATATACAATAGGTGATTCAAGAAGTACTTATTATTTGTAATATTAACTGACAGTCGAAAATGTCAGAAAAAAAATTATATTTATACGAAATAAAATCAAATTTAGACACAATTATATTTTTTTTAAGCAAGTGATTAATTAGCTTTCAATTAAAAATACCGTATTTTTTATAAATCAATTAATAGATAGAGAAGAAGCTTCTAATTAAATATTTTATATAAATCGATTGTTTACTTTATTATTATTAAATAACAAAACGTTCACGTGCCTAGACAGAATATTTGAACTACCATAATATATATAATCTGAGTTTATTACATATGTAAATGTGATAGAAAATGGAATTGAAAACTCAAGTAAGGTAAAGAGCAAAAAAATTTAAATAAAACAAAAATGAATTCATCAAATTTAATTTGTGAAATATGACTATCAAAAATATACATATAATGATACCTATTAACATTACTTTATTAATTACTTTGAATGCATACTTTTTTTATTAATCAAACAACGAAAGTTCAAAAACGATAAAACACTATGATAATTTCAAATAGAAGTAAATAAATTGAATTGTTCTATTTGTTTCTAAAATGTTTAAAAAAAAAACAGTGAAAAAAAAAATTTCGCGTTTAAATTTTATGAATTCAAAATAGTTATAATAAATCTATCATCATCTATCTATTTTAATGGGTAATGATAAAGTAATTTTTTTTTCTATGACGCCACTTTGTTTCAATGAATCTTTTTACAAATAATGAAATAATATCACTAATGATATTTCTTGGCGTTTAAAATATTTATAAAAAAATGTAATGAAAATTTTAATGATGCTATTGAAAAAAATACAAAATTATTTTATAACTTACCTCGACGTGTAATAAAAGGCCTTCCTGCGATTCAGCTACAGTTGGAAGTTTACGTTTTTTATTGCTTTTTTGTTTTCGACTCGTTCCTTCTGTTGATTCAGCTTCTTCACTCCAAGTAATGACATTTGAGGCTGGTTTAAAAACCGTTGGCAAAAGCCACAAAACAATTGTATCAATAGTATCTATAAAATAATTCAAAGTGTTAAAATTCATTAAAGCAACATCAAAAAGTGACTAATTAATTTTTTATAAATATACGTACTTTTTGAAGTACACGGATCTGCGAGTTTTGCTAAAACAAAACTGTATGCTTCATCTTTTGGTCTGTACGTTGTAAGTAATAAATGCTTTAAAGAGTCACGTAGCAATGGCCAAGTGGATTTCATACATTCCGCTTTTTCGGGATATTTAATATCAAAATCGATTGTAATCTGTAACAAAAATTTTTTATTGTAGAAGATAAAAAAAAAAAAAGCTATGTAAAATAAAGTAAAAAAAAAAAATAATTCAACTTTTAGACATATAACTAAGAAGTGTTAGAATAGTATAGACGATTACAATATGAATTCGTGAGTACTTACTAATGTTGCACCAAGTGGCTGTCTCAAACAAGGAAAACGAGCAAAACATTCATGAAGTTGAAGACCTTTAAAAATTTTTTGCCGAGCAGTAAATGTTGCTTGCCAATTATCTCTTACTGTAGGCCAAGGCTCAACTTCTTTTTCTAAAAAAGCCAATTTTTCAGCAATATCATTTGAGCTATCAGTAATTTCAGCTGCTTCAGGTTCTGCGCTTGAATTACCTGGTGATGTTATATTTAATTCCTTGAGATGTTTTAAATGTTTGGATTTAAAATAACCAAGTTGCTGAACAAGCTTGCCACCAGCAGGATATTCGTTTTTTTTACTAGGATAATAATAAACCCCAGGCTTCTCTGTTGAGAACAACTTACAAATTTCTTTAGACAATTGTGTGTGTCGCTCTGAGCTCACACGTGGAAGATCCACAATATTGTGAAATTCCCGTTCCCAAACACAGTCGCAGATATTGCATTGATATACAGGGGTTAACGTATTATATCTTTTGTAATATGCAAGGACCCGCTCTCCTTTTGGTGAGCGCTCCAACCATCTCTCGAGTGGAATTACTATACTCGAAGATGTGTTCTCAATTTGTT
>WSYQ01001165.1:0-15164 GCA_011426435.1 Lysiphlebus fabarum
AAATAACGTTAGAAATGATATAAATGTATATTACTATTTCTTATAATAATATATATACAAACTTAATAATATAAACAACAGATTAGTTGGCCTTTGAACAAGAAAAAAAAAATAACAGAATGATAAAAAAATAAATAAATAAATAAACCAGAATAATATTGGCCCGCAAAATGTCTATTTGTTCGAAATTAAAAATTTAATTTCCAGTTAATTCACCTAATTTTTTTAATTTCTCACCAATATCGCAAGTTTGTGATACCAATGAAGTTATTACTTCAGAAACTTTTTTCTTAGGTAAAATATCAAAAATTGCAAGTGCAAGATATATCCACGCACTGCGCGCTTCAGGTGGATACTCAATATCTAAAGCGTAGTAAATTTTTAACATACTTTCAACTGCATGAGCTGAGTTTAATGCAGGGAGTAGATCATCATCGATTAATAAATAATACCCTTCAATATTATCAATTGGTCCAACTATAACTGGTCGTGGTTGGACAGTTTTTTTTACTTTTGTCATAGACCGACGAATTCGGCCAATTGACTCTTGTATGTCATTCGCAGTCTGAAAATATACATCACACACGACAATAATTAAATCTACATGTTCCTTTAAACCGGCTTTTATATCTTAATTTTAAATAATTAAAAACGATAAAAAAAAATTAAATT
The DNA here is from genome assembly GCA_011426435.1 of Lysiphlebus fabarum. Taxonomy (NCBI): domain Eukaryota; kingdom Metazoa; phylum Arthropoda; class Insecta; order Hymenoptera; family Braconidae; genus Lysiphlebus; species Lysiphlebus fabarum. The sequence goes on from WSYQ01001165.1 coordinate 673, forward strand.
AAATTTTCAATTCCATTTTCTTAATGTACACATGAACATTTTTAATAATTAATATTTTGAAATAAGATGTAATAGTATAGGTAATTTTTAAGACAAATAAGAAATTATATTATTTATGTAACTCGTTGTAAAAAAAAAAAAAACGTAAATATTTTTTTTTAATCCTAATTTTAGAAAAGTATATGGAAGTATAGCTGTATTAATTGGAAGCTTAATATTTTATTAATTATATTATTATTTTATTAATTATAGACAATGATTGTGTGTAAAACTTTTAATAATTTTTTTAAACAATAAAGGTAGAAAATAATTAAGTTGACAGTATTGATTAAAATTCATCTCTGTTTTACTCAAAATCCAGATAATTATATATTAATATCATAACGTCGTAATATTATATTTTTATTTAATTAATAGAAATATTATTGTAATGTGTAATTTTTTATTAGTGTTCATATACAATAGGTGATTCAAGAAGTACTTATTATTTGTAATATTAACTGACAGTCGAAAATGTCAGAAAAAAAATTATATTTATACGAAATAAAATCAAATTTAGACACAATTATATTTTTTTTAAGCAAGTGATTAATTAGCTTTCAATTAAAAATACCGTATTTTTTATAAATCAATTAATAGATAGAGAAGAAGCTTCTAATTAAATATTTTATATAAATCGATTGTTTACTTTATTATTATTAAATAACAAAACGTTCACGTGCCTAGACAGAATATTTGAACTACCATAATATATATAATCTGAGTTTATTACATATGTAAATGTGATAGAAAATGGAATTGAAAACTCAAGTAAGGTAAAGAGCAAAAAAATTTAAATAAAACAAAAATGAATTCATCAAATTTAATTTGTGAAATATGACTATCAAAAATATACATATAATGATACCTATTAACATTACTTTATTAATTACTTTGAATGCATACTTTTTTTATTAATCAAACAACGAAAGTTCAAAAACGATAAAACACTATGATAATTTCAAATAGAAGTAAATAAATTGAATTGTTCTATTTGTTTCTAAAATGTTTAAAAAAAAAACAGTGAAAAAAAAAATTTCGCGTTTAAATTTTATGAATTCAAAATAGTTATAATAAATCTATCATCATCTATCTATTTTAATGGGTAATGATAAAGTAATTTTTTTTTCTATGACGCCACTTTGTTTCAATGAATCTTTTTACAAATAATGAAATAATATCACTAATGATATTTCTTGGCGTTTAAAATATTTATAAAAAAATGTAATGAAAATTTTAATGATGCTATTGAAAAAAATACAAAATTATTTTATAACTTACCTCGACGTGTAATAAAAGGCCTTCCTGCGATTCAGCTACAGTTGGAAGTTTACGTTTTTTATTGCTTTTTTGTTTTCGACTCGTTCCTTCTGTTGATTCAGCTTCTTCACTCCAAGTAATGACATTTGAGGCTGGTTTAAAAACCGTTGGCAAAAGCCACAAAACAATTGTATCAATAGTATCTATAAAATAATTCAAAGTGTTAAAATTCATTAAAGCAACATCAAAAAGTGACTAATTAATTTTTTATAAATATACGTACTTTTTGAAGTACACGGATCTGCGAGTTTTGCTAAAACAAAACTGTATGCTTCATCTTTTGGTCTGTACGTTGTAAGTAATAAATGCTTTAAAGAGTCACGTAGCAATGGCCAAGTGGATTTCATACATTCCGCTTTTTCGGGATATTTAATATCAAAATCGATTGTAATCTGTAACAAAAATTTTTTATTGTAGAAGATAAAAAAAATAAAAGCTATGTAAAATAAAGTAAAAAAAAAAAATAATTCAACTTTTAGACATATAACTAAGAAGTGTTAGAATAGTATAGACGATTACAATATGAATTCGTGAGTACTTACTAATGTTGCACCAAGTGGCTGTCTCAAACAAGGAAAACGAGCAAAACATTCATGAAGTTGAAGACCTTTAAAAATTTTTTGCCGAGCAGTAAATGTTGCTTGCCAATTATCTCTTACTGTAGGCCAAGGCTCAACTTCTTTTTCTAAAAAAGCCAATTTTTCAGCAATATCATTTGAGCTATCAGTAATTTCAGCTGCTTCAGGTTCTGCGCTTGAATTACCTGGTGATGTTATATTTAATTCCTTGAGATGTTTTAAATGTTTGGATTTAAAATAACCAAGTTGCTGAACAAGCTTGCCACCAGCAGGATATTCGTTTTTTTTACTAGGATAATAATAAACCCCAGGCTTCTCTGTTGAGAACAACTTACAAATTTCTTTAGACAATTGTGTGTGTCGCTCTGAGCTCACACGTGGAAGATCCACAATATTGTGAAATTCCCGTTCCCAAACACAGTCGCAGATATTGCATTGATATACAGGGGTTAACGTATTATATCTTTTGTAATATGCAAGGACCCGCTCTCCTTTTGGTGAGCGCTCCAACCATCTCTCGAGTGGAATTACTATACTCGAAGATGTGTTCTCAATTTGTTCTGTGAAGCAAGAAGCACCAAAAAGAGGTTGGTCCACTTGAGCTAAGCGTGAACCGTCTATTGGCGCGAAAATATTTGATGCTGTACCAGAACCTGAAGCTGCTGGTAAGCGATTCGATTCAGCATTAACAGAGTTTATACGCGCAATTGTTGTGTGGTTAGATCCACCAGATCCTGATGATAAAAGTGGTGACGAAGTTGTAGATGAAAGAGTACTTAATGGAGCAGGTAGGCGACTTGCTTCAGCAATAGTAGAATTTAAATGGCCCGATGCAGCAGATATACTTGGTAATAATGCAGTTGATGAATAAGTTGGTAGCGTAATAAGACTTGAAGAAGCAACTGATGAACTATTATGTGTAATACGATTTGATTCTGTGCCAGAACGTGAAGCTGCTGGTAAGCGATTCGATTCAACATTAACAGAGTTTATACGCGCAATTGTTGTGTGGTTAGATCCACCAGATCCTGATGATAAAAGTGGTGACGAAGTTGTAGATGAAAGAGTACTTAATTGAGCTGGTAGGCGACTTGGTTCAGCAATAGTAGAATTTAAATGGCCCGATGCAGCAGATATACTTGGTAATAATGCAGTTGATGAATAAGTTGGTAGCGTAATAAAACTTGAAGAAGCAACTGATGAACTATTATGTGTAGTAGTAGCAGAATTTAAAACTGTTAAAGTAATACGATTTGATTCTGCATCAGCACGATCAATTTTATCTACTGGTAACGGTTCGTTTAATGTAGTGTTACCAGCAATTGTATTACAGTTGCTGCTCGATGGAACACTTGATGTCAAGCTAGAAGCTTGATTTGAAGGACCAGATTCTTTGAGACGCTCAATATTTAAGTTCACTTCGTTAAAAGGACCAATGTTACTGTTGCTTAAAGACTGGTAATCGGACGAGAATTTTGGGTTTCTTGAATTATCAGGATCAAAATTTTCGTTTCGAAATTGTTGAGGAGGTGGAGTATTGATCAAACTACCCTGTAAAAAATTGTTATTAGAATACAGTTAAATATAATTAGCAGTACATTGAGTATACAAAGCATGGGTTGAGATATTTGAATTAATTTTGCCGTTACTTCTATTGATTAATTTTAGACTTGTTCTTTGTTTTATTCGAATAACATGCGTGTATAAAACATATGGAATTAGATATAAATTATAAGATATAATAGTTCGATCGATATTAATCTTATCATGTCGATTGGATCGATCTCAAACCTTGTCAATACTACTCAATGTACTATATTATTTCGAGATATTTATAATAGATTTAAAAACAAAAAAAAAAAAAGTTCTAATTGAAAATGATAGTTATAAAATAAGTTTGTAAGATGACGTCGAAGCTTACTAACTAAATCTTTTATTTATCTATAAAATTAATGAATCATACGAGAAAAAAAATTTTTATATAAATCAAGAACACTGGATGACGCTGAAGCTGGCGACTCATTTAGCGGCATAACAAAAGCCGCATCAAAACATGCGGCTGAAACTAGCCTCCAAAGGTAGCCGCCGCAGAGTTAACGAAAGCGACTATAGGCGCGCTGATCAAGTAGAAGTTTTTTTTTAATTTTGTTTCTTTACTGTTTGTTTTTTATTGTTTAAATAATTATTGTTTATAGATTCAGACACAAATTTTTGTTTGGTTCTATGATAATCTACTTATTCTATAGTTTATATTACAATTTTCAATATAACAAATATGTCGTGATTTAATTGTTTGAATAGATTTTATAACTTAAAAAAAGTATTTAACTTTGTTAAATTTCAGTTATAAAATTTATTTAAACAATCAAATCACGATATATTTGTTATATTGATAATTCTATTATAAAGAAGAGAATAAGTAGATAACTATAAAATTAAAGAAATTTTGTGTCTGCCCCTATAAACAATTTTTATCTATAAACAATTTTTATTTAAACAATAAAAAAAAAAAAAAAAAGTAAAGGAACCAATAAAAAAAAAAATTTTAAGAGTTGATTTTTTTTTTTTTTTAATTGTTTAAATAATTATTGTTTATAGATTCAGACACAAATTTAGTTTAATTCTATAATAATCTACTTATTCTATAGTTTATATAACAATTTTTAATATTACAAATATATCGTGATTTAATTGTTTAAATAAATTGGAAAAATAAAAAACCCAGTAAACTTTTTAACTTTATACGTTATAAAATCTATTTAAACAATTAAATCACGATACAGTTGTAATATTAAAAATTGTTATATAAACTAGAGAATAAGTAGCGTATTATAGTATTAAAAAAATTTTGTGTCGAGTTTTATAAACAATTTTTATTTAAACAATTAAAAAAAAAAAAAAATCAACTCATAGAATTTTTTTCTTTAATTGTTTAAATAATTATTGTTTATAGATTCAGACACAAATTTAGTTTAATTCTATAATAATCTACTTATTCTCAACTTTATATTACAATTTTCAGTATAACAAATATATCGTGATTTAATTGTTTAAATAAATTTTATAACTGAAATTTAACAAAGTTAAATACTTTTTTTAAGTTATAAAATCTATTTAAACAATTAAATCACGACATATTTGTTATATTGAAAATTGTAATATAAAGTTAAGAATAAGTAGATTATCATAGAACCAAACAAAAATTTGTGTCTGAATCTATAAACAATAATTATTTAAACAATAAAAAACAAACAGTAAAGAAACCAAAAAAAAAAGTTCGACTTGATCGGTGCGCCTATAGTCGCTTTCGCTAACTCTGCGGCGGCTACCTTTGGAGGCTAGTTTCAGCCGCATATCAAAACATGGGCCCCGGGTTTAATTTTTTTATAGTTTTGGCTAATAAGAAAGTAATAAAGTACTTGAGTGATAGATAAAAAGGAAAGCTATCCTTAAAATTTTAAGGTCTTATCTCATGTCATTAAGGGTTGAAAAAAAATATTATTTTTTTTTTTAAATTGATTTTTTTGACCGGGTAAAAATAGACGCTACCATGTAATTTTATTTTATATTAAAGAATCACAATAAATAAAAATACTTTTGAAATTTTTAAGGCCTTATCTTATGTCCTTAATGATTAAATAAATTTTTTTTTTTTTTTTTTTTTTTTCAAATTAATTTTTTCTAAACGAGAAAAAATCAACGCTGTTTTGTATTTTTTTAATTATATTCTTAATAACACATGAATAAAATTACTTTGAAAATTTCAAGGGCCTATCTTCTGTCCTTAAAAATAAAAAAAATTTTTTTTTTTTTTTTTTAATTACTTTTTTTTAAACCGGATGAAAACAACGCTACCTTGTTATTTCATTTTATATTAAAGAATCACGATAATCAAAAATATTTTTGAAATTTTAAGGCTCTATCTCATGTCCTTGAAGATAAAAATATATTTTTTTTTTTTTTTCAATTAATTTTTTCTAAAAGAGAAAAAATCCATGGCTACTTTGTAATTTTTTTTTTATATTGATGATTACACATGAAAAAAATTACTTTGGAAATTTTAAGGCCCTATCTTCGGTCCTTAAAGATAAAGAAAAACATTTTTTTTTCTTTAATTAACTTTTTCTGAAAGGGAAAAAATCAAGGCTACTTTGTAATTTGTTTTTTATATTGATGATTACAGATAAATAAAAAAACCCTTAGAATTAAAACTCTAATCTTCTGTCCTTAAAGATAAAGAAAAATATTTTTTTTTTTTTAATTAACTTTTTCTGAAAGAGGAAAAATCAAGGCTTCTTTGTAATTTTTTTTTTATATTGATGATTACAGATAAATAAAAAAACCCTCAGAATTAAAACTCTAATCTCGTGTCTTTAAAGATAAAGAAAAATATTTTTTTTTTTTTAATTAACTTTTTCTGAAAGAGAAAAAATCAAGGCTACTTCCTAATTTTTTTTTTATATTGATGATTACACATGAAAAAAATTACTTTGGAAATTTTAAGGCCCTATCTTCTGTCCTTAAAGATAAAGAAAAATATTTTTTTTTTTTTAATTAACTTTTTCTGAAAGGGAAAAAATCAAGGCTACTTTGTAATTTTTTTTTTACATTAATGATTACAAATTAATAAAAATACCCACGAAATTTTAAGGCTTTATCTTACGTCTGAGAAGATAAAAAAAATTTTTTTTTTTTTTCAATCAATATTTTTGACCAGGGTGAAATCAACGCCACCTTTTAATTCTATATTCTAATTAAGCATAACGATAAATAAAAAAAGCTCTTAGAATTAAAACTCTAATCTCGTGTCTTTAAAGATGAAGAAAAATATTTTTTTTTTTTTATTAACTTTTTCTGAAAGAGAAAAAATCAAGGCTACTTCCTAATTTTTTTTTTATATTGATGATTACACATGAAAAAAATTACTTTGGAAATTTTAAGGCCCTATCTTCTGTCCTTAAAGATAAAGAAAAATATTTTTTTTTTTTTAATTAACTTTTTCTGAAAGGGAAAAAATCAAGGCTACTTTGTAATTTTTTTTTTACATTAATGATTACAAATTAATAAAAATACCCACGAAATTTTAAGGCTTTATCTTACGTCTGAGAAGATAAAAAAAATTTTTTTTTTTTTTCAATCAATATTTTTGACCAGGGTGAAATCAACGCCACCTTTTAATTCTATATTCTAATTAAGCATAACGATAAATAAAAAAAGCTCTTAGAATTAAAACTCTAATCTCGTGTCTTTAAAGATGAAGAAAAATATTTTTTTTTTTTTAATTAACTTTTTCTGAAAGGGAAAAAATCAAGGCTACTTTGTAATTTTTTTTTTACATTAATGATTACAAATTAATAAAAATACCCACGAAATTTTAAGACTTTATCTTACGTCTGAGAAGATAAAAAAAATTTTTTTTTTTTAATCAATATTTTTGACCAGGGTGAAATCAACGCCACCTTTTAATTCTATATTCTAATTAAGCATAACGATAAATAAAAAAAGCTCTTAGAATTAAAACTCTAATCTCGTGTCTTTAAAGATGAAGAAAAATATTTTTTTTTTTTAATTAACTTTTTCTGAAATAGAAAAAATCAAGGCTACTTTGTAATTTTTTTTTTATATTGATGATTACAGATAAATAAAAAAACCCTTAGAATTAAAACTCTAATCTTCTGTCCTTAAAGATAAAGAAAAATATTTTTTTTTTTTAATTAACTTTTTCTGAAAGAGAAAAATCAAGGCTACTTTGTAATTTTTTTTTTATATTGATGATTACAGATAAATAAAAAAACCCTTAGAATTAAAACTCTAATCCCGTGTCTTTAAAGATAAAGAAAAATATTTTTTTTTTTTTAATTAACTTTTTCTGAAAGAGAAAAAATCAAGGCTAGTTTGTAATTTCTCAATTATATTCATAATAACACATAAATAAAATTACTTTGGAAATTTTAAGGCCCTATCTTCTGTCCTTAAAGATAAAGAAAAATATTTTTTTTTTTCTAATTAACTTTTTCTGAAAGGGAAAAAATCAAGGCTACTTTGTAATTTTTTTTTTATATTGATGATTACCGATAAATAAAAAAACCCTCAGAATTAAAACTCTAATCTCGTGTCTTTAAAGATAAAGAAAAATATTTTTTTTTTTAATTAACTTTTTCTGAAAGAGACAAAATCAAGGCTACTTTGTAATTTTTTTTTTATATTGATGATTACAGATAAATAAAAAAACCCTCAGAATTAAAACTCTAATCTCGTGTCTTTAAAGATAAAGAAAAATATTTTTTTTTTTTTAATTAACTTTTTCTGAAAGAGAAAAAATCAAGGCTAGTTTGTAATTTCTCAATTATATTCATAATAACACATAAATAAAATTACTTTGGAAATTTTAAGGCCCTATCTTCTGTCCTTAAAGATAAAGAAAAATATTTGTTTTTTTTTAATTAACTTTTTCTGAAAGAGGAAAAATCAAGGCTTCTTTGTAATTTTTTTTTATATTGATGATTACAGATAAATAAAAAAACCCTTAGAATTAAAACTCTAATCTCGTGTCTTTAAAGATAAAGAAAAATATTTTTTTTTTTTTAATTAACTTTTTCTGAAAGAGAAAAAATCAAGGCTAGTTTGTAATTTCTCAATTATATTCATAATAACACATAAATAAAATTACTTTGGAAATTTTAAGGCCCTATCTTCTGTCCTTAAAGATAAAGAAAAATATTTGTTTTTTTTTAATTAACTTTTTCTGAAAGAGGAAAAATCAAGGCTTCTTTGTAATTTTTTTTTATATTGATGATTACAGATAAATAAAAAAACCCTTAGAATTAAAACTCTAATCTCGTGTCTTTAAAGATAAAGAAAAATATTTTTTTTTTTAATTAACTTTTTCTGAAAGAAAAAAAATCAAGGCTAGTTTGTAATTTCTCAATTAAATTCATAATAACACATAAATAAAATTACTTTGGAAATTTTAAGGCCCTATCTTCTGTCCTTAAAGATAAAGAAAAATATTTGTTTTTTTTTAATTAACTTTTTCTGAAAGAGGAAAAATCAAGGCTTCTTTGTAATTTTTTTTTATATTGATGATTACAGATAAATAAAAAAACCCTTAGAATTAAAACTCTAATCTCGTGTCTTTAAAGATAAAGAAAAATATTTTTTTTTTTAATTAACTTTTTCTGAAAGAAAAAAAATCAAGGCTAGTTTGTAATTTCTCAATTAAATTCATAATAACACATAAATAAAATTACTTTGGAAATTTTAAGGCCCTATCTTCTGTCCTTAAAGATAAAGAAAAATATTTGTTTTTTTTTAATTAACTTTTTCTGAAAGAGGAAAAATCAAGGCTTCTTTGTAATTTTTTTTTATATTGATGATTACAGATAAATAAAAAAACCCTTAGAATTAAAACTCTAATCTCGTGTCTTTAAAGATAAAGAAAAATATTTTTTTTTTTAATTAACTTTTTCAGAAAGAAAAAAAATCAAGGCTAGTTTGTAATTTCTCAATTAAATTCATAATAACACATAAATAAAATTACTTTGGAAATTTTAAGGCCCTATCTTCTGTCCTTAAAGATAATGAAAAATATTTTTTTTTTTAATTAACTTTTTCTGAAAGAGAAAAATTCAAGGCTACTTTCTACTTTTTTTTTACATTAATGATTACAAATAAATAAAAATACCCTCGAAATTTAAAAGGCTTTATTTTACGTCTGAGAAGATAAAAAAAATTTTTTTTTTTTTAATCAATTTTTTTGACGGGGCTGAAATCAACGCCACCTTTTAATTCTATATTCTAATTAAGCATAACGATAAATAAAAATACCCTTAGAATTAAAACTCTAATCTCGTCCCTTTAAAGATAAAGAAAATTGTTTTTTTTTTTATTTTAAAAATCAAGTTTTTGAACGCGAAAAAATCAAGGCTACTTTGTAATTTTTTTTTTTATATCGATGATCCCTTCTCTTATGTCCCTAATGATTAAATAAAAAAATTTTTTTTTTTCTTCAAATTAATTTCTTTGAATGAGGAAAAATCAAAACTACTTTGTAATTCTATTTTATATTAAAGAATAACGATAAATAAAAATTTTAAAGCCTTATCTCATATTCTTAAAGATAAAGAAAATTATCATGTTATTTTATTAAATTATTTTTTTTGAATAGGGAAAATCAACTCTACCTCGTTTTTTTTTTTCTATCTAAGATAAGAGATAAATAAAAATACTTTTAAAATTTTAATGCCTCATCTTGTGTTTTCAAGGGTAAAAAAAATTTTTTTTAAAAAAACATAAATTTAATAATTTGTTTACCTTTAAGGACATGAAATAAGGGCCTGATATTTGAGTGTATCTTTATTTATCTCAATCTTTGACAAAAAAAAAAAAAAAAAAAAAATAATGAGATAGGGTCTATTTTTTTTATTACTTCTACTGGATACCATTCCCAGGGCCCTGATGACACCTTTGGATCCCTTCGTTTTTCGGCTTTGGCCGCAAAGCAAGCCGCTAGCTTCAGCGTCATATCATTGAATTTCTATGTTTTGTATTCATTGTAATTAGTACACTTTTTACCGGAAATATTTAGTGTTCAAATCTCACTAGTATTTTTTTTTCTTTAGCACTATGAAATTTATTAATATTATAATAATTTTTAAAGATTTTTTGCGGAATCATGGTAAAAATAAACCTGAATAAAAAAAACTAGCTTCGACGTCATCGACATCATTAAAAAAAATCATACATACAAGAACTATAGAATCATTAGCGGAATTTGATTCATAATGGCTTGATAAAGAATTAACAAAAGTATTAATAATGTTCAAATTATTATTAGTATCCGGATTCCAGTATTGTTCGTCCGACATTTTTTGAAATTTGATCTTCGTTAAACACTGTTAATTCTTGACCTAGGAGTAACAGATAGGAAAAAAAAAATATATAATTCAAGGATTTCGTAAAATTTATTACATATGAAATTGTAATAATCCAAATGTTTTTTTGTTTATTCAAAAAATTATAATTTTTTTAAAAGTTTGAATAAATATATAAAAAAAAAAAAAAAAAAAAACAGTACCACTCTTTAAAATGTTTAGATTATTTTGTATTATGTCAATTTCACGGTAAAATATTTCCTTCAATCCCTGGAATAGGGAGGTAGCTAAGACAAGAAATTATCGGTATCACTAATAATTCTGCTAAGATACTTGAACGATTTTAATTTAAATGAAAAAAAAAAAACAGTAATAATTTGTGAAATGTTGAGATGATTTTGTTTGGTCAATTTAACGATAAAACTTCCTCTTTAACCTGTATAATTAACGCAATTGACAAACGTTATAATTGTCATAGGTTTAGTTTGTAGACTTATTTTGGCCCTACCTGTTTTCCCGAATATAAATGCTTTTTTTTTTTTTAATTGTTTCAAAATTTATAACTAAAAAATTTATAAAAATGTCAAAAATGTAAACGGTCATTATATTTGGATTGTGAAAAAAATACTAACGTAATTCTATTACGTGGTGTAAGTATTTTTACTGTCGTATAATTACAAGAACGAAATCGTAGTTTTTTAAGCAACATTTTAATAGATATTGATATATATTATCATTATTTTCTTTATTCTTTTTTCTTGTTTTTTCCTGTTGATTTTGCTTTTCTACACATATACACACACACGCGCATGGACGCGCGCCAACAGTATTGGAAATTATTTAACTGACATTCACTAACCTTGAAAACGACGAATTTTGTTATTTAGTTATATATGTATAATGATTTTGTTTATTTGTTACAAGAATTATTATTGTTTAAAGATAAGATTATATTTTAATGCTTTCACCAAAATTTTATAATTATTAATTTTTACAATGTACCGATATACAGTTTTTTTTTCTCTCTCTTACTTTCTCAACCAAGCATGCTGACATTCCAACAATTATTATTAAAAAATGAACATTTTTTACTTACACTTTATTACTTTATCCACAATTTATCCTTGAGATGAACTGTTTTTTTTTGTGTTTTCACCACTGTAGCCAATGTCTTCACAAACACTATACAAGCTGTTTTGTTTAATCTATTTTTTCTAATGTTTTTTATGTAATATGCTGTTTATTATATGATCACACATTTGATTTCTTAAAACTGCAGTATATAATTATGATTCACATGCATATAATTCAAATGTATATAATTATTATTCACTTTTTATAATATATTTTTTAACAATTCGTCGTACACAATGCCGAGTATGATGAGACACGCGCCAGTTATAACGGAATATGGATAATAGATTGGTCTGATCGGCAAGCCGGTACATTTCCCCCCACGCTATTATTAATTTTCTTAGAATTTCGATTCTCACACAAAAAAAATGTGAAAATCACTGTTTAACATTGTGAATGTAGGTCCAACAAGTAAAACAGGTAAAATTTACTAGAAAAAATTGTGAGATCAACGTTTTAAAAAAGGAAATTTAATGTCTTACTTTTTTGAGAATTCCGTTTTTTCGATATAAACTTTTCATGATTTAAAACGGTAAATATAACAATAAATATAATGAATTTGTTTGTTCATATTTTTGATTATTGAATCCTAAATATAAGAACATTACATTCACATTTTTAAACATGTGAAATTTACTTTTTTTTAAAATAAAATCAGATTTATCTTTCTTATAAATTTATTTGGTAAACTTTACTAAATATAATTGTGAAAATAGTATTTTAAACAAGTAAATTTCGTCTTTATTTTTTTTATTAATTTTATTTATTTGACATAAACTTTTTCATAATTTAAAACAGTAAATCCAACAATAAATAAATTGGATTTAGTGTTTTATATTTTTCGTCATCAAATTTTGCGTATAAAAATGATAAATTCACATGTTAAAAATATAAAATTTACTTTTTTTTTTAGTGAAACAAATTTTATTTTTATTATAAGTTTACTTGATGAGTCTTATGCGGATATAATTTAAGATTTACTTGTAAAAATTATGAATGCGTATTTAAATTTTTTTTAAGTAAATTTTACGTATAATTAATGTTAAAAATGTATATTTTCCATATAGATTCCTCTATCACACAAAAAAAATGTAAAATTTACTTTTTATTTTTCTCCGTGTAGTTAAATATTATTATAATATTTATTAGTAATTTATTTATTCTTTTAACATGTTTTTTTTTTCCTTTAATTAAAAATTCATTTCTGGTGACATATAATGTTATTTATTTACTTTTAAAATAAACATAAACACAGTGTATAATAACAATTGTTATATCGATATTTAAAAAATGGATCCAATCGAAAGAAGAAGACTAAAATATTTACGTGATGTTAGAAGATATCAGGCTCTTAAAAAACACCAATTAGAAAATGCTTTTGATTGATATTAATAAAATAAAACAAAATTGGCCAGTGAAGTTTATTATAAATCATCAAACAAATCAAAATAACAATGTAAATAATGGCTCTAGAGTATGTGATGATGAATGTTTTAATATTCAAGGATCAAAACAAGGTATTCAAAATGATGAAATTGATGACAATGAAAATAATCAAGATATAAATTCTAAAACTGACCTAAGTGATTATGTTGAAAGTGATCAAGAAACTGACCAAGATGAAGATGTTTTATGTGACGAAGACAGCAGTGAAAGTGATGATGAAGACAATAATTTTAATCTAAACCGAGTCCAACCCCCAGGAATTCAGTTACTGAAAAAAATGGGCTATTCAAAGTAGTTCCCCGCTTATTCATTTAACGTATCACTTCTTAAGATTTACGAGAAAGGGTGCTACCAGAACTACCAAGGTCATCAAAAACTTTATTGCAGACAACAAAAGCTGTTTATGATGTTGTAGACATGGATGATGCTGATGGAAAAACAATCGGTGAATTTACTTATATATAGTTTACCCTTGTCAGGTTCAAGCTGTAAAACCATTTGTGGTAGCTATTTATGTTGGAAGGTCTCGAGATTCATGGAGCTACTTAAGACAATTCATTGAAGAAATTAATAAATTGTTTTTAAATGGTATTGAGGTGACTGGAAAACATATAAGGGTTGAAATTCACTGTTTCATTTGTGATACACCAGCACGTGCTTACATCAAAGCAATAGCAGGCATACTGGATTCCATGCTTGTGAACGATGTGACACCACTGGAAGTAGAACAGATATATGGTAGAAATTTTTCTCCGCCTGTTGTCCACATTTCTACCAGGGATAACACTACAGTGTTCCCAGATATTGAAACATGAACTGACACTTGATTTAGACATTAAGAAGATGTTAATCATCATATAAATCAATCTCCATTACCAAGAATTAATCCAACAAAGGTCGATATGATTCATTCATGTGTACTCGATTTTATGCACTTAGGATTTTAAGGAGTTTTTTTTTTTTATTTTCTTGATTCCTCGAAAACATATATGGGTACGAACTGCTTTCGTATTTTTAAAAAGAAATTCAATTTACAACGTCACATACTATTACATAGTAATAATTGCAAGATGAGCTATAATTGCAACGTTTGTAATAGAAC